>CATIUR010000002.1:126729089-127171589 GCA_949592205.1 Helichrysum umbraculigerum
CTCTTCAAAAATATCTTATTGAGTTGTTTTATTAACATTAATTAATTTATCATACATGTTTTGATTTGATTGTTTCTTTTTCATTAATAAATGTTGAACAACTCACGATGCATATAATCTCGTTTCCACTTTCCAGTTTACATTCATAAGTGAATATTTATCAAACCTATGTTTACATTCATAAGTGAATATACATCAAAGCTCACTTACGATTTATGAATTGCACAAATAAATAAAAATTATTTCTCATAATGTTAACATTAATTTCAAATGAATGTTAATTAAATCAACAATTTAATACTTTCTTAAACATACATCTATAATGAATGTTAAATAAATTTACAATTTAATCTTTTTCAGCATTCATTTGTGATGAATATTAACTTATATAATTTTAGCTTACAAAAAAAAGTTTAAAAATTAAACATTTATTAGAAAAACATGTTAATCAAAATTACAACTTATTCTTTTTAAACATTCATTTATGATGAATATTAAGTTATATATATTATTATACAATATTAAACATTCATTAATGTATAATAATAGAGTATAAGTTAACATTCATTAAAATGAATGTTTAAGAACTTCAAGTTGTAATCTTGATTAACATTCATCTCAAATGAATGTTAACGTGCATAAAATTTGATTTTGATTAACATGCTTTTGAAATGCATGTTAACGATCTGTGAGGTGATTTCAAGTTATTTACAAATTTGTCACCGCGTTGACTTTTGTGTTGACCATAATATGTGGCTGACAATAGCTTCCCTCCTTCCCCTATTTTTTTACTTCCCTATTGATCTTCCCCCTATATATATATATATATATATATATATATATATATATATACATAATTCTTTTTTCATGCTATTCATCTAACCTTTCATACATTAGAATTAAATATATTTCACCAAACTATAATTAAAATATACATTTAAAACACAAAAATATCCATACACCAACTTCTTGTTTTATTTTCTATGTCTATATTCCATCCGTCTTCATCTTATTTGCTCTCCATTTTTCTTCATTAACTTGTTAGATGAACTTAAATCGTTCAATTCCTATGACATTATTTTGGGGTGATGGCATTGAATATGTTAATGGGTCGGTCAAGATTAACCAATCATCGTCAACGTCTACAATTATAATTGAGCGGAAACTAAAGTACAATGAATTGGTTGATTTGATTTCTCAAAATCGCGAGTTTAGAGTTGTTGAAAGTCGAATTAATACATGGGCAGCAAAATGCAAAGAGGAAAATGAAGAAAATTGTGTATAGTGTTCGTGTGGTTCAGAAGAAAACTCATCAACAGTGGCAAATCACAAGGTGGGTTAGTGATCATAACTGCGGTTAAGAAGAAAACTCATCTTTAATTTTAATTTCTTTATATCTAATTTTGTTTATTTATTTAACATATTACATGTTTCTCTATTGGTGTAGGCCGTTAAAGGAAAGTTAAATGAAGTTGAATTACTATCTTTAAGTGTTGGCAAAGTTGTACTACTATTTATATTACATTTTATTTATATAATAAAGAAATGAAAGCAGGTGAGTGGGTGGAAGTTGTGAAAGAGAATATGAGTGGAATAAATAAAAAGAGATGAGAGAGAATAAGAGAATTGACCTTTTCTATTTATTTTTATTTTAAATTTAACTTATGCACAAAAAAATAGAATGCAAATCGATAAAGAGTACAAATATTGCCATGCTTTTGAAAAGCCACCTAAACTGGGAATTTTTTCGTCGGTTGTTCATTTCTCCTTGGTAACTACTATGTTTTTTTAACGCTCAAATTTATTTCTTTTTATAGATTGTTTGCTTATTTCGCTGAACTTAATTAGAACGTAGAAAAAATTCATTTTCTAGGTATTGTAAGAGCACAGGGTGTGGTGTCGGTGTTCTGGGACAGTGTTCTGGAGAATGTTGAAAGTGAGGATTTTGTGGTGTGGTGAAACTGAATTCTCAGTGTTCTTGACAGTGTTCTGGAGTTTTTTTATTATTTGTTTTATTTGATTTTTTAATAAAGATAATTGTATAAATTAATATATAAAAAATAAATAAATTAAATAAATAACATTTTATCGATGGAGAACTTTGAACAAAAGGAAGAAAAACAATAAAAAATGTGAGAACATTGAATCACTCACCGTCTCCCACCGAACGCTGGAGCAAAAATTTGGATGAGAACATCGGTGAGAACACCGAAGCGGGGTGCCAGAACACTGATTCTCGGTGTTCTCGTCCCAAAACGTTAATGCCACATAGACGCGTACCGTGTGCTCTAATAGGGGGAGTTTATTAAAGCAGATTTAAATTCTCTATTATTGTTATTATTTGGTTATGTTGTTAGTTAAAGAACCGTAAGATTGAGATAAACACTTTAAATTTCTATCGTGCTTTTAATTTATTTTTGTGAATTCGATTCAAATTATATTAAACTCTAAATGAAATTTTAAAAAAGAAAAAAACAATACTTGAGGATGTAATATAGTTATAAAAATTTAAGAACCCGATATATAAAATAATAGGGAGATTTACACCTATATCCTTGCAAAACTTCCTAATTACATTAATATCCTTTCAAAGTTCATAATACGTCAATATCATTTTAAAACTCTATAATACTCATCTAAATCCAAATAAGCAATTATAATGCGCGTATACTTCGATAAACAAGTGTTGATACGAGAACAAATAATCACGCAGTTTAATAAAACCATTCACCGAACCCATAGCTAACAAGAAAAATTATATTTACCTCAGCCCGCCTCCAAATACAACATGCACACAATCCCAACTCAAATGTTTTGGGTTTCGGTTTTCTGCATGTGTTTCGGGTGTTTTTTTCATCCCTACCTATAACACTTTAATGTTTCTATCTTGATGTTCCAAATTTTCTTTTCTATATATTTTGCAATCCCTCCCCACTCGTATAATATCCCCGCCCCTTTAAAGAGTTTATTTTAATAAACATACTCTTTCAATCGTCCATTTAACAATAAATGCTTTTTACTATTCTAATCCATAAGACAACTAATTATATTTTACTAATCTCTACCGCCATTTATCAAGCTAACTCAAATTTGAAGCTTTGATACTGCGCATATAACTTTTCAACTAATTTTCATATAAAAGCAAGCCAATTTCCTACTATCCCCACACTCTATCTAAAAGAAATTTTCTCGTACAAGATATTAATGACACTCAAAGTGGCAGGAATAAAGGAGTGTAGTACAAGGCCATACTAGTATACTACCAATGACCATCTCAAACAAGGTTAATCTCCTAGCAAATAACATTACCTTTGATATCCATTTCGACGACTTATTCTGGAAAATAATTCAATGATAAATTTTCAATTATCTTTCTCATAGTAATTTCAATGGGTATCCCGTAATAAATGAACGGGTCCATGACACACAACCATACATTTCAAACGGGTCCCTGACACACAACCATACAATGAACGGGTCCCTGTTAAAAAAAATAAAAATAAAAAAACCTAGTCAATTCACCTCTTCATTTGAGACACATACACTGGTCCGTCACTTTTATTTGTGTTGCTGATCTTGAGACCCGGACACTTGGTTGCAATCATTTTAAGACTCATTAGAATTTTCCATTCTAACGTATTCCATTCATCAAAAAAAAATATCACATCATTCACATATTGAAGATGTCATATTTCAAGCACGTTGCTCCCAATCTTGATCCCTAAGACACTTTGGCTAGTCACTTCGTTCAACATCACATTTAGACCTAGCTTCCGTCATTACAACAAATTGAACCTATTGCAACACCAACAAAGTGTTGCATTAAGCCATAAAGGTGTTGCATTATACCTAATTCAACACTTTACCAAGTGCTGCCTTAGGCGATGTCGCCTTAGGTCTAAGCTGAAACTCTTATTAGAATTTGCAACACTTTTCAAAAGTACTACCCATATTTAACAAATGCAACACTTTTTTAACTCAAAAGCAACATTATTTCATTTGTTTCAATTAAGCTACAGCAACACTTTCAACCACCAAAAGCAACACTTTTCGACATACAAATGCAACACATTCTAACCTCTAAGACAGCACCTAGTTTTAATTCCAATTTCATGAAAACAACGTTTTTCCATATCAAAGCAACTTAATAAACAAATATTTATTGCTGTCAAAAAGTGTAATAATTGATACAAATTGTCGAATGTCGATCTACAAAATAAAATGTATATTTAGTACACCAAAACGCCTAATACAATCTAATATAGTATCAAACCCTCTTTCACGAGTTCTCTTTTTTATTCTATGTCCCTTTCATTCGATCATATTCGCATATCTTCAATCACCATTTTACGTACTCCAAAGAGAACCTGCTTCATTCGAAAACAATAGATCACAGAGCCGCACTTGATGAACAATCATAAAACATATATGCCTAAAGTAAAAAACTAGATCCGAACAAAAATACTAATGAAGGAGCACAAAATCAATACCCTGGCCAACAATGGCTTCATCGTAAGAACTACTATATCAAAATCAAGGAGCACAAACTTAACCAAAAATTGATAAGTAGTCACAAAAGTTGGCACAATATCCTACATGATCTTGAGAGTAGTAGTTTTCCACGCAAGTAGCGCATCCTACAAAGAGAACATGTAAAAGCATATATTTGACCCTTAACTGGACAAGAACTTATGAGTGACAATATCATACCTGGTGAACTAAAAGACTAACATACCTCTGGAACATTATAAGAGATAGTATCCTTCACCATCACTACACCCTTAAGAAGTGCACTTTCAACGGTCCCGGCAGCTTGAATTAAACGCATTCTCAATCATAGCCGAAAGATTCACCATTTAGGAATTTTATATCATTGACAAGTTTTGTATCTTTCGGATGCTTTATACACTTGGTTCCAAGAATGGCACCAAAAGAGGAGCTTTAAAAGAAACAGGTCAGACTAGTTCATATACTTTAAAGGTCACCAAAAATTACTTTTTCTACATAAAACCTTCTAATTGATACTAGTAAAAAATGGGACAAACAGAAATCATCTGATTTTTGTAATAACGTACCACCTCAAGTGATTGTGAGTTCAAGTTTTAAGGGTGAAGGGTTGGTGCATTTGCAAGAGGAGCTTTAAAAGAAACAGGTCAGACTAGTTCATATACTTTAAAGGTCACCAAAAATTACTTTTTCTACATAAAACCTTCTAATTGATACTAGTAAAAAATGGGACAAACAGAAATCATCTGATTTTTGTAATAACGTACCACCTCAAGTGATTGTGAGTTCAAGTTTTAAGGGTGAAGGGTTGGTGCATTTGCAAGTAATGAATTCTATAATAACATCGCAACTATGCTTGCCTGTTGTACAAACCAAATAAGTTGATGGCCTTCCAACCTTTTATACTAGGCACTTCGTACATAACAACCTATACATTTGCAACAAAGATAAGCGTTAGAAGCCAAACCATCACTCTAATTAAGACGATCTCTACAGAAAGTTGTGTGTTTTCATTTGTACTTTCGGTATTTGTTTAGAAGCGGAGTATCAAGTACACTGTTTGAAATGCTATATGGTAATAAAACAATTACAAGCAATGATGGTAGCGAAGAAAAAAAATTTAAACTGATGTTAAAACACACCCATATTTTTCAACTAAACTGAACAATCAAAATTAGCATACTACGCACCAATTTGCGTCTAGTCTTGGTTCCAGCTCTTAGTGCAGCCACACATAGGATCCATTTTCACCAGCATAACCTACTGAATAAAAGATGTCTCATCAGCTAATAGTTGAAAGTGCAAACCATCACAAGATAGCCTAGTGGTTGGCGTCCTGTTATCCTCACAAGAGGTCTCAGGTTCGAACCTCACTAGAAGCAAAAAATCTTGGGGTGGCCACGGGAAGGTTCGGAAACGGTCACGGTAAAGGTTAGGCTGCGTACATCACAAGCATAAGCTTGGCCAACCCGGGGGAACTTGTTATAAACGGGAATACCCTTTTAAGAAAAAAAAATAGATGGTAGACTTCTCCTCTGCAAATACTAGAGAAGCTTAACTGTACAACAAATCACAAGTGAAATAGCATTGTATGAAAGTCAATAAACAAGCATAATTAAAATGACAGTCAAACAATTTAAAGAACCCGTTTCGCCTTGAAAAGTGTCTCGAAAGTCGTAACCCTCATGTACAAGTGCCTTGCTGCCTTTTCACGTTAATATATCTTATGTTTGTCGGGATGAGGTGCTCGGAATACCCTGTTTGGAGATAAGCTGATGAATTTTGTATAACTCTACACACGCACAACACATACCTAATGTTGAACTTGAAGCCCACTGAAATGATTTGCTTAGGGTTGTTTCAGATCTATTACAAATATCATTTTATTTTCAGTAGCGTCATGCACAGTTGCACACTATATAGATCATAATTGATGATATTAAATTAACTGAAGCCCACTGAAATGATTTGGTTCACAAACGTAAGTCAAGAAGATTCAAAAACATGTTAGAATTTGCTAAATTACCTAAATCGATTATACTAACGATCGCATTGAACTGAAAGTGGAACTTTAATTAATAGAAATTTGGGAAATTTAAAACAAAAGGAAGGCATATGGGGATATGGGTACCAGAGAAGGGAGATGCTGATGAAAAGTTGAAAATTTCAAATGGGCGCCCAATTTGTGCGCCACTATTTTTAACTAGTAACCTGGGCGGTGCCCCGGGATCAGTTTTTCAGTATGTTATTTGTTAGACATCATTTGTTTTTATTAGCAACAGTACATAAAATAAAAGATATCAATTCTTTTAAAAATGCACAAACTACATATAGAACCGCACATATAAACATTTCCTTCAGTAATTCTTGAACCCATAACATTGTGGTCAACGATGATAACAAATACAAACATACAAACTTGAACGTATAACCTGATGATATAACAAATACGTACAGATATACAAACGATATAAGATTAGCATTGATCATGTTTACATGTAATAATTTAATGTGTATAAATTTGGACACACGACCTAATACAGCTAAGAGCTCAATGAAACGTAAGGGTACGTTTCTTGATATACTTGTTCCACCACTAACCTTTGAAGTATTGGATTGAAAAGCTAAGCAAGAGTAATAATTCAATCCTTGTTCTGCACATTATCGACTCTTGTTAAACCATGTCGTTTCAATTCTATTCCATCCTTATTCAGCAGAAGCTTAATAATAAAAGTTATATATAATGTAAACAATTATTAGCAAGACCTCTTTCGCGATTTCCAGATTATGTCCCAGGTTCTCTAGAGTGTCATGGAAATACAAGAATAAACAATTTCAAGGTAAAAAAGAAGTCACAAATAAAAGGATATCAATGTTCAAACTCTAGTATGACATGTTTAAATCAAGGCATCCAGGTTCACCATGCTGGTTAATAGAAACCAAATGCCACTACTATTCAAAGACTTCTAGTGTTGCTTGGCATAGAAAGCATATCCGTTTCATTTTGCTAAAAAATAGAACAGAGATACACTTTCTGTGATGATGGAGTCAATCGAGTCCAACCCAGCATTTTTCATTAGGCAAGGCATGTATTATTGCAGATTGTATCTCTAAGTAAAGGAGTATTGAATTGCGTCACTGTATTTATAAATGAAATGGGGTCAATCTCAATGTATTAATTGCATCTCTATGTGAGAAATATTTCACTCTAGAATTTCAATGAGTACTTGGTGGCTTAGTGCTTATTAAAAAGTCACGCAATTTGTCATATTCAAAGGAAGACAATTACGTATTACCATATAAATTTTCTTCTTAGTTGGGAAGAGACAAGTGGTCACCCGTTATCTAAAGCATACGGTGAGCCAGACCCGGTTGAAATTAGTACCCTTACGGTTGACATAGTAAAGGCCAGGCCCTATAAAACAAAAATTAAATGGGTCAAAAGTTGGCAGCTTATATAGAAGTTAGCATGGACATACCATTAGGTTCATTACACAAGGCACACGAAAGACGTAAGATGTAGAAAATCGAAAATAAGAAAACAGTTTAATAACTCAAGATTCAGGTATACAATACAAAATAGTCCTATAAATTACAAAGTATAGTTTCGTGAAATAGCAAAAAAACTAAAAACCTAAGAAAAATGTATCGATGAATGCACTTGTGTTGCAATGATGATGAACCAAATAATATGGTACTGAGCAATCCTAAATAAGATCGTTTTACCAAAAATCATTACTATTAACATAAATTATAGGTGTTATTTTACCTGCAAATAGGGACTAAAAGCAACTAAAATGGCAATAGTTTGATTATGGCTAACTTGATGTACCAATTAAGTGATAGAAGTTAATATACGGGCCCTGAATAAACCTATCATGCTCGTTCCTCGAGTTTAACTGATGGAGCAGTCAATTAATGGTGCTGTAACCCTCATTCATGAATGATTCATAAAATGAGTGTGAAATAACATGTACACAACAGTTCATAAATCAACATAAGACACGATTAAGTGACCCAAATTAATCTCTGTGTTGAAATGTTTTAAAACCTTTCACCAAGTTTTAAGGAAAAGCATCCACTCTCTTTCCTTCCTATGTCTGCAAATAAATGAATTGATTAGTTGTCATTTAAATTACATAAGGAACAAAATTATTTTCACATTAGCTACATACAGAGTGAGCAACATGAAACAGATTTCTTGGCATAATCACAACAAAAGCCTTTTAAGTCGTCAAAACCCAGGCAACATAAACTTCACAAATTAATTCTACTAGAAAAGGAAAAAAAAAATACTTTGGACATCGGCAATTCATCGAATACCTGGTGGGCAGAAACATATGAGATTAAGATCGAAGTTTGAACCATCTTTAACTACAATCATGAAATGCAGAATATATATTTGCAGAAAAAAGAGAACAACAACGGTTTGTTAGAACTTAATTGAGGTATAACTTAAAAGGACAACAGGTTATCAATTAAGGTCGTCTACACAATTGTTTATTAATCTATATCTATAACAACCAAAAAAAGAGAGAAGAAGAAATTAAAAAAAATACTCAACAGGCTCAAATAAACATAACACAATTAATCAATTTGATTGAAAGGGAGAAAAAGGCTTATCTGAAAATCGGGGATGGTGAGTTACTGGGTCCAACGTGAATGAGGGAGAAAGCAGTGTATGGAGAAGGAATGGTAGAAATTAGACACTAGTGTAAGCAAGTTAGTATGTACGAGTGATTAATAAGAAAGCCAGTGAACGTGGGAAGATGGTTCGATAGAGAACGGTTCTTCAGCTGAGAAACTGATAACTTCAACTGCTCCGATAACCGCAATGAAACCGTCGTCTGTCTATTAGAGCACACGAGGGCATAGCGTTTTGCCTGCGTTTTTCATCGAGAACACTATAAAACGGCGTTCACTACGGCGTTTTTGCCCCCCACGTTTTCTGCCAGACGCCGTATCCGAACGAAATCTTCAATATTTTATTCATTTTTTCTGTTTTATTTAATTTATTTGTTTTTTGTATATTAGTTTATACTATAATCATTATTAAAACAAATTAAACAACTAATAAAGCCATAGAAGAACACTGTCCAGAATAATGTTTACCACTACACAAAATCCTCACTCTCAGAACAGAACACTGTGTTTCGGCCGTCACCACTCCGAGTGCTCTTAGTCGGCCAAGATTAAAAATGATCCTCTATTAAACGGCCATGATCTATTTTTAAAAAACTTGACGCTAACCATATAGTATTATAATTATAATGTTTTAAAAAATGAAAAAAAAATAAAGAAAAAAAGAAAGATACTGCGTAGTTATAAGATTATGATGATTACGAAATTAACAACGTAAATAAAAAACGCAAATAATTTTAGAATTTAACTATTTATCTTCTAGTTATGAAAATAAGATTAAGTTAGTTCTCTAATGTATTACTCCTTCCGTGTCTTACTTCAAGTGTACACATTACCATTTTAAGTTGTCCCAAATAAGTGTTCACTTCAATATTATAACCGATTAAAATAGACAGTTATTTGATTGGTGAAATGGTGATGATATTGCCACAAGCAATTTTAATATTTACACAGGTAATTATTGTCAATGGACTATTATACCCCCAAAACACTTTCACCTAAAGAAATAAAAACCTCCGGACACCAAAATTTGTAGGGGAAATCACAAATTTGATCCGTTTACCAACCCCATTTAAACAAAATAATCCGTTGACTTCCCTTTTTAACAAAGTAATCCACCGATTGGCGCTGCAAATGGCGCCCCTGACACAACCAACCACCCAAACATTGCCACGTGTACGAGGATCCAGCGCCAAACAAATTGATGGGCGCCAAGAAAATTCATGGGGCGCCAAAAATGAAGGAGATGGGGCCAAAAAAAATCATGGGGCGCCAAAAATAAGGAGAGGGGCGCCAAAAAAATCATGGGGCGCCGGATGTTTTTTTTTGGCGTTGGATCCTCGTACACGTGGCAATGTTTGGGTGGTTGGTTGTGTCAGGGGCGCCGGGGCGCCATTGCGGCGCCAATCGGTGGATTACTTTGTTAAAAAGGGAAGTCAACGGATTATTTTGTTAAAATGGGGTTGGTAAACGGATCAAATTTGTGATTTTCCCAAATTTGTAAACCGTTCTTGCCTATATCTTCACCGTCGCCACCATCTGAGATAAATCACAACCGATATCAGATACACCAATTGGTGCTGGACTATACACATAGAGCATTGAGTGAATCATAAACTAGCATTTTGCCTCTTTGTTTACTTGCCCAACTAGTAGGCAATCTATGAGAAAACTGCATATGTTTTAAGATTTTATTTAATCTTCATTAGCTACCAAAATTTTCCTGTTTTTTCTTTGAAATGCTAACTAATATCTCATCGATCATTCAGAGATTGGATTTGAAACTACCATGTAACACCCTATTCTCGGGTCTAGTAGTTTTATAATATTTTCCTGACTTTAAATTAATATTTAATGTGTTAGGAAATAAATTGTTTAAGTTATTTGAAAATAATTGGGAAAAGAGTCAAATAACTTATTGTGACTAGTAAATTGTTAACTGTTTTAATTTAATTCAGTTGACGGTAAAATAAAATAATGTTTCCCCGTAAATGGTTTTTAAGTTCCAGACAATGATAAGTACGGGGAATGAAATTTAATCACTTAAGTTATATACTAACAGATTGAGTCGGTTTGTGATTTCCTTTTATTTACATACATACGTACGCACAGAAACATTTTAAAGCTAGATCAATTCACAAAATCACTCTCTAACACCAAATTGAAGCCCTAGAACTCGAATTCAAGCTTCAAGAACATTGATTATCATCCTCTAATCCTTCTAATCAGCTTGTAAGTGTTAATTCTTGATTTTTATATAAACCTAGAAATGGGTTTTTGGGTATTTGATTGAATTAGTATGATTAACTTGAAATTGAAGCTTGTTATGATTGTATAGTTGTTAGTTAATGTTAAATTCATGATTATAATTGAAACCCTAAGCTAGAATTGATATATATGGAATTATGATCATGAAATAAGTTATGGGTTTAGTTGATTATACATGAAGTGAAGCTTGTAATCATGTTAGAATGATTAGTTGATACTAGAATTGTGATTATAAGCTAAGCCCTAACTTGAATTGATGAAATTTGTTAAATTGGGATAATTAAAAGTTATAAAGTGATTGAGTGTTCTTGAGAATTATAATGATTATGATGATTATCATGTGTTGTATGATAAAGTTAGTATTGTTTATGAATTAGAACACTTAATTGATAATCAAAGATTTAAGTTAGAACATGGTTGCTTAAGAAGTCATAAACCTAGTATGGTGGTTTTGATGAATTCTTGATAATTGAGGTTAATGACTTTGTTAAAAGACTAACCATGTTATGTAGTGATAATGAAAGTTGATTAAGTGATAATCTAAGAAATTGGATAATGGAGTTAAATATGATTAATTCCATGAGAACGATGGATTTATGATCTTGATTAGTAAATACCATGTTGTAGTTACTTAATTAAGTTGTTTGATTGTAACTACATTTCGTATGATATTATATACATATTGAGACAAGTGACTAACTTATGTTATTTATATTGTATTCTCAGATATGGAGAAAGACTCAGTGACATTAGACTACAGAGTGGACTACTGAGGTATTCGGTGAGTGGATCTGTAACCTCAGTATAATTTAGTTGTAACAAGTTTGGTTACAACGGGTAACGTATTATTACTGTTTTATTATTCCATGATGATTATGGTTGTTAGTAATAATACTGTTGATAGACTTTTAGTCTGATATGATAAATATGTGATCACGTGATATTCAGCCTTTGGGCTTTGACGATATTCAGAGGCCAGCCTGGAGCTGGGCTTGGTATGCTATTGGTTGGATAACACAAGGTCTTAGTACAAGTATTATTGTCGTAGCTTGTGTTATTTGTGTTAATAGCACCAAGTATTCGGTTAAACCGCTGTATTGGCCTGCAGTTGGTTTCAAAGTGTTCTATGAGAAGGTGTTACCTCAAGAACCACCGGTCCTCTTTGACGCCAGTTGTATTTGATATTATATTATGTTGTGTGTTCTTGGCTGAAGGTTTCCCCAAGAACTATAGATACTCAATGATATTTTATGTTTACGATTATTTGCTGTAAACTGATTTGTTATTACTGAGTTGGACTGTTGGTGATAGTTCTGTCTCACTTAGCGTTATGCTAATCCCCCACATTAAATACTACTTGCAGGGCATGATTGGATAAAGGGCTGGGCAAGGCAGTGGCACTGGAATGGAATGTTTGACAAATGAGCAATACTCTGATAAATGATTTGTGTAAATCAGTGTAATATGTTGTTTTATATAACCCCCGAGTTGATAAACTATGGTTTGAAATAGTTTGAATATTTTAGGTTTGTTAAAATAATGTAAACAATAAAGATTTATATGGACTTACGCTTCCGATATATTATACTAAATGATAGTAAAATGAGGGGTGTTATAAGTTGGTATCAGAGCATAGGTTTGGGTGAATTGTACATTGCAAGATGTTCAATCCCAAACTTTGATATGTGTCAAGTCAAACATTCCAGAGTGTGGGATTAGTTGTGGTATGAGAATTAGTTAGTGTGATATGTACTAACGCTTAACAACTTGTGAGATTGTTGTTTTGAATACAGAGACGGTAACACATGAGTACTGACTGGTACTCTCGGCAATTCGGCTATATCAGGTAATCCTCGATAAGCTTACTTGGATTTACCTTAATTGGAATTGCTTGCTTTACAATGATGATTAGTAGTAAAGTGATTGAGTCAGACTGATATGATTCCCCGATTATGAGTCATTGGTGATTATTACTTGTTAATGTGATGCTAGAAATATTAGTTGAGATGTTTAGCATCATGAGTAGTTCATAATGAACTAGAAATGGATTTTGTAGACACCTTGTTGAATAAAGTGTAATAGTTGCATTAATTGGATTTAAGTGTGTCTACAATAGGAAAATAAAGTATAAATCATTATGTGATTATGATTTGATAAATGCAAGGAGTAGTTATGAATCCTTGCTAGAAAGTAAATTGCTACATGATAAATTGAATCAATGGGACTCCTTATAGTGAAATTGATGAGATATTGGTATATTGCAATCAATAGTTTTGGAGCCATGTTGTTACTTGAATTAGAAAGTGTCCATTGATTGGAATGTGTGCCTTTGACTAGGAAAAGTCAAAGTTGAAGTGAGTAGAGTTAAATTGGGTAATGACCATGTTATAAAGTGAGAAATGTAGCTAGATGTTTATGTGTTTTGCCTTGATCATGATTGTGGTTGAATTATGATCTAGGTATTAAAAGTGGTAAAGTAGAAAGTCAAAGTGGTCAACGAGTCTTTATATGTGTTGACAAGTTTTGGAAAAGTCATTATTGAAGAATCGTTGTAATTGGTCTAAACATAATGATTTTAATGTGAAAATTGGTGTTTCAAAGCTATAATGTGACACCGATAGTGAAAATGATTTTGTTTGACTTGGAATAGTCAAAGAAGTGTAAATTGGGTATTAGAAATAGTAATCATATATGTGAAAACCCAAACGGGTCATTAAAGTGCCCAAATGGGTCACTTGATGGTTAAACGGATAAAATGAGTAGTGGTTTAGTTATGACCAATGTAATAGGGACTTTAAGTCCTAAATATAATGGAAAGTGCATTGAAAGAGCTAGTGTAGTCATTTTGGTTAAATTTGATAAAAGTGCCCATTTGGACCCTTAAACGGGTCGACTAGTTAAAACATGATAGAACAAGTATATGAGGGTGATGAAAGTGCCCACACGTCACAAATATATGTATAAGCATGTTGACAAAGGGTTGAAACCAGAAAATAAGCCAATTGGAATTGGATGTGTCAACCAAAATGGTCGAAAATGGCCTAAAATGAGTCATACGTCTGTTTTCTCGATAAACGTGAATTTTGAAAAAGTGTGAAAAGGGAAAGTTTCATTTTGATCATATGAACGTGCCTGCAAAATTTCGGACCTTAATTCTTTATGGTTTAAGAGATACGCGCGTTTGAATTTCGGAAAAATTGCATTAAAGCTATATGTCTGAAAAATTGCTTAGGGAACGCGATCCTAGCATGAGTATCCGGATCGCGTTAGCATGTTGAAATTGGTTACAGAACGTTTTGTGCTAGGGAACGCGATCCAGCCATCTTGACCCGGATCGCGTTTGCAAGACTAAATTTGACATTTTTTTTTGCAAATTCCAAAAGTGCATAAGACTTTAGTAGTGTTTTTAGCGACGGAAAATTTGACAAATTTTCTATAAACACGGATTGGGCTGAAAATTACACGGTCACTTGAAAATGGTCCAATGATCAAAACTAAGTACCTTAGCCTAGGCGGTTTTTGGCCATTCGGGGTCGTTTGGGGCCCAAAAATGGCATTTTACTGTTTTTTGGACCTTATTTCAGACTTTTAGCTTACGTTTTGTATTGAGCTTTTGTTTCTTTTAGCCCAGGTATCATTCCTATGACTAAATACAATATTAAGACTTGTTTTAAGAGGTCCACATACTCTTATCGGGTATTAGTTATTTTTCGATTGTTTACTAAACTGCAAAATCGGGTAGCAACTGATATTGTTGATTACTGCTCACTAGGATTAGTAAACATTGATTATAGAGTTATGTTGACTATATTATGTTAATTAGTTGAACATGATGAAGTATTTAAATCATGTAGAGTATTAGAAAGTGTTCAATTGAGCATTTTAAGAATTTGTAAAATAAGTACCTGAGCTCATACTTATGTGATAATTGAACATAAAATGCTCAATTGTAATTCAACTAAAGTTGTCTAGATTGATGAATATGTGTTGAATAATACACATAGTAGTGACAAAGTGTTTAGTACTAAATGTACTATAAGTATCAATTGTTATACCGGTGAATTAAATTGAATCAGGTAATAAAGAGGTTGATTGATGTAATGGTGTCGGACATTACATCTGTGTTAATGAAATAGTGAAAAAAGTTATATCTACCTGATTATGTGATTAGTTGCACACTCAAAGTGATAAGTGAAATAGTACAGTAATCTAATATTTAACTATGCCTGCTGTTAAAGGTTGTTAAATGTGTGCAATTGATTGATATCACTGTTATGATATATGTGGGAGTAAAAGTTAATCACTTTGGAGATTAATGGTATGAAGTGACCTGAAAATGAAGTGTACCTGACCTAATATGACGACGTCTGGCCAACGTATTAATATTATGCCATTTTACATGGAATTGTTGAGGTTACCAAGTACCAGAGAAATTAAAGTGATTTTGAAATAACAGGTAAGATATATTGACCTGTAGTGGAGAAATAGTCAATGATTGACTAAAATGAAAGAGTACTAGACCACTAATCTGTTGTTTTACTATGGAACCTATGGTACAAGAAATGTGTATGTGGTTAATTGCAACTAGTATGAATTAAAATAAGAGTTAAGCAAAGTGGAGGTCAGTTGATTGTGAATAACAATATGTTGAATATGTGACTAAAGACAGCACCTTATGTTGTTGAAAGATTTATGCTAATGCAGCATGGTATCAACTGGTGCTGATTTAGCATTCAACTGGATATGGTATGATGCTAATTGATTATGTGATAATAGTTTTACCTATTGAATTTGACCTCTACATATTGCTTACTCTTATGTGTTATGGTTATATGATTTTGGATTACATTAGAGTAAAGAGCTCATATAACCTTGTGGTGATTATAATTACAAGTTGTAAATCGGTAATGAACTAGTTGCAAAAGTAAAGATTCTAGCAATGTGTTAGCTAAAGAAATACATAGTTATTAGCTAAATTGCTAGTTGTGAATTGAGTAGAACTTTTATTGTCAATGTGTATATTGTGGTATTTATTACCACTAGTGTTATTGACATAACAATAGAATATTCATGTGACTATGTATTTCACTTATGTCAAGTGATTGTGTGTATACATGGCTAGTTATACGTGATCATGTAAATGATCAGTTAAATGTTTAGAAACAGAATATATACACAGTATATGTGCAGGGAAAAAGATAGAATCATGTACATTTGGATATGTGTGTCACACCCCCAAAATCCATAATTGTGTTTATTTAATGTTTAGCGGAAGCAAGTTATAATTAGCGGAAGCATCTTGTGTAAAACAGTTTAACAGCGGGGGTGATGACGTTACAATTGTGCATTCATTGTATCAGAGCATATGATCATACAGAACATAATATATTAAGGATGCCAGTTTAAACAGTTGTTACAAAAGTAGTACGACTATGTAAGTCGTACAGTGATAATAGAGTTTAAAACATTTAAGTTTTACAATACATATGTTAAGATAAGATTTCATGAGTATAACTGCAATGTCTGCAGTAATACAGAGGAAATCCTCAAAAGCTGTCCCAAAATAATGGCATCCTAAGTAGTCCAGGGTTGTCCATCCTGAATGCATGCGATTCTTACTTACGTAGCTAATTTCCTGTAAAACATAGAAAGAAAGTCGTCAACAAATATGTTGAGTGAATTCACAGGTTTTAAATTAATATGTGGTACGTTAAACCATTTATGTTTGTATTGTTGAAATGTTATTCAATAAATAAATATTTACAGGTTTTGCAAAATATAAGTTTGTAGGGTTATTACCCTAAAATACAGATTTATGTGGGTTGTCACCCAAAGTGTATGTCTGGTTGTGTACCAGTATATAAATATAACCAGTAAGTATACCGGTATAAAACAGTTGTAGGATACGTTCATCCTAAATAATGTGTGGGAAATACTTTGACTATAATCCCCTGAAAGGTGAGCTAAACCTTGCAGGTTAAAGTATCGTGACCTAACCCTATAACCAAACCACAACCAAAACTTATGTTGTTTGCCTGAAGGACAATTAAGTATACGCTCCATCCACAGGAGGGTCGTCACGCCAATAGTACTATTCGTATACTCAGTGGCTAGAGTCACATAGCTAATGGTTATAGTCTGCATGACATAAGGTCTTTCATGCACACATTTCAAGTCTGGGTCCGTACTAGGATTTGTTGTCTAATTCCCAAAACAGTTGTGAAATAATATTTCATATCAAACAGTTGTATAAAGAAATGAAGCATTTATATAATTTGCTGCATGTGTTTGCATGCAGTTTCTATGTTTACACCCCTATGTTTAAAAGCATAAAACATTTGTAAAGTAGGGGCTGCGAACTCACTGTAGTTTGCTCGGTGTGAATGCTAGCAGAAAACGGTGTCGCCCAAGGTATGTTAACCTATATACAATAAATGTATTAACATAAGTACGTTTGATTTGTTTAATCACTTATGTTAATAGTTTGTTTGTTTTGAAGAAATTGTAGATTTCTTAAGAATATAAGTTGTTAACTTGTAGTGACATTGTGTCAAAATATTATTATTATTTCTTAAATCGTACACTTGTTAAGTGTACATACCAATATGTATTTGTCCATTTAACGGAAGGTCGTTTTGTTTTCATTTGTACATATACTTGTTCTATATATGAATACGTATGTAAATATACTTGTTGCGTATTATTAAGTCGTACGTTTGTTAAACGTGAATTTATTTGTATATATATGTAAATATATAATTGCAATTGTCACTTGTTAAGAAAACGCACGATTGTGAATATAGTTCTAAGTGTCGGTTTGTGTGTATATATATAACATATGTTTTTGTATATATATATATTTATAATGTTATAATACATCGTATTCGTATTTAAAAAGGTTACAAGTTTTATTTGTTATAAAATTTACTAATATATTTATTCCGTTTATAAATATATGTTATCGTTTTCACAAATTATCGTTTGTCGAGACATATATATTAAAGTTTATAAATTTTATTTACGTTGTATCATTATAAAATTTATCGTTCGTTTTATAAATACTCGTTTTGTTAAATGTCTCGGTTCACATTTTACGTTTTAAACATTTTGTAGTTAGTTGGGCTCGGCCCAAAAACTTAACTTGATTACATAACCCGTTTGGCCCATTAGCAATAATGTAACTCATTTGGTCCGTTAACTTGTTTATAAAATCAATTTATTTAACCCTTGGTCTAACCCAATACTTCGGCCCAAAAGTCAGTCCAGCCCAGTCCATTTAGCCGTTCGGCTCACAGCCCAGCCGATCGGCTTGGGCCAGCCGATCGGTTTCACCTCTTCGGCCCAGTCCATCTATTCAGTTCGGCCTATAAACGTAGCCCATTAAGCAGAATAACCCGGCCCAGTCCGCATAGCCCAGCCCACAGCCGTTCGGCTTTGGGCCTAGCCGTTCGGCTTGGGTTCAGCCGTTCGGCTTGGGTGCTCAGCCGTTCGGCTCGGGCTTCCTGAGCTGCGGCCCTGTTTCGTTTTTGCAGTTTAAGTCTCGAAATCAAAGCATGTTTTTGCCATATTTCGAACGGTTTTCAGTGTTTATATGTCTTATAGCATTAATGTATCACATTACATAACATTATAACACCCTTGATCATATGTAATTTATGATTTTAAGTTTGTTTTCCTAAAACTTATTTTCAAGAACAAATCCATCAATCATTCAAGTTTATGTGATATATACTTGGATTGAGGCATGTATACAAATTATATCACGAAATTTAAGTGTATAAATCACAAAGAAGAAAAGTTCCTTACAATGAGTGAATGAGGATGATGATACGGTGACAATAGTGATGATGATATTATTGTTATTGCTTTGTTATATTTTGATTTGTTTGATGCTCCAACTGATTTTGAGTTTGGTGTTCATCACCCAAATTGAAGAATAAGAAAAAGATGTAGAGAGAAAAGAAGAAAAAAAAATGATGTGTGTTGTGTTGGTGAAGAACGCAGGAAACAAAGGAGGGGGGGGGGGGGGGGGGGGGGGGGGGGGGGGGGAAGTATGGTTTTAAAAAAATATTGTCTCCTGCATTATTGAAGTTTGGTGGGATTTTTATCCCACCAATTTCAAGTACGGGTATAATTTTAGCAATATAAACGTAAACTTTTTATATTTTTATTTTGTAGGTGTTCTCCTGGTTCATTATTTATGTTCAGATTAATGATATTATCATTATTTTAAAATGTTGTACAAGTCTGTACATTTTACTGCGCGCAGTTAATTGAGCGCCAATTTTCAGTAAATTTAGGATTTCATATTTTGAAGTAATGTTCTAACTTCTTCCAAATGAACGAGAAAATCTGCATTTTTATGATTTGACGTCGTATGCGCGTTTTAGAATTATTTCTGTTCGTGTTATATTACGTTTTATGTTAAACGTATATTTAGACCTTTATATCTACATGTTATAGATATATAAATACTCGTAATTAATAATTATATTATTAATTATTTTTGTATCACGAAAGTTTTGTCATTTATTTTTGTCGGGTTCGTTCTGATATATTTGTACGTAATTAATAATTACTTACGTATTACATTTTACTTTTTGTTCAAAGTACGGGCTTGCTAGGCTTGCATCACAACAAAAAGTTTTGTTAAAACTTAACCAGGAAATTAGCGTAGTAATGCACATGCATATTATTTAATTAATACCTAATTTGGAGAGTTGTCACAATGTGCATGTGGAAAGAATCAAAAAAGTATATCTATATATAAGTTGCTCAAGGGAGTAACGTATGATATGTATATATCGTGATTAAATAGTTGATTTTACTACACCTTATGCTGGTTATAGCATTTGGTGCTAGGTACTGAAATGAGCTAAAGGCACAACGTATATGTTTATGTGACTTCAGTTGAAATACACACTGGTGGTGTGTAAGTATACCTACATAAATATGTGATTATGTTACATTAGAGTGACTAAGTATGATCAGATTTCGAGGACGAAATCTCTTTAAGGGGGAGAGATTTGTAACACCCTATTCTCGGGTCTAGTAGTTTTATAATATTTTCCTGACTTTAAATTAATATTTAATGTGTTAGTAAATAAATTGTTTAAGTTATTTGAAAATAATTGGGAAAAGAGTCAAATAACTTATTGTGACTAGTAAATTGTTAACTGTTTTAATTTAATTCAGTTGACGGTAAAATAAAATAATGTTTCCCCGTAAATGGTTTTTAAGTTCCAGACAATGATAAGTACGGGGAATGAAATTTAATCACTTAAGTTATATACTAACAGATTGAGTCGGTTTGTGATTTCCTTTTATTTACATACATACGTACGCACAGAAACATTTTAAACCTAGATCAATTCACAAAATCACTCTCTAACACCAAATTGAAGCCCTAGAACTCGAATTCAAGCTTCAAGAACATTGATTATCATCCTCTAATCCTTCTAATCAGCGTGTAAGTGTTAATTCTTGATTTTTATATAAACCTAGAAATGGGTTTTTGGGTATTTGGTTGAATTAGTATGATTAACTTGAAATTGAAGCTTGTTATGATTGTATAGTTGTTAGTTAATGTTAAATTCATGATTATAATTGAAACCCTAAGCTAGAATTGATATATATGGAATTATGATCATGAAATAAGTTATGGGTTTAGTTGATTATACATGAAGTGAAGCTTGTAATCATGTTAGAATGATTAGTTGATACTAGAATTGTGATTATAAGCTAAGCCCTAACTTGAATTGATGAAATTTGTTAAATTGGGATAATTAAAAGTTATAAAGTGATTGAGTGTTCTTGAGAATTATAATGATTATGATGATTATCATGTGTTGTATGATAAAGTTAGTATTGTTTATGAATTAGAACACTTAATTGATAATCAAAGATTTAAATTAGAACATGGTTGCTTAAGAAGTCATAAACCTAGTATGGTGGTTTTGATGAATTCTTGATAATTGAGGTTAATGACTTTGTTAAAAGACTAACCATGTTATGTAGTGATAATGAAAGTTGATTAAGTGATAATCTAAGAAATTGGATAATGGAGTTAAATATGATTAATTCCATGAGAACGATGGATTTATGATCTTGATTAGTAAATACCATGTTGTAGTTACTTTATTAAGTTGTTTGATTGTAACTACATTTCGTATGATATTATATACATATTGAGATAAGTGACTAACTTATGTTATTTATATTGTATTCTCAGATATGGAGAAAGACTCAGTGACATTAGACTACTGAGTGGACTACTGAGGTATTCGGTGAGTGGATCGGTAACCTCAGTATAATTTAGTTGTAACAAGTTTGGTTACAACGGGTAACGTATTATTACTGTTTAATTATTCCATGATGATTATGGTTGTTAGTAATAATACTGTTGATAGACTTTTAGTCTGATATGATAAATATGTGATCACGTGATATTCAGCCTTTGGGCTTTGACGATATTCAGAGACCAGCCTGGAGCTGGGCTTGGTATGCTATTGGTTGGATAACACAAGGTCTTAGTACAAGTATTATTGTCGTAGCTTGTGTTATTTGTGTTAATAGCACCAAGTATTCGGTTAAACCGCTGTATTGGCCTGCAGTTGGTTTCAAAGTGTTCTATGAGAAGGTGTTACCTCAAGAACCACCGGTTCTCTTTGACGCCAGTTGTATTTGATATTATATTATGTTGTGTGTTCTTGGCTGAAGGTTTCCCCAAGAACCATAGATACTCAGTGATATTTTATGTTTACGATTATTTGCTGTAAACTGATTTGTTATTACTGAGTTGGACTGTTGGTGATAGTTCTGTCTCACTTAGCGTTATACTAATCCCCCACATTAAATACTCCTTGCAGGGCATGATTTGATAAAGGGCTGGGCAAGGCAGTGGCACTGGAATGGAATGTTTGACAAATGAGCAATACTCTGATAAATGATTTGTGTAAATCAGTGTAATATGTTGTTTTATATAACCCCCGAGTTGATAAACTATGGTTTGAAATAGTTTGAATATTTTAGGTTTGTTAAAATAATGTAAACAATAAAGATTTATATGGACTTACGCTTCCGATATATTATACTAAATGATAGTAAAATGAGGGGTGTTATATACCAAGTGTATTGAAATACTAAAATAGTGTCAACCCTTTGTAATAGGGAACACTCAATCAAGAAGATACCTTCGAGCATAGTTGTTAAGATCCCGATCTTGATATTAAGATCTTACGATTTTACGATCCCTGTGAACGAAAACGATCCCGATCTTACATAGGATCTTAAAATCATAGGATCAGCTTGGGATCCCGATCTTATGTCGATTTGAGCATAGGATTTTACGATCTCGATCCGATGCGATCTTACTTTAACATGAATCTATGAGTTAACAAAATATATATTGGTTGATTTTTGTCCAATAAAAGGTTAATAGGTTTATCATTTAATCAATTGTTGCACGTAAAACTATTCAACTCTTAAACTAAAATAATTTATCACGTGAAAATCTATATCTTTAATAACAAATATAGTAATCTAAGTCGCTATGATACGTATGAATTGATGTTATAGTGTTTAGACTGTAAAAGTTTAATTAATTTGTTACGCATTTGATCCTTTATATGTAGTATAATACATATATATGAGACCATAATGGATAAGTAGGATCTTACGATCCCGATCCAATCTTACGATTCCAATCTTGTAAAGACAAAAACGATCCTAGGTAAGATCTCGATCTTAACAAAGATGCTTTCGAGAGCCAAATAATAAGCCAACATATATATAATAATATTAAAAGAATAAAAAAAAGGAGACATGTGCCGGCGGTGGAAGGCTCCGAGATAATCACCGGCGGATGCGAGGAGGCAGTTGAAAATTGTGACGGGGAAATGCTCCGAGTAAATTGGAAAAAGGATATTGAAGGGTATAATAGTCAATGAACAATAATGGCCCGTGTAGGTATGAAAATTGCTCGTGGCAATATCACAACCCTTAATGAAAACTGTAGTTCTAGTTAGTGGAGAATTCTAAAATTGTATGCATAGTCAAAGTGGACACATTGACTGGGACGTAATGGAGTATCCATTATTTATTATCTAGAACTACATGTGTGTTTGTGTGAGTAGCTTATGAGAGCTTATTGTAGCTTAAGGGTGTGTTTGGCGAAACTAATTTATAACTGGAGCTGGAAGCTTATAGCTGGAGCTGGTAGCTGAAACTTATTTTTTAAACTTGAAGTTGAAGCTTATTGTTTTATAAGTGTTTGGCAAACTAGTTGAAGCTTAAAGATGTTAATTGACATAAAAGGACGTGAAAGTTATATAATAGATTATTTATAAGGGGCATTTAAGTAATTTTACACTCCATAAGCTAGGAGCTTATTTTAAAAGCTACTTCTACTAGCTTATTTTTTTGGGCTTATTTTTACAAATAGCTCCTAAATTTTTATCAGCCAAACAAAGCTAGAAGCTTAAGCTTATGAAAAAAATAAGCTTAAGCTCTCATAAGCTCCTACAAGCTTGTACGCCAAACATACCCTACGTTTTTTTTTTTTTATAAACTCACGTTATAAGCTTTGTTTGGAACACAAATATGTAGGAGCTTGTTGACAAAATAAGCTCTAGAAAAAGAAACTACTTGAAGTAGTTTATGAAAAATTATAGAGCTTATGAACATTGAATTTACATGAATAGCCTTTAGTTAATTGTTTGAGTTTTCTATTTGTGTTCTTCTTTGTCATTTTACCCATATAAGCTTCGGCTCCTTTACCAAACACTTACACAAATAATTATAAGGTTCAGCTTCCAGCTCCTAACATAAGCTCCGGCTACAATTTCCAGCAACAAGCTTACAACTCCAGCTACAACCTAGTTTTACCAAACACTCCCATATGCACTTTAGCTTTCCGTTTAAAAACAAAAAATTTAAGAATAACTTAAGACTCAACATTAAACTACCAATTTTTTTAGAAACCATCTTACTTTGTCCATCACAATAATATATTTGTCTAACAATCTGAATGGGTCAAATTTCATCATCGTTACTAATGTGGTAGATGAAGAAAAAGAACATAATCACTATCCACAATTATACGATCTACATTGTATTGCGCGGGTCTCTTACTAGAATAATTAATATGCTACCTTTAAACTTTTTGTTGTAAATTAAGGAAGAAGAAAATACAAATTATATGATTATATTATTATATTATAAAAAGTAAAATTAGGATTAAATATGCAATCGTGAATTGTGTAGCATATTTCATTCGGCAAAGTATATAATATTTGGTTGGGTTTGATTTTAATCAAATTGTTCATATTTACTGCAAATGCAGTTTCATTTAGGTGCTCATTTTCATTACAAAGGCGACACTTTAAATTAAGTGTTGTTTTTCCCATTCCAAATGCGGCACTTTAAATGAAGTGTTGTCTTTCACTTTTATCAAACGCAACACTGATAAAAGTGCTACATTATATGCTTACAGGCAACAATTTTTCGAAAAATGTTGCTTTCTTTTAAAAGTTATCTAAAATGCAACATATTTAAAAAGTGTTGCTCATAAACCGTTGCTTTTTAAAAATGTTACTTTCTTTTAAAAGTTATCTAAAATGCAACATATTTCAAACGATTTAATTAAGAATATGAAGGATAATGTTAAAAGATTGTTTTTAAAAGTTGAGGAGAAGAACATGGAGAATAATGTTAAAAAAAAAGTCGTTGAAAGTATACCTTGTGAGATGACAAATCGAAGAGAAAGAAATATTGATTTTTATAGTGCAATTTTTATGATTTTTCGACTTACCGTTTGGGAGATATTTAAGTTTAAAAAACGTAGGGAAAGTAGATTTTGGGAGATATATTTATGGTTATTTCATCCATTCTCGCAAAAAATCTCATTCTCATTTGAACATTACTCATATAAAAAGAAGAAGAAATATTACTACCTTTGACGAATATTATATTCATAATTGATCAAACCAGGCTGAACCTCTTGTTGTTCTTCATACATGTCATCGATCATTCCATGTGAATTTTCATTATTATATGTTATACTAGATCCAACTAAAAAATAAATTACATTAGACTAACATATAAGATTAATCTTTGTTTTTCAGTATGAAAGTTAAAATATTCACAAACCTTGAACTTCATACTCTTCTTCGTAGTGCATAAGATGTCCGTTGTTAATATCATCGCTCAATACATATTCCATGTCATTGTTTACTTCATCTGATTACATAAAAAACTTACAACAACTAATTATATATTCCATCAAATTTGAAGATGAGTAGGACAAACACAAATATTGAATCCCTTTTTTTTTTCACCTTTTTTTTTTCCTAACAGAATTAAGAAAGCTAGCTTCATAAATTGAAAGTCAAATGTAACCAGGACGAGTCTTCGAGGTTTTTGATGCCCGAACGAAACGATTAGAAATTTCCTCAATTGAAATTTGTGACTAAAGAACACCTTACTTTAAATGATATCAAAGATAGTCAAGCTAAATGGCTTATCCGTACCAAATTTTTATATAATTATACATATATAATAATTGAATGTAATATTATATAAAAATTTGGTACGGATAAGCTAAATAGCTTATCCGTACCAAATTATACATATTTTAATTTAAGTTTTTCGGGGGAAAAAAAATGGCTTATCCATACCAAATTTTTATATAATAATTGAATGTTACAACTCAAGGAGATAAACTCTGAACTAACATCTAAATTATTTGTTATAACAATATATCAAATTTGGATTTTTTAAAGCTTGCAAATAAAATTACTATTGATAATATTTAAAATATGTATAATCCTGTGAATCCGCGGGTAATAAGCTAGTTTTAATTAAAAATATAGGCCCTTAAATATAAAAATCATTATATCTAAAAGACGCCAGCGTTAATTTAACTATGCCACTAAATTTTTGATGTAAATTAAATACCAACTTAACCTTTATGGCTTTATGTAATCATACTTGTATTTTCCTTTTACTTTTTCTAAAAAAAAAAACTTCTGAGTTTCAAAAAACAAGATAAATGTAATATAAGTTACTTCGTATACGATCAACTTTCATTAAACAGGGGCCTAAAGTGAGTTATATCTAAATACTAGAGTTTTAGGCCCGTGCGATGCACAGGTTTTGATTTATTTCGATTTATTTTAAACATAATTAATGAAAGTGGGAATCTCGATTTTTGATTTGTAAAGAGTCATGGTATACTATAAATATATATATAATATTATATGTATATTATTGTTTATCATTTTTGTTCTTAAAAGAAGTAAAACGTGACGAAAGTCGATAATGAAGTCGTTGAACGATAATCAACACAATGTTTAATTTATAGTGAAATACCTAAATTTGTTACATCAAGTTATCTAACTTATAATTAATTTACATCGAATTTTCTTTGCTCAAAGCTATTAGAATCAAACTTAGTGCACATGAACATGTTGTTTCAAAAAAGAAGCATGACATTAGATGATAATTTAGGCACTCTGTGAAACATTGCAAAGAAGCTCCAACATAATGAATAACCGTATACTCCAAGATCTTCATTCTTCATTTGGTAGTGCTAGCATCCGGTGTTTGGGCTCTTTGTTTTCAAATGCACTTCTAAGTTTCAAGACAACGTACAAATCATTATCATTTATTATCACCATATTCAAATGAAAGACAATAAAAATACCTCTGGAAGTTCTCGATCTTCAAAATACTTGGGTTCAACGTGCATTGGTGCCGTGTGATTTGACAGAATTGCATGTGGTTTTTTGTGAACTTTCTACTATTATTATTTGGGTTGATAAGGAGTTGGATGCAAGATGCCTATCATTGTTTTCTAAATTCGAAAAAAATGTATATACTCACGAACGAATCTAACAAATATGGTTTTTAGTCTTTGAATTGATTGATTGGTCTGGTAACTAATTAAGGTGATGGGTATAAAAGTGGGTTATATATAAAAATAATGTATAAGATAAAGAAACCGACTGATGATTTTCTCATCTTTTATTACTTGAGAGTTACAACTTAATTATTAATATCAATATAATAATGCTAGAAAATGAAAGGGTGAATTAACTAAACTTTAACTACGTACTATCATCATTCAAATTTTGATTACCATTTAACGTTTGAGAAAATCAAAAGATTAAAGAACCATTTTTTGGAATATTTCTTTAGATTGAAGATAAAATCTGAACATGTATAACTTGGTGACTTGGCTAGTAATTAATTACTTTTCGCAAACCGGATGACCAAGCTATTAGATACGGAGTATTATTAGATTAGATAACCACAATTGATAACCCTTATATCCATTTATCCTTTATGTATATAGTCATTAATACAACACTTATTACTACCTATAACTCAAAAATTATAGGATTGTAGATTGTAGATGTAGATAAATAGGGGCTATACTCGATAAACTTTAATAAATAAAAGCAACCAAATACAAATTGTCATCGTCCCCAATTCATCTATCTCGGTACAAATTAACTCCATTTCCTCCATCAAAGAACACCACACTGCTTCTTTCTTTTTTTAATTAAAACTCAAATTATTAATTTTAAAGTACATAAAATGTGTTATATTCACCATAAAACATCATTAAATATAGCAAATTATTAAAAACTTTGTATACATGAATACTGTTAGATAAACAGGGTGTTAACAAAGGTGAATGATATGAATGACCCGATATTTATCTGTGAATCCTGTATGGAAATCACTTTCCAAAGACAATATTTCGACCCTTAATTTGCCCGGGTATCACGAAATTCGTCTTGATAATTTAAGAGAATATTCAAGTTTTTAGGCAACAAAAACTTGAATCCGTTTGTTTTCTGTGTGTTTCTCTATTTTTTGTTTGATGAACAAATGCATATATTTAATACAACCAAAGTGGTGGTTATCAACGGTTATCACAAAACAGTTTTTGAAACTGCTTTAAAAATCAGCCAGCAGGTATCAAAATCTGCAATCAGGCTTCAGATATCATCAATAAGGTATCATATATCACCGATCAGGTATCCGTCTGGCACAAGGCCTATGTCTGGATATAGGCCTATGTCTGGATTTAGGCAAATCAGTAATCAGGCTGATAAATCATTAACAACTTTGAACATTTATATTTATTTACCTTATATATATCTATGGTGGGTAAACGTGTACATCATATACATGTAATATAATTCGTATATGTATAGCTTTAAGACCCGCGACAACGTGAGCGGCACAATTGTTATAGATATTCAATTGAATATGAGGGTATACACTGTTGTAACATATGAAAAAAAATACATTAAAAAATGCATACATCACACCTTCCAATTTTTTTAAACTTTTGAGATCTTGAACAACCGGTTGTTTTTGTTCGAATGAATGTATCAGCTACACTTGATTTTTAGGATGAACAATTTTTTGAAAAAAGGTTGAAATCTTTGTGAATCAATTGATATCAATATAAAAGAAAACGTATAGATTGATGGATTATATATATCGGGTTAGAATACATAATGAAAAAAAGATTTGAATAGGGATGGCAAATGGGTGAGAAAAACCCACGACCCGTGGGTACCCGCCCGTCATGGGTGGGTAAACCCGTGAAATTTTTATCCATGGGTGGGTTACGGGTATAAACTTCTACCCGTTAGCGCGTCATGGGCGGGTGATGGGTATGAATTTATACCCGCGGGTAAACCCGACCCGTGAACCTACATAGTACATTATATATATCTACAAGTGGATTTGTATAATTTATTACATATATATTTATATATAGTGGTTAATTTGAACAATATATAATAAAACAGTTCATATACAAATTAAAAAGTATAGTTTTCATATTTCGAATAGCAAACTTATCAAATGATCAAGAAAAATTATCAAATAAATTGATAGTTATCGAACTATTAGTCTGCATGTCTTCAATTTTAACAATTTTAATTCGTTTAAAATACAATCTATTGATTTAAACATTTTTTAAAACATTCTTGTAAATTAAAATTATATAAAATCTTTTGAAATTTAGATAAAACGTTTATATTAGATAAACCCGCGGGTTACCCGTGACCCACGGGTACCCGTCACGGGCGGGTATGGGTGTAAAAAGTAAACCCGTTAGTGGGTCATGGGCGGGTGATGGGTACAAAAACCCATCACGGGCGGGTGATGGATTTAGCATATTCATACCCACGACCCGCGGGTGCCATCCCTGGATTTGAATGAAAATACATTTTAATTTTTAGATAGTATTGAAATTGCTTAAATTTATGATAAACATTTCTTAATCTATTTTATCTACTAAAGGGGGGATACGCTGACGTCATAAAGCTGAGTTGGCACCATATGCAGCAATGGAATATGCTGACGTGTCATGCCCACAGTAATCCGCTGATGTCATTAAGTTATATTATTTTAAATATTAAAAACGAAGCATTCAACCTTTTAAATCATGCATTTACAACTAAAACACAATTATTTTTATTTTTTTCATTTCCCAACGATAGAAAATTAATACAGTACACTACATTTTAAATTTAAAGAATACAATTGGACTTCTCAATAAACTTATTTGATAAGCTTCTTATTTATTAGCCTCTTTATCCAAAGGACAAATTACCTAAAATAGAAACGAAGTATAACTGTATTTTGCATTCTAGAAACGAACTATCAAAAGTTTTAATATTAGAAATGAAGTTTCAATTTAGTTTGTATTCTAGCAACCTGTTAACTTTTAACCCAACTTCTGTTAACTCAATGCTGACGTGTCACATCCTTCGTCCACGTAGCAGCTGACGTGACGATATCGCTGACGTGGCAATTCACGTGGCTGCTGACGTCAGCGAGAGAAAAAAATAAAAATAAAAAAATTTAAATTTTTTAACTTTTTTTAAAAAGAAATTAATTTTTTTTTAAAAAAAGGGTATTGTTTATGACATCCCTAAGGGCTGTCAATAACGTGCATAAATTGGTTGTACTTTGATTGATATTTATGAGGGTCAACTTAAATTCAGGGGGTCAAAGAGTTTATTACGGTATAGGTACAAGTATTAATGCGTGTTGTAAATTCTTATTGACAGGCTTTAGGGCTGTCGTTATCATTTTCAAAAAATGTCTTCAAATCGACGATCTTGGATACGGGAGCTTCTTCAGACCTCACTTCAGATGCAGGTAATCTCAATTCTCATTTTAATTCTAGTTTTATTCAGTTTGATAATGTAGGTGATGGATCCCCAATTACTATTACCCAAATGGGACATAGATAAATTTCAAATCCATATCGTCCACTATACCTTAAATATTTCAAACCCATACTTCACACCTGGGTTCTTTGAAGATGAAGGATACACTTTTCAAGAAAAATGATATAATAGTCAACAAAAAAATTTGGGCAAATTACCTAAAGTAGACACGAACTATTACTTTTCCATTTAGGTAATAGGAATTGGGGATCCATCACCTACAATATCAAGCTAGAATTAAAACAAGAATTGAGATTACCTGCATCTGAAGTAAGGTGTGAAGAAGCTCCCGTATCTAAGATCCAAGATCATCGATTTGAAGACATTTTTGTAAAAAAAAAAAAAAATTAATTTTTTTTTTAAATTAATCTTCTTTTAAAAAAAATATATATTTTTTTAAAAAATTTTTTTTTCTCTCGCTGACGTCAGCATCCACGTGGATTGCCACGTCAGCGATATCGTCACGTCAGCTGCCACGTGGACGAAGGATGTGACACGTCAGCATTGAGTTAACGGAAGTTGGGTTAAAAGTTAACAGGTTGCTAGAATACAAACTAAATTGAAACTTCATTTCTAATATTAAAACTTTTGATAGCTCGTTTCTAGAATGCAAAATACAGCAATACTTCATTTCTATTTTAGATAATTTGCCGTTATCCAAACCTGTTCCATGCGTGCATCTGTATTTACACCACCGCCAAAAAATCAAAAGCTAGAATTCATCTGTCTCTCTTTCATCTTCTCCAGGTTACTCATCATTCTCTTTCACCTATTTTCGTTTGAAATCTAAATCTATATATCAATGTCAAAAGCTTCAAGCCTCTTTTAACTTCCCTACCTTCACTTCACCATCACCGTCTCCGGCGCCGGCTGGCCGAGCTCCGGTTGATCCTCAATCGCCTCCGCCGCAAAATAACGCACCGTTGCTGCCACCACGTGTTCGTTACGATAACCCTAGAACAACGTCCGTAGAGTTTGATCCTGAACCATTGGAATGAGGTGCTGCAACGGTCGAAAAAATTGCTAAATCTAAAGAACCTAAAAAGGTTTTGATTTTTTACTTGACCTAATTTTTTGAATTTAGGTTATGTTGTGCTCATATATTAGTATAGTATTTGGAATGATTTGAGCTTGGTACTTGATAAATCAAGTTTCTTTTTTGATTTCGAAATTTGGGTGTTTGATGTGATTATTTACTTGGTGGTGATAATCTGTGGTTGGTGTTGTTTTTAGATTTTTGAATTGATGAAGAAGCAGGAAGAGACTAGGCAGGCGGATTTAGCAGCAAAGAAAGCTGAGTTCGTTTAAATTTGTTTGATTGGAATTTCGGTTTGCTCGATTTTCTTAAGGGTTTTTGGTTCTATTTATTTGTATGCAAGATTTTTACTTCTGCTTCTCATTCATATGTATGTAATTTTATTACACTATTAATGCTACAAATTTAACTCAGGTCGATCCATTGCTTATATTAAGGTTTCATTTCCGTGTATATTATTGTTATAGGTTTGGAATGGGTTTTTGACAAAGCGCACAACAAGTGTTCGATGAAATGCCCAAGAGAAACAAGTATTCAAGGTAATTGTATATGTTTTTGGTTCATTTCTTTTGTCTGCTTCAAGTATGCTTAGTTTGAACTGTCATAATGTGAAAAGATAGCATGACGTGAAGTAACAACAACATAAATTTGTGTTCTTTGTGACCCATTTGACCTTATACAATGTCATAAAAAAATTAGTCTGGTGACATTTTACAGGATATATGTTTTGATTTGGTTATGCTATTTTGACATTTTACAGAATATATGTCATAAATTTAGTATGGTGACATTTTACAGGATATATTGTCATAAAGTTGCTCTGTTATTTTGATTTGGTTCTGCTGTTATGAGCGAGTCGGTATTGTGTGCTATGTTTCTGCCGTAGGTTTTGATTGTTAGTTGAATTGCAGATTTCACATGTTATATATAGTTTGACCTGTTCTTCACTAAATGGGTCGAAGTTGTTATCTTTAAAACAAAATTAAATGCCATTTGTGCTATGGGTGACAGTACCTTACTAAAGTATCTCCTATTTTTTGATGGCTCAATACAAGTAGTATTTTACCTTCACCTACTGTTATTTCACTAAATATTTCTTTTCCGTGGTTTTTGAGTATACAACATCTACCATTCCCCATTAGAAAGGGCCCTGATGGTTTGAGAAGGTCTTATCATTGCTTAACCTTCATGTAAGTATTTACAATAATTTCATGATACATTTGCTATATAACTCTTTTAATTATAGGCTTACACATTATATTCCTTATTTATTTTATTGTTATCTCTATGAATGTTATTTGATCAGAACGCCACTTTTACATTCGATTTTTGGGTATGGAATTTTTATTGTTGGTTTACATAGATCTTTACCACATTGCATAAAACTGCTTCGTTTTTAATGTCATATATAGTAGATGTCATTAGCTTGCTGTCATGTTATGCATAAAGTTGTCTTAAACCTACAACTGAGTCTTTAGAAAGACATGCTATAATGATAATTCCTTTTTTAGTTCTAAAGAAATAAGTATTTTTATGATAATGATTGCGCATTAAAAATCTGATAACGATCGAATTTATGGGAATCTTATGGTAACAATAAATCTGTATGTACAGGCTTGAAATAACACAAGTTGGGGAAGGGTTACACCATGTCCCGAACAATGTTTTTCGGTAAGCTTTCTCAAGGAATCATGACCAATTTCTTTTCGTTCTTTTCTTTTTTCATACTTCCATGTATTATCTGTGTAGTTATGATTAGGTTGTTGTTCATAAAATTCTTTAATTTTTTTTGATCTTTTGTAGGTAATGATATCTTCTTTAATGGATATACAGTAGATGAAGGATCGTTTATCGCAATCAGGTTCTGCTGAAAAGGGTTGGCTTTTGGATGGGTACCAAAGAAGCAAGAGTAGCTGATGTAATCGTGCAAGTGTGCAACTGATCTTATAGCCAAAGCTAGAATTCATGTGTCTATACTTATTTTGTCTGCAGTCTGATTGGTTATTTTGGTATCAATTCATATTGTGCTAACTTATGCTCATTTTACTTTAATGATATGGTGATGCAGGTGGTTACAATAAGCATCGACGTTACTGAATGTGATCCATCCTCATATAAGCATATTGCTTCTGATGACACTGTAAAATGTCAATGACCTTTCAGTAAAGGTACCATTCAAATCACTTAAATGGTAGAATTTCTGTTACACCCACCTCCATTTTGAGATTACTAAACTTGCGTTGAGATTAGGTTTTGTGAAATGATAAGTTTGAGACTTAAAATGAATAATTTTCCGTGACCACCATGTTTTTAATTAAATGCTTAAATTGCTAATATGTGAACTGAAAAATAAAAATTTTAATATTTCTGAATAGTCACCATGTTAGGGAAGCTAAAAAAATATTAAGGGATGCAACATAAGTAAAACTGCTGTACGTATAATCGAGTATCGAAGAAATGTTTACATCAAATGTTTACTTTTCCTACTAACTGCTATTAGTCATATGAGCTATAACCTTTTTATTTTTTTAAAAATTTTTAGGATTTGAAATTAAATATGTCAATGTTTGATAGGTGAAGGTGGAACAATGAATTGAGTTTTGAGTGGGTGTCAAAATGGGTCAGAGAGGCTGGGCGTTACAATTAATATGTGAAGCTGTAAAAATGGGATGCGGGATGAATGGGAGTCAATATGGGTCAGATCGGAAGATGCATGTCATAACAGTTAATTATGCGAAGCTCGAAAAATGGACATTTGAAGCTGCTGTCTTGAGCTACTACTTTGAGCATCATGTATTGATGTGTGGTTTTGTTTTGGATTGTACATACATAATAGAGTGCATGAGTGTTGTATTACTAATGTGATTCTGTTTGGGTTTAGTATGGTTGTTTACATGGTACTCCAATGATAAGTGCACGTTTTATGTATGCTACAAGCAAAGAAAATTGAATGTGTAAATAATATGCAGATCATTATTTGTTACCAGGATCATGTATGCATTTCGATAGGTCCTTGGGCAATTACCAGGATCATGTATGTATTTTGATAGGTCCTTGGTCAATTGTTTTTTATTTTTGGTATGGTCAGGTTAACCCATCCACACTTCTGTCTTATCCTAAGCATATATGTATGAATGTATCTAATTGTTTCATATGTTTCTGGAAGATCATGTTATGTTTTGAACATGGGTACTTTGGCATTTTGCAAGTATTTGAATGCAGTTTGCACTCCACATTGTTTATAAAATACATTATGCAACCTGAGCCTAATGCATCCGTTTTACTTTTGATTACAATAAGTTGTTTGACTTTTGAATTATTATTTTTTTCAAAATGTATTTTCAGTTTCACTAAAAAGACACATATTCTCTATACATAAATTCAAAGGCATTTATTATATATTATTATTGATTATTGTGAGAGAAAAAGACAAAGCATAAAGCGATTATATATTTGTTAGTTGAGTTCAAAAGCAAAAAATTTAGGTGGAAGTACGAAGTTTGGAAACATTTGCACCAATATTTGTCTCCAGATCTATTTTTTACATCATTTAATCGTATATTTTACACACTTATATCTTCTTTTAATACTATACTTTATATTTAATACTTGGAATGATATTAATATTAATTTACATTATTTTATAATTTTATTCTTTGTCAAACCCGTATTTTCACGGGTCATAAAACTAGTATTGAGAATATGTCGTGAAAGTTGTGTTTATTTTTTTTATATTTTATGTTATTTTATTTTAATAATTATTATTATTTTATTCCGCTCTATATTTTTTTAACCCCAACACAAAATGCGTAAATTATCATCTAAAGCACAATTTAATAAGTCGTGGACCTTCAATTGGGATCCGTACGTGTAGGGGTGATGAAAGTCATTGGCAATTGGGTGCGGAGGTAAGTGCCGGACGTGGTACTCGTAGTCGGAATCATTACTGTTTACCCAAAATTGAATTGAATACTAAGTATGCTTTATCGAGCTATTAATTAGAGTCATTAGATAGATCAAATTAGTTAGTCTTGTGGATTAATCAAATAGTATAAAATTGCATCAGGCTAGTCTTATTTTGTGTTGCAGGATGGTGTTATTTTATGTTTAGGTCGAGTCTATCTTGGACACGGACATTTTCACATTGGAAGAGCTTTTTGGATGAGGAAGATATTATTCAAGAATGCAAAGCTTTGAATAGCCGTCTCATTAACTTGTAATTGGCCTCTTATCTTAGTTATTTGTAATAAATTCTCTTGCTTTATCGTATAGAAAGGTGTTGTTTCTCATAGCTGAAGTTTGTAGGATATTCATGATTCGGATTAAAATATAGATTGCAAATAGGATGACTAGAATATTATATGTGTTGTACTTAGAGAGTGCTTGTTTTTCAGCTTGCGTGACAGAGAGCAACCTATTGGAGATGATTGTGGATAAATTAAGTCTATCTGTGAGTCTCTCGTCATATTGATATATATGTACATATGTTTGTGTATGGATGCGTACGTTTCACAGCTTCAATGAACTTTCTAATTTTTACTTTGCTCTTGAAATTGCTTCAGAGCACTCCTGAAGTACATGCTAATGCAGCTGAAACCGTATGCGCTATAACTAGAAACGTGTCATCTCCACTTGCCTCTAAACTTTCTACCCCAAGGTTTGTATGATCTCATATACTAGAATTCTGCTTATTCTTAATTTCTTCGGTTCGCTGATATTATATTTGTTCGTCTTATTTCTGCAGTTTTGTTTCAAGGATTTTTGGTCACTTGTTGGATGATTCACATTCAAAATCTGGACTTGTCAGCTCATTGTCTGTGTGTATATCTTTGTTGGATCCAAAAAGATCGGTTCCCTCTCCTCCCTTTTATTCCTTTAGAGGTCAGCATATGTATGAGTCACCTGTCCAAGTTAATCAGGAGACTGTAGGAGCAATGCTACCCAAACTTGGTGAGTTTTGAACAACTGATGTCACATTCTAATATTCAGTACTTTTATGTTGTAATTATTTCAAAATCTGCATAAAGGAAAAGATGATAGCCGTAGGAATGTAAATGTTACTGTCTGAGCTGTGCTCGATACTCAAATCTAATAGATTCCATAAAGTTCCTAGCTACATCATACTCTGCTTTATAAATTGTATATGATGTATTCTGTATTACATAAAGTAATAGAAGTCATTCATTAGTAGATTTATTATTTGATTTTGCTGTGATTGAAATCGCAAACTCTTAATGAGCATCTTTAGAGTTATAGTGATTGTTTTTATTTTTATTTAGTTTTTTTTTTTTTTTTTTTACTTAAAGTAAGAAAGAAATTTGATAGTTTCTTAAATGGGAACTTGGGACAAGTTTGAGCTTGGTGGATTATGCATTCATGCTTGTTATAGTTCAGCTTATTTAAGTTACAGTAGTCCAAGTACGTCACAAATGCCAACATATTTGAACCATAAAAAAAAAAACTTTAGATGTGCTAAAATTGGATTGAAGTAGGGGCGTGTCACGGTGATGCACATGCACGTTCAGGGATGCACAGTAAATTTGAAAAGTTGCTCATTCATCCTGGCTAACAATGGTACTGACAATCTTCGATGGGATTATGGGATGATATATATAATTGCTGATAGTCATGCTACTTGAGTTGGGGTTCATGGTAACTAGTTATTTGACCGCCTACTAAATGTTTCAGGTGACTTGTTGATGTTATTGAATGTGTCACTAGATGAGAAAATTTTGTCAACTACATATGGCCAGTTGAGGCCTCCTCTAGGGAAGCATCGTCTAAAGGTTAGATTTATCCGATATCTTACCTTTATCAGTTGCATATTATTCATTCTTGTGAAGACATATATACGTGAATTAGTGATGAATGTGGTATTGTTTAGATTGGAAAGGGGGCAAGATTTAGATACTGTCTGGCACATAGCTGGTCTAGTGTTGTGATTTTGTGCTTTAGCAAATGTCCAAATAAGCCACGTATCAGGGGTAAAATCGACGTGGATAGGCCTGGAAGGACTGGGTTAACCAAAAACACTTGTCAATTTTTTTGTATTTTCATATGCACATGGCGTGTCTATATGCTTACGAAAGTTATATAATTTCAATGATAATATCTATTTTCAAATGAATTGATCTATATTTTATCCATTGAAATTATACTGGCTGGCTTTTGACTCGTTTGCCCTTTCTCTTTTTAACTGCTTTTTACCCGGTCGACCTCTTAGAGATAAACCATGACCAGAATCAACTCATATATATGTTAATAGTTCGAACAATGCCACCTCATGTCCTCATCTTGCGTTGCGTTTTTTTTTTAATCTACACTTCTAGTTGATTTTTCGGTTCTCATGGATGGTGGTATTATATGCTTGTAGATTGTGGAGTTTATTTCAGTTCTGTTAAAGACTGGGATTGAGATCACGGAAAAAGAACTAATCAGCTCTGGAACCATACAAAGAGTTCTTGATCTTTTCTTTGAGTAAGACATTTCTAATTGATCTCTTTGTGATGTTCTTGGAATGTACAAATGATAGCTTTGTTACTTAAATGTCAAATTGTCAACCATGTTATAATTAATACATTCAATATATTCCTATATGATGCATACTTTTACAGTTTCTTGTACTATTAATTGATGCAGGTACCCGTACAATAATGCTTTGCATCATCACATCTAAAGTATAATATCTTCCTGCCTAGAAAGCGCATACAATATCATCATTGATCATCTTTTCCAAGCATGTGGTTTGTTGACGAAGATTCTTCAAACAGATAATAATCCCGTTCTTTCTGGAGAACTTAATCTGGTAACTGATGGACCTATTGCGATGAATGTACTTTCTAAGAAGGGTAAAAGCTATAAATTGGTAACGTACTCTCATTTTTGTCTCAAAGTAGGTAACATACTCATTTTATTACCAATGTTGGATACAAACTTTTATTTTTTGAAAATTAATTGTAGCAATAGGCCAAAATACCGTTACAACTGTTTGTTTATAAATTAGATATAGAAATGAAATAAAACTTGTATACTCTGTTTCAATATTAACAAAATAAGTTTTAATTTTTTATATGTATTATACAGTTATAAAAAGAGGTCGGGTCATAAGTGTTGAGTTATTCAAATGTTTATCTGAATTTGATACAGTAGTTACAATATTAGTACCTCCAAGCCATTCTTCAACTTTTACATGTGCTTTCTGGACTTCGTATTCGACTGCCTATCTGCCATTATTATTAAATGAACGACTTGTTTTACCTATTAATGTTGTGAATAAAGTTTGGATGCTTCCCTCCCATCTATCTTATCAATATTGTTTTTGATGAATACCAATAATTTCTAGATTTTGTAATAGTTGCTACTTTTTATGCAGCCTACATTGCTGGCTACCGGAAGAAATGCACCCCGGTTTGGGAACCTTGGACATATAACACGCATTGCAAATAAAATTACACAGTTGGCGAATACTGATAGTCGCATTCAGGATTTCAGACACATATTCAGGTGTGCTATTATTTGTGGAAAGATTGATAAAGGAGTCTGTTAATTACTTAAGTTATGCATCATAATCGAACTGTGTCTGTAGTTAAGAATAATGTAAACTAACATTGACAACAGAAAATCTTGTTTTTATAAATGTATGTGTTACATATGATGTTTCTTTTTCTCATGGAAGCCTGTGATTTAACCTTGTTTTTGTGATCCAGGAAAATAGTGAATGGAATGAGTGGCAGGCTACGGCTCTACAGGAGCGGAATATCGTTGAAAATGTGTACCGATGGGCTTGTGGGTATGTTTTCTACTATTCCACTGCATTTACATATACAAGCCTATAAAAAATTCTATAATAATTCATGCAGAAAATATTTATCTGTAAAACAAACAAACGTAAGGCTTATTGTGCTTACTTAATATGGCCATAGAGTCATTGACATCGAGGTTCAAGTATCCTTGTCTTCTTTCTCCTGTAGCCTTAATGTTTAGGTTTTTCCTTAGATTTTTCACTTTCATGCGATCTTTGTTTTTAATGAAAAATGACTGAAGTCATGAGTGTTACATAATTTCCTAATACTTATTTTGTGTTCCATCTTGATATTTTCAGTTGACCTACTTCACTACATGATAGGAACAGGGATAGTGATGAAGATGACATTCATCATGACAGAGACTATGATGTTGCTGCTCTAGCAAATAATTTAAGCCAAGCATTTATATACAATGTGTATGATAATGAGGAAGGTGAAGAGGTATGTTGAATGTTCTCTTATATAACATTCCATTTTGCTTTCTGTTTTTCAGAATTTATAAGTTAAGGCATTCCTTATGCTTTTGCAGGGACATGAAAGTCTTGGTCGAGGTGACGAGGTACTATTATGGTCATCGATTCCTTTCTGCACGTACCCATTGGGGAGATTATTACATAAAGGTTGGGTGACCTGGAAACACTCTTTTGTCCATTATTAATAAATATTTACATTCTAAATATTATTGTAATAGTGATGTTTAGACAATAATAATCCAAGTTGTTGAGAAAACCAATCTAGGAGGTTTCTATGTATAAACAAGGCTTAAAGCTGCATATCGGTAATCAACTTTCACTTTTGTACCGAGTTAGGTAATGAACCGATTATATTACTAATGTAGGTAACGAACTTTCAAATTTTTTGACGAGTTGCGTAATATATATTACGTGGCATAATAATGCCACGTAATACGTATTACCTAACTCGACAAAAAAATAGATTATTTTTTTATTAGTATAATTTAGGTAATCATATTTAGCATATTAATTACTTAAAAACCCATAAAGAAAAGGAATTTTTTTTATCCGGAGGGATATTGTATTGCAGTTCCATCATCAAAGAAACTAGATTTCATTGTTTATATCTATACTAATTCCATTACAATTTAACTTACTCTCTCGTTTCTTTGTTCTGTGCAACAGTTTGTTTACAAATTCGAATTGGTTTGCTTTCCAAGATGATAAAATGGGTGATGCAACTATGACAGCAACTTCACCTTCAGAAATGATGGATGAGATCAACCTAAAGGAATCTTCTACCATCGATAATACCTGTCATGATGATGATGATGTGGTAGTTGGAGTGGATGAAGAGTTTCTTGTTAGCAAATTATCCAATTCGGCGCCCAATCAGAGCCCGAAATCCGTTTAGTGAAGATTATGAAGCAAATGAAAAAACCAGCGCCTCGGATGCTGACTTTTTCAGATTCGAGTCAACAGACAATGAAGACTTGTTTGCAGATAGACCTATGCCTGAATGGGTAGGATGGGGTGAGCCTGTTAGTGGGTCAGGGGTCAACCCTTTTGAAGACCCTACTGTCGACCTTCCAAGTGCACCCGAGACACCAGTGGGGGTGGGGCTCACAGTCAGCCAAGGTTCAACGCCTCTACCCAACGGCTCATCAAATGAAGGGTCAGTTGTATCATCTCTGATACGAGCCAAAATGATGGTGCGGTGCCTTCATTGTTTGAAGAAGATGTGGAGTTTGTAGGGGTGGATTTAGATGGGTCTGAAAAGGCTATGGATAAAGCTCTTAAAGAGGGTATTGTTGGGGAAGCTGGGGCTTTAAAAAGAAAGGTTACACCCAGTGAAGGTGAAAACGAGAATGATAACGATAACGAGGCGAAAGAGTTCAATGACAGCAATTATTGGAGGGTGGACCAAGAGATTGTTGTTTCGGAATGAAAATGAAAATGATATGATGTTTGTATTAAAGTGATGTACAGTAAAGTATAATATATTTTTCTGAAATGGACATAGTTGTGTAGGTTAATCTAAATTGTTTGACTACTACTTGTTATTACTCATTGTTGTTCATGATTTTGTTTCTAATTATGCGTTGCAGATTATTGGGGTAGGTTTTGATTCCCCCTTGTTCCCCTTTGTAATTTTGGTCCTCTTTTCATTGTTGTCTTTAGCTGACTTTTTCGTGCATATTTTCTCTCTTATTTTTATTTCAAGAAGATTCGTATCATTGTTTGATCTTCCCTCAATAGATTTATAGGGCTCTGTATTAGAGTTTAGTACATATGGCCAACTAATTTTTAAGGATGAGCTATGGTTTATTGGTGTTGGTAAATGAGGGATTTCTAACCCAACTAGGAAGAGTTATTTCCCCAATATAATGAAATATTAATATTATTTAACTTAAAGTGAGGCCTTAGCCTTGTAATTACTTTGTATTCGGAAATTGGATCCTGCTTTTGTTGTGATTTAGTATCCTTTTGCTTCTTGTGAATCTATCACCCATTACCTCCAATTGGAGTACAAATCCGTGTTGTGATGATTATGTAGCAAATGCAAAAATGAGCGCCTCATATGCTGACCTTCTCGTATTCAAGTCAACACACACCAAAGACTAGTTTGCAGATGGACCTCCATCCGAATGGGTGGATGGGGTGAGCATGTTAATGGGTCGATCAGGGATCAACCTTTTGAATATTACAACAATACATCTACCATCAGAATTCCCAGTGCACCCATCACACCAGTGGGGATTAGGCTGTCAGTCAGACCATGTTCAGCGACTCTAACCAGTGGGGATTAGGCTCTCTGTCAGACCAGGTTCAGCGACTCTACCCAACAAGTCATCAAGTGACGGGTCAGTTGTATCATCATTTGAAGAAGTGGTGGAGTTTGTAGGGATGGAATTAGATGGGTCTGAAAAGGCCATGGATAAACCCCTCAAAGAGGGCATTGCTACGGAAGCTGGGGCTCTAAAACGAAATGTAATGCCTAGCGGAGGTGAAATGGAGAGTGATAACAAGGCGAAAGAGTTCAATGACAGCAATCATTCTAATTTTGTAATTATTAATTACTTAAATTTTTTTTTTTTTTTAAATTTAGTTCGTTTTTTAAACCAAGGTGAACTATGTTAGTCGAAATTGTTTAAATCAATTTTGACTCGAATAAGGTTCAGATTCAATACAACCACCAGTATGATTTTATGTTCAGTTTACGGGTGAACATAAAATATTCAAATTCGAACAACCTGATTCGAATAGTGCCACCATTATGATTTTATGTTCAGTTTATGGGTTGAACATTATGTATTCAAATTCGAATAACTCAAGAACACCGAAATTTGACTTGGTGAAGTCCCTAGTTGTTTCTTTGTTGGTCCCTGATCTTGCCTTCTCAAATATAATAAAAGAAAATATATAAATCAATATGTTTGAAAGATGATAAATTTGGTAACACATACTCTTGGGTAAACACGCCTATAGCTTTTAGCAAGTTCATATCGAGCTAATACACACATATAATGAATGCTTCTAAATTCTAAAAGAACCAAGCAGAAATGCGACTGTTTCACTTCTTCAAGCTTTGGTTCACCAACATCAAAAGCATATCAATCATGCTTTATGTTGTTACATAACAACAAAGAAACTTCTCAAACGATGACAATAAATCCTGTAATTTCTACACAAGTAATCCAACATCATTACATAGTTAAAAAGCTTTAATCACATCTTAAACATGGCTCTGAGCCTTCTCTTCTGCCAGGAGCTATCCAACAGTTGCAGTCCAACAAAACACAAATAATTTGCAAACATGATAAATACAAAGGGTCACAAATGAGTCGTAAGCTACAGCCAATATTGATTAGTCATTTAATCCTGCCAAACTATTTCTTTACTAACCAAACATGATATATCTGTTTCTTGTATAGTCCTGTCAAATTTAAATCACAACTAATTTACCATTAACTAAACCTAAACAGATTTTCAAGTTATAATCAGCTACATGATGATATTTGCAAACGTATCCTTACTTGAAAGCTCTTAATTCCACTTTGACTGTCCTTGTAAAAACAGTGGTACATCAGACGAATCACCTGTGGAAGTGGAGACATATCATATGAAATTCAAGAATTATTCTACTGATTCAAAAAATTCAATGATATTGTTATTAATATTTTGCTGCAAAAGAATAAAAGTAAAGTACGCACACACATGAGCACTAAATTATGTTGAGAATTTTCCGTAAAACTGAATGATAAGCAGCCAATTTAGAAATTTTCAAATATTAAAAAAATAAATGCACATCTTTGAGGAATTTCATCAAACAGGTTGAGGGCTAGCTATTGTAGGAACATTATATTTTTTTAGCGCATATCTCTGAGGAATTAGATTCGAGGGAAGTGTGTATATATGTGAGTTATTTGCAATGAAGGCCTAACAAATATAAATAAATACATAAATAATATTCTATTAATAAAAAGCTAATAAAGGCAGAGTTTACTAGGTATTTTAAGAGATGCACATGGCGTACCTTTTCAGTTATCGACAGACACTTCCAAAGATGAAGTTGACCGTGGCACATCTTTAATATTCGGGCACCAATTAATATCAAGTTGTTGAAGGTGAGTGAGGTGTTGTAAGACCTCTGAAATTGATTCCACTTCCTCAAAATACCAGATTGATAGCTGAGTTAGAGATGGTGGAAGAAGAAAAGATGTCAAATCAGTCTTACTTGCATCTTCTTCCATTGCAAATGAAGTCACTCCTCCTGAATTATTATCACCATATAAGGTTAGTTGAACAAGTGAGGGTGGGTAATTCTGAAGTCCCTACTCTAACATTGGCTTCTTTAACTCCCCAATTCTTAGCTCCCTTAAATTTGGAGGCCACAACCCACATGGAAATGATTCATCCATGCTTGGACAATTCTTTATCTTCAGCTCTTCCAAGGAGATGAGACTCTGCAAATGCTCACCAGGAAATGACTTTAAATTCCTGCAATAATTTATTTCAAGAGACTTGAGAGAGGATGTGAGCTCATGTAATGTTGCTGAGAAGGTCAATGATGTCATTGATGAGCAATCTGTGATCTCCAACTTCTCAACACTATTAGGGCAATTGTAACTCTCCAATGAATCACAAGTCCAAAGAGTAACTAATCTAATGGCAGAACCCATCCCCATTCTGTTGCTGCTGCTACTCCCCACATTAATATTAACATTAACCTCCTCTTTCTCTCCCATTGATATAGATACCAACTTTTTACACTCCCATACAAACAACTCTTGTAATGTTGTTGACAAGGTCAATGATGTCATTGATGAGCAATCTGTGATCTCCAACTTCTCAACATTATTAGGGCAATTGTAACTCTCCAATGAATCACAATACAAAAGAGTAACTTTTCTAATGGCAGATCCCATTCCCATGCTGCTGCTACTGCTACTCCCACTCCCCACATTAACATTAACCTCCTCTTTCTCTCCTATTGATATTGATACCAACTTTTTACACTTCCGTACATCCAACTCCTGCAATGTTGTTGACAAGGTCAATGATGTGATTGATGAACATTTTCTGATCTCCAACTTCTCAACATTATTAGGGCAATTCTAAACTCTCCAATGAATCACAATTCTTAAGATAAAGTTTTCTAATGGTAGATCCCATTCCCATGCTGCTGCTACTGCTGCTACTCCCACTCCCCACATTAACATTAACATTAACCTCCTCTTTCTCTCCCATTGATATTGATACCAACTTTTTACACTTTCTTACATCCAACTCCTGCAATGTTGTTGACAAGGTCAATGATGTGATTGATGAACATTTTCTGATCTCTAACTTCTCAACATTATTAGGGCAGTTGTAACCCTTCAATGAATCACAATTCTTAAGATAAAGTTTTCTAATGGCAGATCCCATTCCCATGCTGCTGCTGCTACTCCCCACATTAACATTAACATTAACATTAAGCTCCTCTTTCTCTCCCATTGATATTGATACCAACTTTTTACACTTTCGTACATCCAACTCCTGCAATGTTGTTGACAAGGTCAATGATGTGATTGATGAACATTTTCTGATCTCCAACTTCTCAACATTATTAGGGCAATTGTAACTCTTCAATGATTCACAATTCTTAAGATAAACTTTTCTACTTCCAATTGACACCTCTGCCAGTTTCGGACAATTTTCTATATGAAGTTCACGAAGATGAGGATATGATCCAATAGTTTTGTCATTGTCAGCATCACAATTTGACCATCTTTCCAAGCCTTCCATATAAGAAATTTCCAAGTATTCTAATGATGGAAATGCAATGCCATGAAAATGTGCACAATTTCTGCACCCTTCTAATCTAAGTACTGTTAACTTATCAAATGAGGGATCTCCTAACCAACTAGGAAATTCCATTCCCCCATAGCGCAAAATCTCCAGTTTTTTCAACTTAGTGGGAGGTCCTAGCCTTTGAATTACTTCATATTCAGTCTGCACATTCCGAGAATCATCAAAGACATCACTCCATTCCATATCCAAACTAACAAGACCCTTCTTTCCTTCTAAGTTGGCATCTGTTGCTTCTTGTGGATCTGTCACTTTTTCCAAACCTTTAATGGAAAGTTCACCTTGAAGATCCACTAGGTCCTTAAGCTCAGATATCTTAAACCCATTAGCATCTTCGATAAAAACCTTAGGTAGAGTTTGTAGACACGTTGACCTACCAATCCCTAAGGGTGTCTTCTTTAATTTTGGAGTATTACTCATGTCAAGATGTCGCAGGTTTATTAACTTTGCAAAACTGACCGGCAACCTAAATAACTTACTACAGTCACGAACCAACAAGCTTTGCAGATTATAAAGCTCACTGACCTCTTCCGGTACTTGTTCAATACTTGTTCTCGAAAAATTGAGATACCGCAAATGCTTGAGACCACCTACAGACTGTGGTACTTCTGTGATACAATCCCGAGATAAGCTGAGCACCCTTAGGAACTGTACTCGGGGAAGCAATTCGACAAGAACATGGTCCAAGTTATAGAAGGATTGCCAACCCACTGACACAGGTAAGAATGTTCGCAAGCATTTAGATCTATGCAATTCCTTGAGCTTTCTGTATTCTGCACCTCGTTGACCTATGAATGAAAAGTGACGGAACTTCTCAAAAGCTTGGTTCCTATCATTTTGATCCATCTTATCATCTAACATAAAGAAAAACTCTCCAGCAACACTTATGGCCAGGTCATTCATCAAGTCATGCATTATGTATTCTGATCCGCTATTCGTTGAAGCTTGGAAAAATGACCTTGACCAAAGCTCTTCAAAATACCGGCGACCCAAACTCTCCATTATCTTTTTGTCCCTTGATTGGGGAAGAAGAAATCCTTCCGCCATCCACAAGAGGACAAGTTCTTCCTTATTGAACTCGTAGTCCTTTGGAAATAAAGAGCAATAAGCAAACAATTGCTTTAGATGTAGAGGAAGGTCATAGTAACTCAGCTTGAGAGCCGGAAGAACATTATTTTCATCAGGTGAACTTGAACTCCATATCTCACTGTTTAACAACCTTTCCCATTCATCATCATCTTTTCCTTTCAAGACCCTCCCAATTGCAATCAATGCCAGGGGCAAACCATCACATTTCTCAATGATCAATCGAGCAACTGATAGTAGTGATGGATGCTTGTCAAAATTATGTTCGTCTAGTGCAGATTTACCCAACAAAGACATAGCATGTTTATCTGAAAGAACCCCCAAATTGTAAGGTTGAGAGCAGTTCATCACTGATGCAACAGTGGTCTTCCGTGTGGTAACGATAATTTTACTTCCCATTGCCCCTTTAAGTGGTTTTTCAAGAACGTTCCACTTCTCATGGTCTTCACTCTAAACATCGTCTAACACAAGTAGGAACCTTTTCTTTGAAAGTTCTTCTTTAAGGGCTACATGAAGCAGATCTAAATTAGCAAATTCTTTGTTCTCCTTAGTTGCTGCTTGATAAATCGCCTTGCTAACAGTGAATACATTAAGATCGTCAGAAACACAAACCCATGCCCGGAGTTGAAAGTGATCCTTAACTTTTTGGTTGTTGTACAAAAGTTGGGCAAGAGTTGTTTTCCCGATCCCACCAAGACCAACTATGGACATGACACTCACATTTTGATTACATGGTTCATCCCCCAACAACTTACTCAGCAATGCCTCTTGATCCCCTTCCCGACCCAAAATTGTGGACCCATCAACCAGTGATGTTTCCTCCTGTCGTTTATTATTTCTGTTTAAACTAGTTTTAACTTTCACATTGACATCTAGACCTAGTTTCTTTTTACGATCAAAAAGATCATCTAATTTAGTGGAAATCTCATCTAGCTTAGAACTCATATTATGGCGATACATCATGTTATAAGGAGTATGAGTAAAACCACCTTTTACCCACTTGAGTAACTTACGACTGCCGCTGGTGCTGACTTCAGATTCTTGATTCAACTCCCGCTTCATAGCTTCGGTGTTCACATCATCAAGTATATCGTCAATGTCGTAAGCCAAATCCTGGAGGTCGTTTAGCCACGATTGAACAGCTTTTTTTTGTGATTTGCTGGTGGCCTGCATCAGCAAGCACATCTTGGATCAGCATCAGAGTATCCTTCCATTTATTCAGCTGAGAATCGATTCCTTCGTATCCAGCAAACTTCATCAAGGCACCAGAGATTAGCTTCTCGACCAACACATCCACGACCGCACCAACAACCATTTCAGAATATGTAAAATTGTTTGTTTGATTATAAAGGGATATGATCTGATTGATTTCAAAGGATGAAGATGAAGAAAAAGAGTAAACCAAGACTTGAGAGTAGAATTTAGGGAAAGAAAGATTGAAGTGTAGAATTGCAGATTAAGTAAAAGTAGACGACCAAGACTTGTGTAGAATTTCAAGGAAGAACGACTGCAAAAGATTGGAAATTGCAGATGAAGTATAGAGATCGAAGAAGACCAAGACTTATTAGAGTGTAGAACTAGACTCCATCACCGTGTATTACACGGGGTTGGACGAAAACAAATAGATTTTAAAAGTTGTTGATACGAATGATTAAATCTCATCAACGCATCATCAAATCAAATTGTGATATGATAATAGTTCTAATATATTACGAATACCTATTGTGATATGATAATAGTCCTAATGTATTACGAATACCTATTTGGATAAAGTTATCATAATTATTTTTCTTTATATAATAAATTAATTAATGATTTATGATGTCACTAAATCCTATAATTTAGCTAATTGGACAAAATTAAAAAATTCTATTGGTTGATTAAATTTTTGATGACATCATCACCTCTTTCTTATATATAATTTAAGATTTGTGTTTGATTTCAAGTGTAAAATACTAAAATTGCAGATGAAGTAAAAAGTAGAAGACCAAAGATTTGAATGTAGAGTTTGTGCGGTAGATATTGAATTGGATAAGCTTCCAGTTGGAAAGTAAAAATTAGGTGCCAAAACTTATTACTCCCACGTCCCGATTTTATTATACTGTATTCTATATGTTCGAATTTTATTGTCCACTACTGTAAATAGATAAAAATAATGAGTTTTATGCCCTTAATTTATATATGTAAGATAAAAGGAAGGTAAAAAGTAAAAGGTAAAACTGTCTTCTTACTAAATAGTACTCCCTCCGTCCCAAAATAATTGTCCACCGACCAAAAACACGCAGTTTAATAAAAGTACAATCATTACTGCTTTCTCTTTCTTACTTTTTGCAGAATGACAGTTTTACCCTTAAGCAATTAATTACCACATTCTATAAAGTTTGTAATAACAATTTGAAGTAAGGGTAATTTGGTAATCACGATCAAAATTTCCTTTCCATATTTGGATGTGGACAATTAATTTGAGACGTCCGAAAAAGGAAACGTGGACTATATTTTTGAGACGGAGGTAGTAAAAGAGATGATGATGTTTTCTAAAAATGAGTATTTTTTTATCTGAGGACAATAAAATTGAAATGGAGGAAGTATTACTTACTAAATTTTGAATTGATGAAAAAGTAGTATGTAGTACTATAATAATAATTCATTACCAGTCCGTACAAGAAATTTAATTTCATTACCTACCATTGACAGTATAGTTTGATGTATGCACTTTTTAGTCTTGATATCTACGGAGTAGCTCTTAAGCCTCTAATTATACCAACTCAAGTAAATGATATGGTATAACAGATTTGGATATACTCCAAAGCCTCGAGCTTTATCGAGTTCACGTCATGCTTTTTTTTTTTTACTTTCTGGGTATACCTCCTCTTTTTCTAATTCCTACCCCTGTTTAATCTAAAACTGAAACTGATTATGTAACACCTCGCAAATTTGAACACGATTAATAACATTAATCACTTGCATTATTAGGCTAATTCCCTACTTGAGTGAATTCACAACACATTTTTGAGGTAAGTCTAGCATAGCCCAACTAGTTAGTACGCGCAGTATTACGTATTCGTAATTAGTTGTAATTACGTACAGAACAATTTGAAAACAAACGCGACAAAAATATACGACTGTTGATGAACAAAAATTATTTAACAAAACGAAATTTATTAAATAACGTAGTTAACAATTTAATATTATGTCGATAATATTTACATATTATTTTAGAACGCGGAACTTTAACTTGTATAAATTAAAATAAAACAAGATTTGAGACTTATAAAATTTATTAATTTAGTTTCATAAAATGAGCCCAATTAAAATATAATGAAAAATGTAATTAAAAACATATTAGTTAAAATAAAATAACATTTAGCGATCGGGCAAACAAACACGGAGTGTAACCACGGAGGCAGAAAGTGGAACAAAATCACCTCCCACCTCCTCATTTTCTTTCATTACCCTTTCATCCTCTTTCTCTATCTTTCTCTTTTTCTCTCTACTTTCACCACCACCTACCAAAAACCACCACACAAATCACCACAAAACTACCATCAAACGACGCCGAATCAACAAACAAAATAGAGAAAAACGACCACGAGACTACGATCTATCTTTCCATCTTTTCGGATTTCAAATCCGACACTCGTAAGTTTCCGACAAATCCCGCAAATCTTTAGATTTCCAAGTTATAATTGCTACTTAGTGTTTAACATACTTAGAATAACATGTTTTAGTGTTTTATACAACCGAAAACGTTCCAAATCAACCAAAAATCTGACTTTTTCTCGCTGTTCGTCGAACAGGCGACTACGTCGCATTGGGACCGAAAACAGTACTGCGACGTAGGCCTTTACGTCGCATTACCCTTCCTTACGTCGCACATAGCGACGCAGACCACTACGTCGCATTAAATTGCGAGCGTCGCCTATGCGACGCAACCCATGACGTCGCAAAACCTGAATGCGACGTAGACCCGTACGTCGCACCCTACGTCGCATAACCACTCAGCGTCGCACCTTACGTCGCTAAAAACAGGAAGTTTAAAAACTTGTTTCCACTAAGTGTCGAACTAACCGGAAACGCATATCTTTATACGATACGATTCACGAGCCTTACAAACAATTCAAACAATACTTGTTTTATCGAAATGTTGATTTCAAACTTTCACCAACGAGTCGTATACGTTTTCACAAACAACGAAATACAAACATAAACATTAAACGAACGATTTGGACGTGACTTGGTTGTACAAACACTAGCATGGATGATTAGTTTAGACATCCACATACTTATTAAATCTCGTACGTTTAGGACGTTAGGAGATTTCAGACCGTACTTGGGCTTAGGTTTACTAGCACTCGCACAACTACTTAAACTCAACAGGTGAGTTCACAGCCCCTACTTTTACTGATTTAACTGCTTTTGAACAGGGGTGGAAAACATAGTCAACTATTTTACTTATTGCCATAAACTGCTTTTACTTATATGATTGTTTATCATACTTGTTTACTCGAACTATTAGAGTACTTTGAACTATTTAACTGTTGAACAAACTGGTGTTTGCGAATTAACATTTACATATTGACACACTGAACTAATGGGATAAATTATCGACAAACTGTTTTAACTAGACCGGAGAACGACCGGTAAACTGTTTTGCAAACGACTGTAAACTATTTTGGTAACTTGTCGGAGAACGACCGGTACATTTGGTAACTTGTCGGAGAACGACCGACACAAACATAACTTTTAAACTTGTTTGGTATACCGGAGAACGACCGGTACTTTCGTGTAAAACGCTGGAGAACGACCATCCACGTATTTTAGTGCCAGAGAACGACTGGCCAAGGGACGGGAGAACGACCCGTGCGTCTTGGATGGGAGAACGACCCATGCGTTTGTTGGACGGGAGAACGACCCGTGCGTATTTGGCCGGAGAACGACCGGTACTGTTTATTTGTAAATCGCTGGAGAACGACCAGCACGTGTTTTAAACTTGAACTTTGGGCGAACAACCCACAAAACTGGTATTGGGATAACATTCCACTAAACTTATTCTCGATTATTATGGCAATACTATTTGTGAACGTATTTGGATAACAACTGTGCTACGAACTTGATTCAACTTGTGAAAACTTAAAACCTGTGAATTCACTCAACCTAGTTGTTGACTTTTGCTATGTTTTTCAGGGAATTAGCTGCGCATGTAAGAATCGCCAACACACATGGAGAATTAGGCGACCCGTGAAGCTTTAGGATGCCAACTTTTTGGAAATACATGGATTTCTTTAGTATAACTGAAATGTTTTAGTCATATTTCAGAAATCTACTTTTGTAAACTTATTACTCTTAACCAATACGATTCGATGAATCGTAAATCTTGTAATTAATACTTTTGGCATCTTAAGATATTATGTTCTGTTGTAATCATAAGCTCTGATACGTATGCATGCTTTATTATTGTGACACCCCAGTACTTAAACTAAAACGCTTCCGCTAAACGAATTTTGGGGGTGTTACAGATTGGTATCAGAGCCAATGGTTATAGCGAACTAGGAAACTTTAGGTGACTTAGAAACCTAGAGACCTAGACTATAGCCTTGGCTAGAACGTACATGCATACATACATTTGCATACATCTAATCTATCGTCACGATACCTCGATATGCGTGAACTGTTCACCACATCCGACTCGTTCATTGTATTCTGATCTCATATGAACCTGATCGTGATTAAACGGTTGATGAAAAGAAGTATGTATTTGGCATCATATAATGACGCCTGGCCAACGTGATTATATCATACTAAGTACATATGGGTGTTTCATAGTCGTAAGATACGTGATGGGGATTCGACAAATTTTGCTTGATACTCGAAAACTTGAAATATGTGAAACTTTATTCCTCACATATTTTTCATTGGCATTGACTTATGCATCTTTTCATCGCAGAACGTCAGCATGCCGCCTAAACAAAGAAAGACTCGAAACAGTCGACGAAATTCTCCACCTGTACCTCCAGAAACAACCGAACAAATCATCGAACGCCGCGTGGCTGAGGCTATTGCTCAGTACGAGGCTAGCAGAAATCGTGAAAACCCAACCAACAACAGTGGAGCTACCCCCGTCAACAGCGAAACTCCAACTAATACCCAACAGGGGTGTTCCTACAAAACCTTTCAGTCTTGTAAACCCAGCACCTTCACCGGGACCGAAGGGGCCATTGGCCTGGTCCACTGGATTGAAAAGATGGAATCAGTCATCGACATTAGCGACTGCGCCAACGACAAGATCGTGAAATACGCCACCTGCACTTTAGCCGACAAAGCGCTAACCTGGTGGAACGCTCAGGTGCAAATCATGGGACGCCCAGCTGCTTACTCCATCTCATGGGAGACACTGAAACGAATGCTGATGGAGGAATTTTGCCCTCCCAACGAGATGCAAAAACTTGAAACCGAATTCTGGAACATCCAAATGATCGGCGCTGATATTTCCGGTTACACAACTAGATTTCAGGAGCTTGCACGTCTGGTGCCTCATATGGTAACCCCCGAAAGCAAACGCATTGAGCGTTACAACAGGGGTTTGGCACCACAAATCCGAGGCATGGTTATGTCCTCCAAACCCGCCACTTTTAGGAGCGCAGTGGATCTGGCTCACAGCTTAACCGACGACGCGGTCGAGATTGGAACCCTGAAAGCTATCACAGGGAAAACTGAACCTACCCGTACTGATGCGGGCGACTCTGGAACCCACAAACGTAAATGGAACAATGATGGTAACGACCGTCAGGGTCAACAAAACAGAAACCCGGGAAACACCCGAGCCTTTGCCGCAATCACCAACTCTGGACCCAAAACCTATCTTGGCAACAAACCAAAATGCGACAAGTGCGGGATGCATCATAATGGCAACTGTGCTTTCTGCCAAGACTGCAAAAACTGGGGTCATTTGGCCCAAAACTGTAAAACCAACCCTCCCCCTCGATCAAACGCGTGTTACGAGTGCGGTGAATCCGGACATTTTCGAAACCAATGTCCGAAACTGAACAACAACCAGAACAACCCCGGAAACAACAATCAAAACAACAACAACCACATCGCAACCATCCCACCGGCTCGTGGCCGCGCATACATCCTCCGTGCACCGGAAACTGTTGCGGACTATGGCAAACACGGTATGTCTTACCAACTCTTGCTACGATTTAACGTTTCTTTCATTCGAATGTCAATTCGAACACACCACTTGGTAAACGCTAACCACGAAACGAACTTGAACTATCAAACTATACCGCGAGTATACTAAACAGTTAAAACTATATTGGCAAACATAGATCACTACACAAACTATTACTATTATTGTAACGACATGACTTATCGGAGAACATACGCCGCGGGCGATCCGACTTGATTCAAATCTCGGGACGAGATTTCTCTAACATGGGGAGAATGTAACACCTCGCAAATTTGAACACGATTAATAACATTAATCACTTGCATTATTAGGCTAATTCCCTACTTGAGTGAATTCACAACACATTTTTGAGGTAAGTCTAGCATAGCCCAACTAGTTAGTACGCGCAGTATTACGTATTCGTAATTAGTTGTAATTACGTACAGAACAATTTGAAAACAAACGCGACAAAAATATACGACTGTTGATGAACAAAAATTATTTAACAAAACGAAATTTATTAAATAACGTAGTTAACAATTTAATATTATGTCGATAATATTTACATATTATTTTAGAACGCGGAACTTTAACTTGTATAAATTAAAATAAAACAAGATTTGAGACTTATAAAATTTATTAATTTAGTTTCATAAAATGAGCCCAATTAAAATATAATGAAAAATGTAATTAAAAACATATTAGTTAAAATAAAATAACATTTAGCGATCGGGCAAACAAACACGGAGTGTAACCACGGAGGCAGAAAGTGGAACAAAACCACCTCCCACCTCCTCATTTTCTTTCATTACCCTTTCATCCTCTTTCTCTATCTTTCTCTTTTTCTCTCTACTTTCACCACCACCTACCAAAAACCACCACACAAATCACCACAAAACTACCATCAAACGACGCCGAATCAACAAACAAAATAGAGAAAAACGACCACGAGACTACGATCTATCTTTCCATCTTTTCGGATTTCAAATCCGACACTCGTAAGTTTCCGACAAATCCCGCAAATCTTTAGATTTCCAAGTTATAATTGCTACTTAGTGTTTAACATACTTAGAATAACATGTTTTAGTGTTTTATACAACCGAAAACGTTCCAAATCAACCAAAAATCTGACTTTTTCTCGCTGTTCGTCGAACAGGCGACTACGTCGCATTGGGACCGAAAACAGTACTGCGACGTAGGCCTTTACGTCGCATTACCCTTCCTTACGTCGCACATAGCGACGCAGACCACTACGTCGCATTAAATTGCGAGCGTCGCCTATGCGACGCAACCCATGACGTCGCAAAACCTGAATGCGACGTAGACCCGTACGTCGCACCCTACGTCGCATAACCACTCAGCGTCGCACCTTACGTCGCTAAAAACAGGAAGTTTAAAAACTTGTTTCCACTAAGTGTCGAACTAACCGGAAACGCATATCTTTATACGATACGATTCACGAGCCTTACAAACAATTCAAACAATACTTGTTTTATCGAAATGTTGATTTCAAACTTTCACCAACGAGTCGTATACGTTTTCACAAACAACGAAATACAAACATAAACATTAAACGAACGATTTGGACGTGACTTGGTTGTACAAACACTAGCATGGATGATTAGTTTAGACATCCACATACTTATTAAATCTCGTACGTTTAGGACGTTAGGAGATTTCAGACCGTACTTGGGCTTAGGTTTACTAGCACTCGCACAACTACTTAAACTCAACAGGTGAGTTCACAGCCCCTACTTTTACTGATTTAACTGCTTTTGAACAGGGGTGGAAAACATAGTCAACTATTTTACTTATTGCCATAAACTGCTTTTACTTATATGATTGTTTATCATACTTGTTTACTCGAACTATTAGAGTACTTTGAACTATTTAACTGTTGAACAAACTGGTGTTTGCGAATTAACATTTACATATTGACACACTGAACTAATGGGATAAATTATCGACAAACTGTTTTAACTAGACCGGAGAACGACCGGTAAACTGTTTTGCAAACGACTGTAAACTATTTTGGTAACTTGTCGGAGAACGACCGGTACATTTGGTAACTTGTCGGAGAACGACCGACACAAACATAACTTTTAAACTTGTTTGGTATACCGGAGAACGACCGGTACTTTCGTGTAAAACGCTGGAGAACGACCAGCCACGTATTTTAGTGCCAGAGAACGACTGGCCAAGGGACGGGAGAACGACCCGTGCGTCTTGGATGGGAGAACGACCCATGCGTTTGTTGGACGGGAGAACGACCCGTGCGTATTTGGCCGGAGAACGACCGGTACTGTTTATTTGTAAATCGCTGGAGAACGACCAGCACGTGTTTTAAACTTGAACTTTGGGCGAACAACCCACAAAACTGGTATTGGGATAACATTCCACTAAACTTATTCTCGATTATTATGGCAATACTATTTGTGAACGTATTTGGATAACAACTGTGCTACGAACTTGATTCAACTTGTGAAAACTTAAAACCTGTGAATTCACTCAACCTAGTTGTTGACTTTTGCTATGTTTTTCAGGGAATTAGCTGCGCATGTAAGAATCGCCAACACACATGGAGAATTAGGCGACCCGTGAAGCTTTAGGATGCCAACTTTTTGGAAATACATGGATTTCTTTAGTATAACTGAAATGTTTTAGTCATATTTCAGAAATCTACTTTTGTAAACTTATTACTCTTAACCAATACGATTCGATGAATCGTAAATCTTGTAATTAATACTTTTGGCATCTTAAGATATTATGTTCTGTTGTAATCATAAGCTCTGATACGTATGCATGCTTTATTATTGTGACACCCCAGTACTTAAACTAAAACGCTTCCGCTAAACGAATTTTGGGGGTGTTACAGATTATGTACTGAACTGGGACCGATCTTAAATAAAACTGGACTGAAAAAGAACTGCATGAGACCGAAGTGGGCCAGGGGGTATCCCCCAGTAATTCAGGGGGTGACTTTAGATTTTCCCTATCTTTTTATATCTTATATCTTTCTTATATCATTATCATTACTTACTTATATAATAAGAAGAACAAGTTTCTTCTTTGATTGCCACATAAGCACTTCACATTTGAACACATCACCACTTTACATATTTTTTAAAAATAAACAAATCTTAATCATTAACAAAAAAAATCATAACTAATTTAAAATATATATTAATTCAACAAACATTTTCTAAACTTATTTTATATCATATGAGTGTTGATATATACAAAAAAATTTTGATTCATACACCAAAGATATGTATTGCATTGTTGTACAGTACTGCATTAAAATGCATAACAACTTGTGTATGAATCAAAATATTTGTTGTATTTATCACTAGCTATATCATTTATCTTCTTTGCCTTATTATATATATCGCACTGCTAATGAGCACTCATTTGCTCAATTTGATTAGTTATATAATACATATTATAATTTCTCACATTTTTTGTGGTATCATTTTACTTTTAAGCTCCTAGCTAGAATCCTACTATTATCCTGCCCAAAAAAATAATACTGTATCATTTTTATTTAGATCCTATTTATTTCTTATAACTTGATCTCAGCTTTATGATTAAGAACCTTCATGTAATATGCATGGTAGTACGTTGTTTGCATTAAGTTCGTGATTTACAAAGTTTGTCACATCTAATGACATCGATCGGTAAGATATACATGATTTTGTCATATTGCTACTATAATTCTTATTTGTAATAACATCCGTGAATAATGATATGGAGAGTTTCTCATTCTTTTAAATTGACCCAATTATTAAATGGTTATGTTTTTCATTTTGCTGTTATATATGTTCAATCACTTATATCCCTCATTTATACTTTTATAGATGTTTAATCACATAAATTCATGAGCAAACATGTGTTATTCTGTATTTGATCATTTTCTCATTAACTATGTTGTTTTAGGGAGTAACCTTTGTGGTTGTGTTTTTCATTTTGCTGTTATATATGTTCAATCACTTATATCCCTCATTTTACTTTTATAGATGTTTAATCACATAAATTCATGAGCAAACATGTGCTATTCTGTATTCGATCATTTTCTCATTAACTAAAATATATGTTGTTTTAGAAAGTAGCCTTTTAATAAGACAACATTTATTAAAGACCTTTATTAAATATCACATTACATCGATTAAAATCACCGTACCAACTACCCTGGAACGTGGGCTATGCGTATACACAGCCGTAATCATACTAGTATCTTATATAAAGCAAACTCTTTCACTCTAATGAACTCACAAGATGACATGTGTCATCATATTCTATTTATAGTGTTTTTTACATTTTTTTCTTAATCTTTTTTAAATATCTTAATCTTAAATAAATTAATATTATTACATGTGTATATATATTTAAACACCTCTCACAATATGACATGTGTTTTCATGTTTTCATTCTAGAATTTATAACATTTTATTTCAAAATTTTATTTTCTAAGACCTTAATCATAAATGTTTAATAGTTACGTAGTAATATATATATATACATATTAGAAATACTTTAACATCTTAATTAACAAATGACACATACATATAATAAAATGAACACATCAAATACTTTTTAACTATTTTGTTACTAAAATATAAAAACTTAACCATTATAATTATCTATATCTATATCTATATCTATACTACTTTATAAAACAAATGAACCAAAAGTCTTAAATCTTAAAAAAGGGGACAACACATTTTACTATTTTACCCTCCTTCAACACTAATAATATGTAACCTACAACACAAATTAAATGAATACTAATATGTAACCTACAACATAAATTAAATGAATATTAATATGTAATGTGTAACATTCAAATCATACGTTCTTAATATTCCAATCCGTCAATATCATCAATACTAATTACATGTAGTGACATACAGAGGAGATAATATCAATGAAAATAAATGACTAATATTATGTAACATACATTGTCAATTAAACTATCCAATGGCACTTAAGGAAAATTGCTACATATGTTACTCACCCATTAAAATAGGCAATCCTTATATATTAAAAAATCCCACGACACGATTATTTAACCCAAATACATATCCAAATCTTCATTGAAAAATTTAAACCATATGAAACTCATGTCTTCTACCCATTACTTACAATTATAAGTGGTGAATGGATCGGGTCGGGTCACGGGTTTAGATGAGTTTGGGTTTAAACGGGTTCAGGTCTATATGAGTCATTCAGGAGGATGAGTCTAAACGGGGTTGGGTCAGATGGGTCTCAAGTTGGGTCGACCCATCAGGTTTTCCAAAAAAAAATTATTCGAGTGAAAAATAAAAAAAATAAAATGAGGTGTTAAAAAAAGAATTTACCCGTTAGACCCGTCTAAAAAAAATAAGATAGAAACCCAACACATCTATCACCTTATAAATAAGACCCAAGTTGACTTATAAATCATTAATGGGATAAAATTATCACCTCTACTTACAATACTACGATACTAGCAACACTAAAATATAGCCGGTACAACCCAGATCAAACATATTCATATCAAATGTTTACATTCCACCAAATAAGTATCCAACTAGAAACATAAATATAATTTACGTAAAACGTTTTGTAACACCCCCGAAATTCACTGTTTTGCGGAAGCATAATTTGGGGTGTTACTAATCAAATATCACAGCACAAAGATAAAGTAAACGACATCTATATGCAACGTTTGTAAATTAGTTACATTCCATAGATATATTGTTTGAAAACTTAGTGTTTTCGTATACAAAAATGTAGTTTCCCTAGAGTCCGCGCGTGTAGCGGGAGATTCTATTACATAATCAAAATATACAAAAGATAATGCTAAGAATCTCCGTTAATGCAGTTGTGTTGAAATCATGCGACTCTAGCTAAAAATCCTGGAGTAATCCTACTCCATCCGAGTACCTGAGAAAACATGCTAAAAAGTGTCAACCAAAAGGTTGGTGAATCTCACAGGTTTGTAAGTAATATCAGCTTTGAACACGAGATTTCATCAGTAATGCTCGCAGGTGTAAAATCAGCAATTTCAATCCAGAAATCGTAAACCAGTATTTGCAATCCCGCAAATGTAAGTAAGTAAGTTTATACCGTTGCCATGAGGCTCATAATCGAAGCTTAACCCGTAAGTAATAAGTTTGCTCCCGTGACATGCTCGTAGTTGAGCAAGCATCAGTAACGAATAAGTAGTCACCCGTTTCTACGTGTAAATCAGTACGTGGCAGCGCTACTGCCCCGGGTGGGGAGGGTCATTTCCCTAATGGATCCATTAACTAGTGTTCGCGCTTAAGTCCATAACTAACGATATATGATGGAGAGACTTCTGTTTGTAAGTAAACTCATGCAATTTCGTTTGGTATAGTAAACAGTTCTAGTACTTGTGTTCAAAGAAAAGCAGTTGCATGTTTCTCCCCCAATAAGATAAAACAGTAAAAGTGGGGCCGTAAGACTCACCTGAGTCTTGTAGTAATCAGTTGCAATTAGCAAGTAGTAAGTAAAGCAAGTAGGTTCTCTGAACCCGTAACCTTCAAATGCCTAATCATATGAAGTTATGTAAGTATGCGTCTCACGAGACGTTTCGTTTAGTTGTACACAACTAGTATATCCAGTGTTTGTCCGTATGTTTGTAATTGTTTGTTTGTTGGGAAAACATGTTTGGCCCGTTGGTGACGGTTTGTAGCAAAAATTCTAAAATGTTGACTTTGCTACAGTAAATGTGCTACAGTGAATTGCTACAGTAAAATTTGACTTTTTGCTACAGTAACTTTGACTTTTCTATAGTGAAAATCCTTTAAAATTTCCAAGTTTTCTGTTTTCTACGACATAAGCTGCGACACAAGGATTTGTATGCGACACAAGGGTTGTGTCGCATGAAGGATGCGACACAAGAGCTCTGCGACACAGTGGTTGTGTCGCAAAAAGCTTGCGATGCTAATTCAATAGCGACAGAACGGTTGTGTCGTATTAAATATGACATAGTATGCGACATAGAGTGCGACACAATATTGTGTCGCAAAGGTTACGACACTAAAGGATTGGTGTCACACCCCCAAAATCGGTAATTGTGTTTATTTAATGTTTAGCGGAAGCAAGTTATAATTAACGGAAGCATCATGTGTAAACAGTTTAACAACGGGGGTGATGACGTTACAAATGTGCATTCATCGTATCAGAGCATATGATCATACAGAACATAATATATTAAGGATGCCAGTTTAAACAGTTGTTACAAAAGTAGTACGACTATGTAAGTCGTAACAGTAGTAGTAGAGTTTAAAACATTCAAGTTTTACAATCCATAAGTTTTAAAATAAGATTTCACAAGTATGACTGCAATGTCTGCAGTTATACAAAGGAAATCCCCAAAAGCTGTTCCAAAAGTACGTGGCATCCTAAATAGTCCAGGGTTGTACATCCTGAATGCATGCGATTCTTACTTACGTAGCTAATTTCCTGTAAAACATAGAAAGAAAGTCGTCAACAAATATGTTGAGTGAATTCACAGGTTTTGTATAAGTATGTGGTATGTTAAACCATTTATGTTTGTATTATTGAAATGTTATTCAATAAATAAATGTTTGCAGGTCATTGCAAAAATATAAGATTGTAGGGTTGTTACCCAAAATATAAGTCTGGTTGTTTACCAGTATATAAAAGATAACCAGAATGTTTCTCTGGTATAAAACAGTTGTAGGATATGTTTATCCAATAAATTAGGTGGGAAGTGCTTAGACTTATAATCCCCTGGAAGGTGAGCTAAACCTCACAGGTTAAAGTAACGCGACCTAACCCTATAACCAAACCACAACCAGAACTTATGTTGTTTGCCTGAAGGACATTTAAGTATACGCTCCATCCACAGGAGGGTCGTCACGGCAATAGTACTATTCGTATACTCAGTGGCTAGAGTCACCTAGCTAATGGTTATAGTTTGCATGACATAAGGACTTTTCATGCATACATTGGGAGTCTGGGTCCGTACTAGGATATGTTGTCTAATTCCCAAAACAGTTGCGAAATATATAATTTCATATCAAAAAGTTGTATAAAGCAATAAAGCATTTATATAATTTGATGCATGTGTTCGCATGCAGTTTCTATGTTTACACCCCTATGTTTAAAAGCATAAAACATTTGCAAAGTAGGGGCTGTGAACTCACGGTGATTTGCTCGGTAAGGAAAGCTAGCAGCCGACTGATTATAGCCCAAGGTATGTTAACCTATATACAATAAATGTATTAACATAAGTACGTTTGATTTGTTTAATCACTTATGTTTAATAGTTTGTTTGTTTTGTAGAAATGGTTAATTTCATAATAATGTAAGTTGTTAACTTCGTTGTGACATTGTGTCGAAATATTGTTATTATTTCTTAAATCCTATTATTGTTAAGTGTATACATATACACGTCATAGTCCTTTCGTTGTCGTTTAACGTTTATGTTTTAAAAACATAAGTATATTTGTTATAAAGATAACCTCGTTCAATTGTATATATATATATAAATAAATACACTTTGTCGAAATGTCGTATCTATATTTATATATATATAAATATAAGTTGTCGTTTTTGTATAAACAATATACAATTGTCGTAGATCCATTTATAATTGTATATATATAAATTATAATCGTTCGTATTTATATAACTTTGTTGTCGTTCGAAAATATATATATCAAAAGGATCATTCTATATGGATAAAAACCGGTTTTAAGTTTGCGTTCTATAATCACACAACCCACTGGGCTTTGGTCCAACTCGTTTGGCCCGATAATAAGGCCCAAATATCTCGGCCCAATTAATGTGGCCCAATATAATTGATTCAATCATTTAGCCCAATACATTTTCGGTCCAAAAGTTTTAATGTTTAATATTTGTCGGTTTACGTTTATCGTTTGTGGCTCGTTTGTATCGACTTGGTCAAACGTGTTCGGTTTGACCCGAAACTTTTACACATCACTTAAATAGGTTATTTGAGCTCGGAAAAATTGTCGTTGCGTTTTATAGTTGACTCGAAAGTGTCGTTATTTAAATCGTGCCAAAACAGTCCCGAAACTCAGTTTTTAAGTGTTTTCGTCCATTTTCGGGCCTGTTCTCGGTGGTCAAAAGTTATCGAATGAATCTGAAATTTTTACACGATGTTCCTACATATATCACATACTTCCAGTAATTTTTTCATTATTTATAAACATCCACAAGATTTTTAAAAAAAATCGTGATCATAGGCTGTCCAGGAATCCCGTTTTTCAGAGTTAATCTCACAATTCGGTTACTAGATCAGAATCTGTTCATTTTCAAGCAAAACATTCTTCATGAAAGTTGTTCATAACATAAATACGAAGATTTTACAAGTGGTCTCATGTGTTTTCGTTACTCGTACGATTTTATACGATTTTTCTACCGTAACAAAGAAATCTGTCTAGGAATTCGACATCACCAAAGTTAAGTTTTCTTTTGTTTTAATTATGTTTTCGTGGATGATCTTTAATAAAGTGAACTAATAACATGTTGAGAAGCAATAATCATAAAATATTAGTGGAGTAGAAGTAGTTCTTACAAAGCTTTTTAAGAAGGAGAATGAAGAAGAGGTAGATGATGATCTTTGAGCTAGTTCCCCTCTTTTTCTTTGCAAGACTTTGTGAATGAATTTGTTTGATGATGATGATGAATCTGATCAGCTGGCTGCTGTCGTGTGAAGTGAGGAGAGGAAGGCAACAAAATGAGAGAGTTTGGGTTGGTAAATAATTGAGGTGAATGTGTAAGTATTTCACCAAAATAATGCAAGTATGGGTGAAAAAGGGGTTGGTTTGGGACGGCTTATGCAAGTCAACGAATGGGTATGGCATGACAACTTTTTGTCCCTAGATATTTTGTGTTAAATTGTTAGGTATTCAATCCGTTAATTCCATGTACGGGTCCAATAAGGTGCCAATTTTCAATCAAATTATGATTTCATATTTTGATGTATTGTTTTGAATGCTTTCAAACGATTGAGAAAATTTGCATTTTTATGATTCGACCTTTTATGTATGTTTTAGAATTATTTCTGTTCGTTTATAATACGTTTTATGTTAAACGTATATTTAAACCATTGTATCTATATGTTATAGATGTATAAATACTCGTAATTAATAATTGAATTATTAATTATATTTTGTGTCACGAACTTGTGTTCATTAGTTTTGTCGGGTTCGTTCCGATACGTTTGTACGTGATTATAATTAATCACAAAATTCGTAATACTTTTTGTTTAAAGTATTTTGAGCTTGCTAGACTTACATCACAACAAAAAGGTTTTGTTAAAACTTAACCAGGAAATTAGAGTAAGAATGTACATGCTTAATATTAAACTTATACCTAATTTGGAGAGTTGTCACATTCTCCCCCCGTTAGGGAAATCTCGTCCCGAGATTTAATTTGTGTCGTGAGTCGTGGTCACGGGTTCAAATAGTTGAGGGTACTTCTTGCGCATTTCATCCTCGCGTTCCCAGGTGAACTCTGGGCCTCTTTTCGAGTTCCATCGAATTTTGACAAGTTTGATCCGACTGTTTCGGAGCTTCTGCGTTTTCGTATCCATTACTTCAAGCGGTTCCTCCACGAAGTTGAGTTTTGCGTCGATATAGATTTCGTCGGGAGGTATTATTAACGCTTCGTCGGATAGACACTTCTTAAGATTACTCACGTGAAACGTGTCGTGAATATTACTAAGTTCTTGCGGCAGTTTAAGCTTATAAGCTACAGGACCAATCCTTGCTAGGATCTCAAAAGGTCCAATGTAACGTGGGTTCAGTTTACCGCGTTTTCCAAATCGCACAACTCCTTTCCAAGGAGATACCTTAAGTAGGACTCTGTCGCCTACTTGAAACTCCAAAGGTTTCCGTCTATTGTCTGCATAACTCTTTTGTCGGTCTCGTGCCATCTTCAATCGATTAAGCACTTGAGATATCTTGTCCGTAGTTTCTTGGACTATCTCAGGACCTGATAACTGTCTGTCATCCAACTCTGCCCAACAGAGTGGGGATCGGCACTTACGTCCGTACAATGCCTCGAAAGGTGCCATTTGTATGCTCGTATGATAACTATTGTTGTACGAGAATTCGGCTAAAGGGAGATGAACATCCCAGTTTCCTCCAAAATCAATCACGCAAGCTCGTAGCAAGTCCTCAAGCGTTTGTATCGTTCGCTCGCTTTGACCATCGGTTTGTGGATGGTAGGCGGTACTCATGTCGAGTCTAGTGCCTAAAGCTTGTTGCAGTGTTTGCCAGAAGCGAGAGGTGAAACGTACATCTCTATCAGAGATGATAGATAATGGAACTCCATGTCTAGAAACAACTTCTTTTATGTAGATTCTAGCCAGCTTTTCCATCTTATCTGTCTCCTTGATGGCTAGAAATTGAGATGATTTTGTCAGTCGGTCGACAATCACCCATATGGAGTCCATCCCAGATGATGTTTTCGGTAGCTTCGTGATAAAATCCATCGTGATGTGCTCCCATTTCCATTTGGGCAACTCAGGTTGTTGCAAAAGCCCGGACGGCTTTTGGTACTCAGTCTTAACTTTTGCACAAGTCAGACATCTACTAACATAGGTGGCAATGTCTCTTTTCATGCCAGGCCACCAGTAAAATCCTTTCAGATCGTGGTACATCTTATCTGCACCAGGATGTATCGAGTAATTGGACTTATGAGCTTCGTCCAATACTAGGCTACGTAGCTCATCAACACAAGGAATCCAAATTCGATTCATGAAATACAATACTCCATTGTCTTTAGACTCCAGTTGTTTCTCCATCCCTTTGAGGGATTCGTCCTTCATACGTTCTGGAGTAAAGGCTGCTTGTTGAGCATCACGAATTTGGGAAATCAGATCCAAGTGGATTGTCAGTCCTAAAGCTCGAACTCTTCTAGGTTTTACTCTTTCCTTACGACTCAAGGCATCCGCTACTACATTAGCTTTGCCCGGATGGTACTTGATTTCACAGTCGTAATCATTCAGCAGTTCAACCCAACGTCTCTGCCTCATGTTGAGCTCTTTCTGATCAAATATATGTTGGAGACTTTTGTGATCAGTAAAGATCGTACACTTCGTACCATATAGGTAGTGTCTCCAGATCTTAAGGGCAAAAACGACTGCTCCTAGCTCTAAGTCATGCGTCGTATAGTTCTTCTCGTGAATCTTCAATTGACGAGACGCATAAGCAATGACTTTGTCGTTTTGCATTAACACGCAACCTAATCCTTGATGTGAGGCATCACAGTAGACAATAAAGTTTTCTACTCCTTCTGGTAAGGACAGGATAGGTGCGGTGCTCAATTTCTCCTTCAACAATTGGAAAGCATTCTCTTGCTTCTCGCCCCAATCAAACTTCTTGTCTTTTTGCGTTAGGGCGGTAATTGGTTGAGCTATCTTCGAGAAATTCTCGATGAATCTTTGGTAGTAACCGGCTAGCCCAAGAAATTGTCGTATCTCAGTTGGGGTTTTTGGAGCTTCCCAATTCTTAATCGCCTCAATTTTGGATGGGTCTACGTGAATTCCTTTGTTATTAATCACATGACCAAGGAAATGGACCTCACGTATCCAAAACTCGCATTTAGAGAACTTTGCATAAAGCTTCTCCTTCTCCAGTAATTCAAGAATCATCCTCAGGTGTTGTTCATGGTCTTCCTTCGTTCTCGAGTATATCAAAATATCGTCAATGAACACTATGACAAACTTATCCAAGTAAGGTTTACATACTCTATTCATTAGATCCATGAACACTGCTAGCGCATTCGTTAGCCCAAACGGCATAACCAGGAACTCGTAATGACCATATCGAGTCCTAAACGCAGTCTTAGGGATATCTTCATCCCTTACCTTCAGTTGATGGTAACCCGATCTCAAGTCAATCTTTGAGTAATAACTTGACCCTTGCAGCTGGTCAAACAAATCATCGATGCGTGGCAATGGGTATCGGTTCTTGATGGTAACTTTGTTCAGTTCCCTATAATCGATACACATCCGCATTGATCCATCCTTCTTTTTGACGAACAAAACTAGAGCTCCCCACGGTGAAAAGCTCGGTCGGATGAATCCTAAATCCAACAGTTCTTGTAATTGTGCAGACAGTTCCTGCATTTCTGATGGAGCTAGACGGTAAGGCGCACGAGCAATCGGTGCAGCTCCCTGCACTAGGTCAATATGAAATTCAACCTGCCGTGGAGGTGGTAACCCTGGTAGCTCGTCAGGAAATACTCCTGGGTAGTCACGTACTACGGCCACGTCGTCTATGCGTCGCTCCTCGGGTTTCTTATCCACAACATGTACCAAAAATGCTTGGTACCCTTTTCGTAGATACTTATTTGCCTTCATGCATGAAATCGTCTTCACCACACGATTACTCTTTTCTCTGTGAATCATCAACATTTCTCCTGACGGTAAAGGTAACCATACAATCTTCTCATGACAGATGATTTCCGCGCGGTTTAGTGACAACCAATCCATGCCAACCACTATATCGAAGCTCCCTAGTTCTACCGGTAGTAAGTCTATCTTGAAAGAATGACCTTCTAACGTTAAGGTGCATCCTGGTACTATTTCTCCTGATTCAATCAACTTACCACCGGCTAGCTCTACAGTGTATTTGTTATCTAGCTTAAGGGATTCGATCTCTAATAGTGGTCTAAACTCAGTGGACACAAAGCTTAAATCAGCACCGGAATCAAATAACACAGAAGCAAAGTGGTTGTTTACAAGAAACGTACCAGTGACTGTGTTAGGATCCTGTCGTGCCTCTGGTGCTCCTAACATGAACACGCGTCCACGAGCTGGCTGATTGTTGTTGTTGTTAGCATTGTTGTTGTTGGCTCGGTTGTTGTTGTTACCGCGGTTGTTTCCATTATTGTTGCGGTTACGAGCGTTGTTGGCATTGCGGTTTTGGTTATTGAGTCGAGGGCATCGGTTTCGATAATGTCTCATGTCGCCACATTCGAAACAACCCTGGTTTTGGCGAGCAGTGTTTCCTTTAGGGGTAGGGTTAACCTTACAGTTCTGGGTTTTGTGACCCCATCCCTTACAGCTGTCGCAAAACCAACATTCACCCTCATGGTGTTTGCTGCACTTATCACACTTAGGTTTGTTACCCAAGTATGGCTTTGGTTCCACGATGGTGGCAGCGTAAGACTTAGGATTTCCAGATCCTTTCTTGTTGGATTGACCCTGACGGTCATTCCATTTACGCTTCTTACCTCCAGAACTACCAGCTTCAGCACTGCTCGGCTCAACTTTGGCCGGCACAGTTTTCTGTGTCAGCGTCCCCGTTCTAACTGCTTCATCAGTCAAACTTTGCGCTAGGGTAACAGCGCTCCTGAAGGTGTCAGGTTTGGAGGACGTAAATAAACTCCTGATCTGTGGTGCCAGTCCATACACATAGCGTTCAATATGCTTGTACTCAGGTGTTACCATATGTGGCACAAGACGAGCTAGTTCTTGGAACCTAGTTGTGTAACCAGTGATATCAGCACCAATCATAGCAATGTTCCACAGCTCAGTCTCAATTTTCTGCATCTCACTGCGAGGGCAGAATTCTTCCATCATCATACGCTTCAATGTTTCCCATGTCATGGAATAAGCAGCTGGTCGTCCCATCGACTGAACTTGACTGTTCCACCAAGTCAAAGCTTTATCAGCTAGTGTGCAGACGACATATTTCACCGCAGTGTCTGGTAGACAATCACTGATGTCCAACACAGAATCCATCTTTTCTATCCAGTGTATAATACCAATAGCACCTTCAGTGCCACAGAAAGGAGGTGGTTTGCAAGCCTGAAATGTCTTATATGAACACCCTCGGCGGGTATTCACAACAGTCTCAGTGTTAACAGGGGTCGATCCACTGTTATTAATCCCATTCTCACGGTTTCGACTTGCCTCATACTCGGCAATACCTTCAGCAATGCGTCTAGCTATCATCTGCTCAGTAGTTTCCTCAATGTGAGGTGGTGGAATGGTTTCAGGTGTAGGAGGTACAGTTGTCTTCTGACTGTTCCTAGTAATTCGTCGTTTTGGCGGCATGATTCAGTTCTGCGATGAATAAAATGCAGAAGTCAATGCCAAGATAATGAATGTGATGAACAAGATTTCACATTGTCTATCAAATGTATAGTATGGAGAATTTGAAAGAATAAGGTTTCACATTGTATATCGCACGACTTTGAAACACCCATATGTACTTTGTACAATATAATCACGTTGGCCAGGCGTCATTATATAATGCCAAATACATATTTCTTTTCATCATCGTTCAAGCGAAATCAATGTGTTATGGAATTCAAGATAAAATCAATAATCCGAAGTATGGTAGGTTTCAAAGTTTGCAAGAAATGGTTTTAAACAATTATCACGTGGTAAATTTTCTATCACATGTATATATAGAAATGAATATAATTCGCACGAAATTTCGAATCGAACCTAAGTTATATTATACATTAACTAAAACATCCTTACATCGTTTCATACAAAACTTGATGATATCTTCTATATCCATCAAGAGTGGTTTCCAATACAACACGAGTCGCTACAGTACTAATTAGACTAAACTTAACTATACCTAGATCTTAACAAAATAATTATATTCCTACGACAGTTCTTCCTCAGTTCATTATTAAGCTATCTTTAGCTATATTCTCTGTCGCAGTGTAGATCTTTCACTTTTACTCCTGATTCAGATTGGGAGAGAAGTAGCGTGTTTCCAGCATAGTTTTGTATCGCAGAGTCGGATAATAGTCCAGATCATTCTCAGTTGAGCATTTGCACAAACGTTTGATCCAAGACTTAACTCTTTTCTTGCGATTACTAGCCACTTTCTTCCAGAAGCGTATTTTATCCTTAACTCGGACAATCATAGGCCTCTTTAAGATTCTCAATTCTAGCTCTCGGTTCCTACATTTGAACACAAGCTCCCAATTTTGACCATCCAATCTTTCAGCCTGGTCTCGTACTCTTTCGTACTCCTCTATGTCAACCATGCCAAATTGGTGGTTCTCAATCTCTTCTTCCCCAAGTTCCACTATCGGAATTGTTTCCGTATCGACATATACATACTGTATCTGTTCGTCGATGGTCATGTCATCATCTGATGAATATTCACTTATGACAGGTTCTGCCATTTTTCCAGTTTCAAGAGATCTATAGGTTACAAAGACATATTTCAGTATCCACAGTTATGTAGTCTCTATTGTCAATATATATTCCAATCACAACGCACAGTAACATAAACAATAATAATAAACCAAATACACATGTCATATCATATAACTGATCATAGTTAATTCACAAGTTTTTATACAAAACAGGATGGATCTATCCTAGATATCCATCGGTCCAAAGACTAATCAAAACATGACGGGCATGTCTACACACCGTCAATCCAAATGATATACAAAACATGACAGGTCTGTCTATACCCGTCGAACCAAAGTTCCAAGTCTAATACATAGTATATATACAATCTTAAGTAGGCACATCCCGCCATACATAGGTCTAACGGAAGTACGGTAGAAATGATCCCACGGCTGTCCTCAACACAGCCATCACCACACAAGCACCAACCACAAACCCTGCAATCCTAACACATCTCTCAAGTGTCCTCACACGAGCACGTGCGGACTCAGCTATCTCCTGGGCAGTAAACACATGGTTCAACAAAAAGTGATGATGCTCATGCATACCAACCATGTCCCCATACAGACGGGAGATCTCATCCTGTACCTGTCCAAGGTGAGAACCCCTGCTAGAAGTAATACAGAACAATGTACGCATAACAGCAACTAATGTAGGGAGAGTCTGCTCTATCGGCTCTCCAGTGGTAGGCAGTGGTGCTGGGGGTCGTGAGGACTCTCCTGTCTCAAATGTGGAGGGAAAACCCTCTAATGACCTCCAGTGCCTCAACATAGGAGTCATCCACTCTAGATGAGCAAACCTGGGTGCCCTCTGTGGAGACTCAACAGACTCGTCCGCTGGTGCTAACGGACCAATAGGAAGATCTCAGACACACATCCTCGGTGTCCTCCTATACACAGGCCTGCGAGAAGTCTCAGCAGCCTGGTGGTGAATACCTGTAGTAGTAGGGATAACCTCATGTGCTGTCGGTGGTGGCGCAATGTAAGCGTCACTAGTGTCATCTGACATGTCTCTCAAATGAACAGATGACTCATCCCCTACAGTGATCGCAGGACCCTCAAAAGTAGCCTCGGTCGGCTCCTCATCCGAAGCATAAACATGGTAAAGTGATTGACTAGACATACTGTGACAAGGGAAATTGTGGGTGACGTGTCAGTCGTATGTTAGATGTATGCAAACGTATGTATGTATGAATGCATGAATGTTCTAGCCAAGGCTATAGTCTAGGTCTCTAAGGTTTTCAATCACCTAAAGACTTCTAGTTCGCTATAACCAATGGCTCTGATACCAAGTCTGTCACACCCCCAAAATCGGTAATTGTGTTTATTTAATGTTTAGCGGAAGCAAGTTATAATTAACGGAAGCATCATGTGTAAACAGTTTAACAACGGGGGTGATGACGTTACAAATGTGCATTCATCGTATCAGAGCATATGATCATACAGAACATAATATATTAAGGATGCCAGTTTAAACAGTTGTTACAAAAGTAGTACGACTATGTAAGTCGTAACAGTAGTAGTAGAGTTTAAAACATTCAAGTTTTACAATCCATAAGTTTTAAAATAAGATTTCACAAGTATGACTGCAATGTCTGCAGTTATACAAAGGAAATCCCCAAAAGCTGTTCCAAAAGTACGTGGCATCCTAAATAGTCCAGGGTTGTACATCCTGAATGCATGCGATTCTTACTTACGTAGCTAATTTCCTGTAAAACATAGAAAGAAAGTCGTCAACAAATATGTTGAGTGAATTCACAGGTTTTGTATAAGTATGTGGTATGTTAAACCATTTATGTTTGTATTATTGAAATGTTATTCAATAAATAAATGTTTGCAGGTCATTGCAAAAATATAAGATTGTAGGGTTGTTACCCAAAATATAAGTCTGGTTGTTTACCAGTATATAAAAGATAACCAGAATGTTTCTCTGGTATAAAACAGTTGTAGGATATGTTTATCCAATAAATTAGGTGGGAAGTGCTTAGACTTATAATCCCCTGGAAGGTGAGCTAAACCTCACAGGTTAAAGTAACGCGACCTAACCCTATAACCAAACCACAACCAGAACTTATGTTGTTTGCCTGAAGGACATTTAAGTATACGCTCCATCCACAGGAGGGTCGTCACGGCAATAGTACTATTCGTATACTCAGTGGCTAGAGTCACCTAGCTAATGGTTATAGTTTGCATGACATAAGGACTTTTCATGCATACATTGGGAGTCTGGGTCCGTACTAGGATATGTTGTCTAATTCCCAAAACAGTTGCGAAATATATAATTTCATATCAAACAGTTGTATAAAGCAATAAAGCATTTATATAATTTGATGCATGTGTTCGCATGCAGTTTCTATGTTTACACCCCTATGTTTAAAAGCATAAAACATTTGCAAAGTAGGGGCTGTGAACTCACGGTGATTTGCTCGGTAAGGAAAGCTAGCAGCCGACAGATTATAGCCCAAGGTATGTTAACCTATATACAATAAATGTATTAACATAAGTACGTTTGATTTGTTTAATCACTTATGTTTAATAGTTTGTTTGTTTTGTAGAAATGGTTAATTTCATAATAATGTAAGTTGTTAACTTCGTTGTGACATTGTGTCGAAATATTGTTATTATTTCTTAAATCCTATTATTGTTAAGTGTATACATATACACGTCATAGTCCTTTCGTTGTCGTTTAACGTTTATGTTTTAAAAACATAAGTATATTTGTTATAAAGATAACCTCGTTCAATTGTATATATATATATAAATAAATACACTTTGTCGAAATGTCGTATCTATATTTATATATATATAAATATAAGTTGTCGTTTTTGTATAAACAATATACAATTGTCGTAGATCCATTTATAATTGTATATATATAAATTATAATCGTTCGTATTTATATAACTTTGTTGTCGTTCGAAAATATATATATCAAAAGGATCATTCTATATGGATAAAAACCGGTTTTAAGTTTGCGTTCTATAATCACACAACCCACTGGGCTTTGGTCCAACTCGTTTGGCCCGATAATAAGGCCCAAATATCTCGGCCCAATTAATGTGGCCCAATATAATTGATTCAATCATTTAGCCCAATACATTTTCGGTCCAAAAGTTTTAATGTTTAATATTTGTCGGTTTACGTTTATCGTTTGTGGCTCGTTTGTATCGACTTGGTCAAACGTGTTCGGTTTGACCCGAAACTTTTACACATCACTTAAATAGGTTATTTGAGCTCGGAAAAATTGTCGTTGCGTTTTATAGTTGACTCGAAAGTGTCGTTATTTAAATCGTGCCAAAACAGTCCCGAAACTCAGTTTTTAAGTGTTTTCGTCCATTTTCGGGCCTGTTCTCGGTGGTCAAAAGTTATCGAATGAATCTGAAATTTTTACACGATGTTCCTACATATATCACATACTTCCAGTAATTTTTTCATTATTTATAAACATCCACAAGATTTTTAAAAAAAATCGTGATCATAGGCTGTCCAGGAATCCCGTTTTTCAGAGTTAATCTCACAATTCGGTTACTAGATCAGAATCTGTTCATTTTCAAGCAAAACATTCTTCATGAAAGTTGTTCATAACATAAATACGAAGATTTTACAAGTGGTCTCATGTGTTTTCGTTACTCGTACGATTTTATACGATTTTTCTACCGTAACAAAGAAATCTGTCTAGGAATTCGACATCACCAAAGTTAAGTTTTCTTTTGTTTTAATTATGTTTTCGTGGATGATCTTTAATAAAGTGAACTAATAACATGTTGAGAAGCAATAATCATAAAATATTAGTGGAGTAGAAGTAGTTCTTACAAAGCTTTTTAAGAAGGAGAATGAAGAAGAGGTAGATGATGATCTTTGAGCTAGTTCCCCTCTTTTTCTTTGCAAGACTTTGTGAATGAATTTGTTTGATGATGATGATGAATCTGATCAGCTGGCTGCTGTCGTGTGAAGTGAGGAGAGGAAGGCAACAAAATGAGAGAGTTTGGGTTGGTAAATAATTGAGGTGAATGTGTAAGTATTTCACCAAAATAATGCAAGTATGGGTGAAAAAGGGGTTGGTTTGGGACGGCTTATGCAAGTCAACGAATGGGTATGGCATGACAACTTTTTGTCCCTAGATATTTTGTGTTAAATTGTTAGGTATTCAATCCGTTAATTCCATGTACGGGTCCAATAAGGTGCCAATTTTCAATCAAATTATGATTTCATATTTTGATGTATTGTTTTGAATGCTTTCAAACGATTGAGAAAATTTGCATTTTTATGATTCGACCTTTTATGTATGTTTTAGAATTATTTCTGTTCGTTTATAATACGTTTTATGTTAAACGTATATTTAAACCATTGTATCTATATGTTATAGATGTATAAATACTCGTAATTAATAATTGAATTATTAATTATATTTTGTGTCACGAACTTGTGTTCATTAGTTTTGTCGGGTTCGTTCCGATACGTTTGTACGTGATTATAATTAATCACAAAATTCGTAATACTTTTTGTTTAAAGTATTTTGAGCTTGCTAGACTTACATCACAACAAAAAGGTTTTGTTAAAACTTAACCAGGAAATTAGAGTAAGAATGTACATGCTTAATATTAAACTTATACCTAATTTGGAGAGTTGTCACAATTGGTACGACACAAGGTGCGACACAAACGGGTTTATGCGACACAGCATGCGACACAAGGCTTGTGTCGCATGTATGAACACCAGCCCAGAAACTTTCGGGTTTCAAGAATTTTCGACCAAAAACGCAAATCTAACCCATTTTTGAGTTATAAAATCGTGTATTCTTCATGTATTAGGTTATATCTAAGTTGTGTACACATCAAAACATCAAAACATTACACCAAATTGAATAGATCTAAGATTTTAGGAATTTCTTACTTTTGCAAATCGAGCTAAATGGAGGATGAATTGATGAAGACGGTCTTGATATTCTTGCTCCACTCGTGATGGTGATTCCGAATATGTAATTTTCGTGGTCGAGATTTGATGTCGAAAATTTGGTGCGAATTGAGGTTGAGAGAGTTTGTGGTTTGTGTGTGTTTAGTTAGAATGAAAATGGAAAGGGAAATTGGGGTGGGGGTTTGGGTTGGTGGCTGATCCAAAAGGAAGGAGGGGGAAAATACTCCCCAAAACACAGTGTTGACTCCGTGTCCTAATCGTTTATTCACTAGTTTTTCATATTTAACCAAACGTTTATATTTTTAAAACGTAACTGGAGTATTTAAGTAAAAATACTTTGAAATTAATAGTAAAACATTTGTCGCAATATTTAAATTATTAAGTCGCGTTTATTACGTTTTGTTGCGTTAGTTAAAATGTCGTCGCGATAATATATAAATAATGCTCGTTCGGTTGTGTATTTTATATAACAAAATACGTTCTCATTATTTAAGTAAATTTCTGTCACCAACGTCCAAATAAACTGTGTCGGACTCCGTCCTGTTAATTCGTACGATTCATCCAAATCGCGTAAGTACACACATATATATATAAATCACCTTATATATATATATATATATATATATATATACAAATAGAGCCTGTAATTAGTCCTATTACATACTAATTACCACTAGTTACAAACAATTATGCATAATTAATTATCCTAATTATGCAGGTGTTACATTCTCCCCTTGTTAAAGAAATTTCGTCCCGAAATTAGCTTGAGTGCACGGACGGTGCGTTATCTGGGAAAAGATGTGGGTATTTCTGTCGTATTTGGTCTTCCCGTTCCTAGGTGAACTCAGGGCCGCGCCTAGAATTCCACCTGACGTTTACGATGGGAATACGACTCTGTTTCAATCGTTTGACCTCACGGTCCATGATTTCCATAGGTTCCTCGACAAAATGAAGTTTATCATCGATTTGAATTTTGTCGAGCGGTATAATCAGTGTCTCGTCAGACAGACATTTCTTCAAGTTAGAAATGTGGAATGTGTTGTGTACGCTGCTAAGTTCAGCAGGAAGTTGCAGGCGGTATGCCACTGGACCAATCCTTTCCAGGATTTCGAATGGTCCGATGTATCTAGGGTTTAGTTTGCCTCGCTTTCCGAATCGAATGACACCCTTCCACGGTGCCACTTTGAGAAGTACCTTGTCACCTACCTGGAACTCAAGGTGTTTGCGTCTCACGTCAGCATAGCTTTTCTGACGATCACATGCGGCTTTCAACCGGTTTTGAATACCAACGATTTTCTCAGTAGTTTCTTGAATGATATCTGGACCCGTGAGTTGGGAATCTCCTAACTCAGTCCAACAGATAGGTGATCGGCATTTACGCCCGTAAAGTGCCTCGAAGGGTGCAGCCTTTATGCTGGTATGGTAACTGTTGTTGTACGAGAACTCGCACAACGGTAAGTGATTTTCCCAAGAAGTACCGAAGTCAACTACGCAGGCTCGTAGCATATCCTCCAGTGTTTGAATAGTTCGCTCGCTTTGGCCATCGGTTTGCGGGTGATAAGCAGTACTCATATCCAGACGAGTACCAAGAGATTTCTGTAATGATTGCCAAAAGTTAGAAGTAAAACGGCTGTCCCTATCCGAGATGATCGAGATAGGTACACCGTGTCGCGAGATGATTTCTTTGATGTAGATGCGAGTCAGACGCTCTATCTTTTCGGTTTCCTTGATGGCCAGAAAATGAGCAGATTTCGTGAGACGGTCCACGATCACCCAAATGGTATCGCAACCATTCGAAGTTTTTGGTAGTTTGGTAATAAAGTCCATGGAAATCTGTTCCCATTTCCATTGCGGAATTTCAGGTTGTTGGAGCAACCCCGAGGGTCTTTGGTGTTCGGCCTTGACTTTGGAACAGGTTAGGCATTTACTGACGTACAAGGCGATGTCAGCTTTCATGTTAGGCCACCAATACAACCCTTTGACATCATGATACATCTTATCAGAACCAGGATGTATAGAGTATCGAGATTTGTGAGCTTCAGCCATCACCAAATCTCGCAAGTTTCCGAATTTGGGTAACCACACCCGGTTAGAGAAGTATCGAGTTCCATCGGGTTTGATTTCGAATTGTTTATCCAAGCCTCGCAAGGCTTCATTTTTCAAGTTTTCATCGTTGAGTGCTTCAAGTTGAGCGGTAAGGATTTGAGCAGGGAGCTCGTTAAGAATTGTCATAGAAAGTGCTCGGACTCGAAGGGGTTTCGCTCGTTCCTTTCGGCTTAAGGCATCGGCAACTACGTTAGCCTTGCCCGGATGGTATTTGATCTCGCAGTCATAGTCACTAAGTAACTCAACCCAGCGACGTTGTCTCATGTTTAGATCTTTCTGATCGAATATGTGTTGGAGACTTTTGTGATCGGTAAAGATGGTGCTTTTAGTACCGTAGAGATAATGTCTCCAGATTTTCAATGCGAAGACCACAGCACCTAACTCAAGGTCGTGGGTCGTATAGTTTTTCTCGTGAATTTTTAGTTGTCGTGAGGCATAGGCAATGACTTTTTCCCGTTGCATCAACACACAACCAAGTCCTTGGTGTGAGGCGTCGCAGTAAACTACGAAATCGTCGGTGCCCTCGGGTAAGGACAAGATTGGTGCACTGCAAAGTTTGTTTTTCAATAGCTGGAAGGCTGACTCTTGTTTATCAGTCCAATCGAACTTCTTATCTTTCTGAGTCAGTGTGGTTAGGGGAACAGCTATTCTTGAAAAGTTTTCGATGAATCGGCGGTAGTAACCAGCAAGACCTAAGAATTGTCTCACTTCGGTTGGAGTGGTCGGTGACTCCCAGCCCTTGATTGCTTCAATCTTGGCGGGATCAACATGAATTCCTTGGCTGTCAATCACGTGCCCGAGGAATTGAACGGTTCGAATCCAGAACTCACACTTAGAGAATTTGGCATATAACTCTTCGTGTTTCAGGAGTCTTAGAATGGTTTTCAGATGTTGAGCATGTTCCTGCTCGTTGCGAGAGTAAATCAAGATATCATCGATGAACACAATGACGAATTTGTCAAGATATGGTTTGCACACCCGATTCATAAGGTCCATGAATACGGCCGGTGCGTTGGTCAACCCGAATGGCATCACTTGGAATTCGTAATGCCCATAACGAGTTCGGAAAGCTGTCTTTGGGATATCATTGTCACGGACTCGGAGTTGATGATAACCCGACCGTAGATCAATCTTTGAGTAAACACTCGATCCCTGGAGTTGGTCAAATAGGTCATCGATTCTGGGAAGTGGATACCGATTCTTTATGGTTAGCTTATTCAGCTCTCGGTAATCGATACACATGCGGAAAGATCCATCTTTCTTTTTCACGAATAAGACCGGAGCTCCCCAAGGCGAGGAACTTGGTCGAATGAATCCTCTGTCCAGGAGTTCCTGTAGTTGGTTAGACAACTCCTGCATTTCGGATGGTGCTAAACGGTAAGGGGCTCGTGCCACGGGTGCAGCTCCAGGCACAAGTTCGATTTGAAATTCAACTTGTCTAGGTGGCGGAAGTCCGGGCAAGTCTTCAGGAAAGACTTCCGGGAAATCCCGCACGATCGGAACATCCTCAAGTCGCTTCTCCTCCGACTTCTTCTCCGTTACATGTTCGAGGATGGCTTGATACCCTTTTCGTAGATATTTTCTCGTTTTCAGACAGGATACAATATTCAGATTCCGTCTACCGGTCTCCCCTTGTAGGACTAAGGTTCCACCGGAGACAAGAGGTATGCGAACGAGTTTGTCATGACAGATGATTTCAGCTCGGTGCCTGGATAACCAATCCATACCGACAATAATATCGAAGCTGCCGATCTCGACAGGGATTAAATCAATGGAAAACATTTCGTTCGTGAGGTTAAGTGTACAGTTGTGTATGATGCTATCAGTTTCAATCAGTTTGCCGTTAGCTAATTCTACAATGTATTTAGCATCTAAGGCAGTGGGAGTTATATCAAGTAAAGGGCTAAATTTCTCAGAAATGAAGCTTCTATCGGCACCGGTATCAAATAACACAGAAGCAGTAAGGTCATTGAGAAGGAACGTACCCGTCATGACATTCGGGTCTTGTCTGGCTTCCCCAGCCTTGATAACGAAAGATCTGCCGCGAGCAGGGTTGTTGTTGTTTTTCAGCTTTGGGCAATCTTTCTTGAAGTGCCCTGAATTTCCGCACCCAAAGCAGGCCTTTGGTGCATTGGTGTTGGGGGTAGAAATGTTGGTTCGGCAATCCTTGGCTAGATGCCCGAACCGTTTGCAGTTGGAGCAAGGGCAAGAACCGTCATGATGGCGGCTGCATTTGGAACAGTAAGGCTTGTTCCCGCTGTACCCTTTCTTTTCCGAAGTCCCCGATGAATAAGCCTTAATGTACTCAGGCTTTTTGTTGGAGGTTTGGTTGGATGAGTTGGGGTTACCTTCCCACTTGCGTTTGTTGTTTGCAGATGGGGTTGAAGTTGTGCCACGGCGGACAGAATTTGCCGTTAGTTCATGGGCCATACGGATGGCGCTCTGAATAGTACCCGGTTTGGATGAAGTCACCAGGTCCTGTAGTCTCTCGGGAAGTCCATCAACGAATTTCTCGATCCTCTTGTACTCAGGATCGACCATGGTTGGGCACAGGAGTGCCAGTTGATGGAAACGGTTGGTGTATCCGGTGATATCATCACCCTGCATCTTGTGGTTCCAGAATTCCATTTCCAGTTGTTTCAATTCATCCCTGGGGCAGTACTCGCCCCTCAAATTTTCTTTCAACTCCTCCCACGGGAGTTGGTAAGCAGTAGCAACACTCACAGTCTGGGCATAAGTGTTCCACCAGGTGAGTGCGGTGTCAGTAAAAGTACTAACGGAGAACTTAACCTTATCTCCCTCCGCACAGTTGCAGATAAGAAATACAGACTCAACTTTCTCGATCCAGCGTACTAGACCGATAGCTCCCTCGGTACCTGAAAAGTTTAGAGGTTTGCAGTTCTGGAAGTCCTTGTAAGAACAAGGTTTAGCAGCAGAGGTTTCAGCGGCATCGCTGTTCCTCGTGGAACTTGGTGGAGTATTCCGAGCCAAGGCTTCATTAACAGCCTGGGTTATAAGGGAGGTAATCTGGGCATCTGTGTATGGTCTTGTTTTTGGCGGCATGATTCTTCAATAGAAGAAATGAAGATACATGAGATTTTGTAGGAATTTGTAATTGTCACAGATGTACATGTATAAAAGCAGTAAGACATAACATCAACATGGAAAATGACAATTTAGGTGAGTTGAAATAACAAGAAATATTTGATGGATAATGCGAGTTCAAAGGTTACATCCTACAGAGATATTACAAAAGGTGTCGGGAATTGTTACATCCGACTAGTTTATAGAATAGCGCTAGATAGTCATTAGATTACGTGACAAAGACCACACTAGTCTTAATGTAGATTAATCTGTTCCATCAGCGCGACAAGGTGGTCCACGGTTTCTGCCAGCCTGTTGGTTTGCCTGGCATTGTCTTCAACTAAGGCCAGTCGTTGTGCTAGTACACGAGAGTGATCCTCAGTCTCCTGTGAACGTTGTTCACATTCCTCTAGTCGGTTTCTTACAAGTTCATCCGCACCTAATTCGGCGGTCATTGAATCCTGGATTATGCTTACAGAGAGGCCGGTATCTTCTTGTTCTCGCTGGAGTTGTGATATGTGGTCAAGAGCTTGACGAAGCAGGTAGGTCATTCGGGGTTGTTCCAGTTCAAGATTTTCGAGTCTTTGTTCCTGTCGGCGGAATTGCGTAGCCAATACTGGCAACGTGAGATGTGCCGAGTTCTGAGAGTTATGTACAGGATAAGGGCTGTTTCGAGGCGACCTTGTGTTCCTCCTGGCTACTCGTGGGTTCCGTGACCCATGTGAGTGAGAGTGTGACGGATTAGGTGGTATGTTTGCCATTCCTGTGGCAGAGTGTAAGTAAGACGAGGCTAATATATATATACATATATCATATCCAGCCTAGTGTCTAGCACGTATCAAGTAATGGTCCGGTTCTCTCGTGGTCAGAGTCAACTAACGTATCCCCGTTCAACATATTCATTTCAGACCTTACATCATCTTTCTTTAATTGTACATAGTTGATCAGGCTATGTTAAATTAAAGTCGTATGCTGTAATTCCTGAACCAGTCATGTCTAATAAGAGAATACTGCCTAACGGTCATAGTCTAGGCCCACTAAATGCAACCTAGTTCACTATAACCTTAGGCTCTGATACCAATCTGTAACACCCCCGAAATTCACTGTTTTGCGGAAGCATAATTTGGGGTGTTACTAATCAAATATCACAGCACAAAGATAAAGTAAACGACATCTATATGCAACGTTTGTAAATTAGTTACATTCCATAGATATATTGTTTGAAAACTTAGTGTTTTCGTATACAAAAATGTAGTTTCCCTAGAGTCCGCGCGTGTAGCGGGAGATTCTATTACATAATCAAAATATACAAAAGATAATGCTAAGAATCTCCGTTAATGCAGTTGTGTTGAAATCATGCGACTCTAGCTAAAAATCCTGGAGTAATCCTACTCCATCCGAGTACCTGAGAAAACATGCTAAAAAGTGTCAACCAAAAGGTTGGTGAATCTCACAGGTTTGTAAGTAATATCAGCTTTGAACACGAGATTTCATCAGTAATGCCCGCAGGCGTAAAATCAGCAATTTCAATCCAGAAATCGTAAACCAGTATTTGCAATCCCGCAAATGTAAGTAAGTAAGTTTATACCGTTGCCATGAGGCTCATAATCGAAGCTTAACCCGTAAGTAATAAGTTTGCTCCCGTGACATGCTCGTAGTTGAGCAAGCATCAGTAACGAATAAGTAGTCACCCGTTTCTACGTGTAAATCAGTACGTGGCAGCGCTACTGCCCCGGGTGGGGAGGGTCATTTCCCTAATGGATCCATTAACTAGTGTTCGCGCTTAAGTCCATAACTAACGATATATGATGGAGAGACTTCTGTTTGTAAGTAAACTCATGCAATTTCATTTGGTATAGTAAACAGTTCTAGTACTTGTGTTCAAAGAAAAGCAGTTGCATGTTTCTCCCCCAATAAGATAAAACAGTAAAAGTGGGGCCGTAAGACTCACCTGAGTCTTGTAGTAATCAGTTGCAATTAGCAAGTAGTAAGTAAAGCAAGTAGGTTCTCTGAACCCGTAACCTTCAAATGCCTAATCATATGAAGTTATGTAAGTATGCGTCTCACGAGACGTTTCGTTTAGTTGTACACAACTAGTATATCCAGTGTTTGTCCGTATGTTTGTAATTGTTTGTTTGTTGGAAAACATGTTTGGCCCGTTGGTGACGGTTTGTAGCAAAAATTCTAAAATGTTGACTTTGCTACAGTAAATGTGCTACAATGAATTGCTACAATAAAATTTGACTTTTTGCTACAGTAACTTTGACTTTTCTATAGTGAAAATCCTTTAAAATTTCCAAGTTTTCTGTTTTCTACGACATAAGCTGCGACACAAGGATTTGTATGCGACACAAGGGTTGTGTCGCATGAAGGATGCGACACAAGAGCTCTGCGACACAGTGGTTGTGTCGCAAAAAGCTTGCGATGCTAATTCAATAGCGACAGAACGGTTGTGTCGTATTAAATATGACATAGTATGCGACATAGAGTGCGACACAATATTGTGTCGCAAAGGTTACGACACTAAAGGATTGGTACGACACAAGGTGCGACACAAACGGGTTTATGCGACACAGCATGCGACACAAGGCTTGTGTCGCATGTATGAACACCAGCCCAGAAACTTTCGGGTTTCAAGAATTTTCGACCAAAAACGCAAATCTAACCCATTTTTGAGTTATAAAATCGTGTATTCTTCATGTATTAGGTTATATCTAAGTTGTGTACACATCAAAACATCAAAACATTACACCAAATTGAATAGATCTAAGATTTTAGGAATTTCTTACTTTTGCAAATCGAGCTAAATGGAGGATGAATTGATGAAGACGGTCTTGATATTCTTGCTCCACTCGTGATGGTGATTCCGAATATGTAATTTTCGTGGTCGAGATTTGATGTCGAAAATTTGGTGTGAATTGAGGTTGAGAGAGTTTGTGGTTTGTGTGTGTTTAGTTAGAATGAAAATGGAAAGGGAAATTGGGGTGGGGGTTTGGGTTGGTGGCTGATCCAAAAGGAAGGAGGGGGAAAATACTCCCCAAAACACAGTGTTGACTCCGTGTCCTAATCGTTTATTCACTAGTTTTTCATATTTAACCAAACGTTTATATTTTTAAAACGTAACTGGAGTATTTAAGTAAAAATACTTTGAAATTAATAGTAAAACATTTGTCGCAATATTTAAATTATTAAGTCGCGTTTATTACGTTTTGTTGCGTTAGTTAAAATGTCGTCGCGATAATATATAAATAATGCTCGTTCGGTTGTGTATTTTATATAACAAAATACGTTCTCATTATTTAAGTAAATTTCTGTCACCAACGTCCAAATAAACTGTGTCGGACTCCGTCCTGTTAATTCGTACGATTCATCCAAATCGCGTAAGTACACACATATATATATAAATCACCTTATATATATATATACACACAAATAGAGCCTGTAATTAGTCCTATTACATACTAATTACCACTAGTTACAAACAATTAGGCATAATTAATTATCCTAATTATGCAGGTGTTACACGTTTGTATCTCATATATCTTTTCAATCTTACACACCGTTTATGACCTTTAGCACATGCTAAAAATTTCTCGCAACTTGTAACTGATGAGCACAATTTTTTCTGTAGAAATTCTTTATCATTCATTCCAAGAAAGCCTATTCTAATTTTAGCCATTGCTAAAAATTTGCATTAATTCATGTATAAGTTTTAAGCAAAAGCCGTCAATCATACATCAACCTTTCCCAATTTTAGCGTCAATACGTGTATAAATAGGATGGAGAATCAAAGAGTGCCAACTACAATTAAATAAAGTATTTTGATACTTACCATCACACGACAATTGACTCTAACAATGATCTCAACAATTATGTTCATGTTAGCACCGATGTCAATGCAGAAGCTACTTAACATGAATATTAATTATTCAATTCCTTCTTCAACTTTCGGTCTTGAAAATTTTGTTTATCGCTATGAAACTACACTGTATTCAACTTATAGGGTACCGCTGCAACGCGCGGGTACAAAGCTAGTAAATAATTATATATTAATCATTCTTATTAAATAACCTCTAATTTTAACACCTAAACTCACCAAATTTTGACACATTAGCCCTCATTAATATACATCTTGATTAATTTAACTCATTATAAATTCATCTATTCACACAAATTTGAAAGATACTAGTTGGTGACCCGCGCAATGCAGCGGTAATACATACGAAAGTGTGATAGTGATCGCCAACATAAAGATAATGGGTGTATAATTTGAGGTTTGTTTGTGTTCGTTTGACATATTGACAAACGAATGGAATAATTTATATATCATTCATTTGCGTTCACGGACATGAACAAAAAAACGTTCGCTTATCCGTTTATGATTGTTCGTGTGTTTAATAAAACTTAATGAACGAACATGAATATTGTGTAAGCATTGTGAAGTTGATTTTTATTGTGAATTAAATACCATTTAACAAAATGAATACAAAATAACATGTAAGAACAGTTGATCTATAAACAAAATATTGCTACGAAATAAAGTCCAAATGTTCAACATCAAGAGAAGAATATAATTGAGAAGAAAGAGCAAAATTAAGTTAACCTGGTTATGTCAAGTTATTTTGTGAAATTTTGTTTGTAACTCTAGCATGTCTCTATTATGACATCGATCGAGCAAGTATTAAAGATGATATTATTATTTTCAATTCATGCTTAATCAAGTAATAGTTCGCCAATTTAATTAAAAGAAAAAAGCCCCTTAACATATTGATGTCAAATTTTTTTAAATAAAGACAATGATTTGTTATAATTCTATAGAAAGTAAATAATGATGTTTATGGTTGAGATAGGAAGGAAATATACCACTTCAATGGTGGGAATTAATAACCTAAAATTTAGTTGTCGGAAATATACCAAGTAATCTTTTGTAAACATACACCATTGCGTGATGTTGGTGACTTACGATGGTTTCCATTTTATTTAAATTTGACCTTCTTATTTTAGATACTAAATTTAAAATTGACTATTACATCCGGATAATACAAATTTATTACAATACTTACCATATTTAACCAACTTCTAGTTAACAGGGGTGAATACGTAATTTCCGATCTTCCATTTTTCAACTTTCAGCCTATGACCTAAATGCTTAATAATATGGTATAGATACGCACATCAAACTATAACTAATACGGAGTATATCATTAACTCTAAAAATTTTACTTTTTTAAATTTCACATTTAGCATTGTTTTTTTTAACTTGTTCAAATTGTAATTCTTACTTATTCACTATATACACATCTTATATCGCATAAACTTGCCTTTTCATGTACATTATTTTTACATCCATATCAGGTTAAGTATATCAATCATATTCTTTAGATGTGCAAGCTTCAGGGTCGATGAATAATACAACTATCTTGGCATAGTATATGACTAGGATATATAGTAAACGACTCTATATGTAACACCCCCAAATTTAGCGCCACATCATGAACACCCCCAAATTTAATGATTTGCGGAAGCACGATTTGGGTGTTACTAATCAATAACAAAGCACAAAGATATATAGTAAACGACTCTATATGCGTCGTTTTAACAAAAATATATTGACATTGAAATGTTTACAACATTCATAGCTTTACATAGCTCGAGGTTAAATAAAAGAGAGATTTCAGTACATAAGTACTTTTACAAAATATACTAATGCAAGAAAATCTCAAACGTCTGTATGCTGACTCGACCTAAAAGTCCTGTAGCAGAAACAACCTACTGCTTGGTACCTGCGATACATGCTAAAACGGGTCAGCTAAAACTGGTGAGCTCACAGGTTTGAAATAAAGTAATATAGTATGAACCGCAAGATTTAATAATGATTTGCATCCAGCAAATAAATGATAGTAATCGTGTATACAGTCATGAGCACATAGTTGAGCTTAACTCGAGGGCCGGGTCCCCTAAAGAGAATTCCGGGCGAGGTGCCTCCACGAATGCCTAATCAACATTCGTCTTCCCAAATATTAGTACGTCCGTTTACCCGGTTAGTGCTTGCTAACCCGAACGAGGAGGGTCAATCCTATATGGTACCATATACTAATATTCACGCTACAACGTATTAACAACTATGCTGACGGAGGACTTTAAATGATTAGTTGTGAAAAACTCATGTAGTATATGAAATGTTTGTACTTGCGTTCACATGTTAAAAATGAGCAATATATCACACCCCTGAGTAAAATAGTAAAAAGAGGGGCTATGAGACTCACCTGAGTCTGAAAGCGTTTAAATAAACGTAAGTTGATTAGCCGAGTAATGAAGTCCCAAGGACTTGTAACCTGAGGGTGTCCACGACACGCGATGGTTATAAACATGATTGGGTATCTCAAAAGATCACCCTTGTAGTTGTTACACAACTATATATATGTCCAAATTACTACGATTTGGTTGATTTGTTAAGTGTTTGAAAACATGTACGGCCCGTTGGTGATTAATTGTAATAATAGTCCTGATGTTATCACATTGATTTCGAAATGTTATCACATTGATTTCGAAATGTATCATATAAGCGTTTTGAAGTCATACAAGTTTGACACTTGGTGAGAAATGTGCTTATGGAATCTAAGTACGGGGGTCCGGGGGCAGCGCCCCTGGCGGGGTCCAAGGGGCTGGCCCCTGGCTGGGGTCGAGATGCCAGGTCAGCTCAAAAAAATTTTATTTCTACTATATTGCTTTGGTGAAAAACGCATCTGGGATCTGAATTCGGGTAAAATCGAGTGATAAATTTCCAATATGCGACACTTAGTAAAAATCTGAGTTTTCTGTGTTTTGCGACACAATATGCGACACAAAAGTTTGTCATGCGACACAAGGGTTGTGTCGCATAGGAATGCGACACAAGAGCTTAGCGACACAAGGGTTGTGTCGCATAAGCGTTCGATGCTAAATCAATAGCGACATAAGGGTTGTGTCGCATGATATTTGCGACATAAGGTACGACACAATATTGTGTCGCATAGGATACGACATAACTGGCTTCATACGACACAAAATACGACATAGAGGATTTTATACGACACAACATGCAAAATACGACATAACATGCGACACAAGGCTTGTGTCGCATTGAAGAACACCAGCCCAGAAAGTTCCGACTGTCAAGATTTTTCCGGCCAAAACCCAATTCAAACTCATTTTTAAGCTATAAAATCGTGTTCTACACTTTGTAATGGACATATATAAGTTATATAAACGACTATCAAATGAAAATACTAAGAATCGAGTGGTTTCGGGATTTTGTCGGAAACTTACAAAGTGTCGGATTGAAAATCCGAAAAGATGAAAGTGTAGATCGTGATGAGAGGAACGTCTTTCTCCAAACGAGTATGGTGATCCGAGTGCGTTTCGTGTTCCTTTTTGGCGATTTTAATGGGGTGGTGGTGGTTTTCTTTTTAGAGAGAAAAGAAAGAGAGAGAGAGAAGAAAGAATGATAAAATGAAGAAAGAAGGGAGATGGTGGTGGTTTAGTCCCCACCATTTTTCAGTCCGTGCACTGCGCCCCGTGCGGTGTTCGTTTTCTCCGTCATTTAATGTTTTAATAAATATTTTGCACGTTAATTAACCATTTTAAAATACGGATTTTTGTTCAATAATCTAATTAAATTGTTTTACTAACTATCTACGAATTTAAAGATTTAAAATGTGATTTAAATAATTTGCGTGTTTTGTTATTAATTAGGTAAATTTCAATTGTACGAAGCGGGACAACTTTGGGAATAACATTTAAACAGTAGTTTGGATCCGGTAATGTTTTCAGATAATGTTTTATACTTAAATATAAATTGTGTCACCAACGTCCGTATTTATGGAACCGAAATACATTCGATTTAAATTGCGTACGATTTAATCAAATCGCAAAGTTTGTATATATTCATCAATATATAATTCGATACATTAATTAGCCTAACACAGAACTAATTACATGTATTAACATATGATTAGGCACTAAGTACTAGTCCTAATTTGGCGGGTGTTACATTCTCCCCCTGTTAGAAGAATTTCGTCCAGAAATTTAGTTCGAGGTCGCCTTTGATGTAGAATCGGTGAATAGCCGAGGGTATTTGAGTCGCATTTGGTCTTCTCGTTCCCAAGTGAATTCCGGACCACGCCGCGAATTCCATCTGACTTTGACGATGGGAATACGACTTTGTTTTAGTTGTTTGACCTCACGGTCCATAATTTCAGCGGGTTCCTCAACGAAGTAAAGTTTATCGTCAACACGAATTTCATCTAGTGGGATAATAAGTGTCTCATCAGACAGACACTTCTTCAAATTTGAAATATGAAAAGTGGGGTGCACGCTGCTGAGTTCGGATGGCAGCTGCAATCGATAAGTTACGGGGCCAATCCGTTCGAGGATCTCAAAAGGCCCGATGTACCTGGGATTCAACTTCCCGCGTTTGCCAAAACGGATGACGCCTTTCCAAGGCGATACTTTTAAGAGTACTCGATCCCCAACTTGGAACTCGAGTGGTTTGCGTCTCACGTCAGCATAACTTTTCTAACGATCACGTGCGGCTCTGAGTCAGTTTTGGATTTCCACAATTTTCTCAGTGGTGGCGTGTATGAGTTCAGGACCCGTGAGTTGACTATCTCCCACTTCGGTCCAACAAATCGGTGATCGGCACTTACGACCGTACAGTGCCTCAAAAGGGGCAGCTTTAATGCTGGCGTGATAGCTGTTATTGTAGGAAAATTCGTATAACGGTAGGTGTCTTTCCCAGTTTGTACCAAAATCAACTACGCAGGCTCGTAGCATGTCTTCCAGTGTTTGGATGGTTCGTTCACTTTGGCCATCGGTTTGGGGATGGTACGCGGTGCTCATATCGAGACGAGTACCCAATGCTTTTTGAAGTGACTGCCAAAAGTGAGAGGTGAAGCGGGCGTCTCTGTCAGAGATGATCGAGATTGGAACACCGTATTGAGAAACGATTTCCTTGATGTAGATTTGTGCGAGGCGTTCCATTTTATCGTTTTCCTTGATTGCCAGGAAATGGGCATATTTGGTGAGACGATCGACGATCACCCAAATGGTATCGCAACCGTTCGACGACTTGGGTAGTTTGGTTATGAAATCCATGGCAATTTGTTCCCATTTCCATTCAGGGATTTCAGGTTGTTGGAGTAAACCAGAAGGTTTTTGATGTTCGGTTTTGACTTTTGAGCAAGTAAGGCACTTGCTGACGTAAGTGGCGATTTCGGCTTTCATGTTCGGCCACCAATAAAATTCCTTGATGCCGTGGTACATCTTATCGGATCCCGGATGGATAGAATATTTAGACTTGTGAGCTTCATCCATCACCAAGTCTCGTAGGTTCCCGAAACTAGGCAACCAGATTCGGTTTGAGAAGTACCTAATCCCATTACGTTTGATTTCGAATTGTTTGTCAATACCCCGTAAGGCTTCGTTTTTTATGTTTTCGGGTTTCAGGGCTTCGATCTTAGCGGTATGAATCTGAATGGTAAGATGGTTGTGAATGGTCATACTGAGGGCTCGGACTCGAAGTGGTTTTGGTCGTTCCTTTCGACTGAGGGCATCGGCAACAACATTAGCCTTCCCTGGATGGTACTTGATCTCGCAATCGTAATCGGTAAGCAACTCGACCCATCGTCGTTGCCTCATGTTGAGGTCTTTCTGATCGAATATGTGCTGGAGACTTTTGTGGTCGGTAAAGATTGTGCACTTAGTGCCGTAGAGATAATGTCTCCAGATTTTGAGAGCAAAAATGACAGCTCCAAGTTCGAGATCATGAGTGGTGTAGTTCTTTTCGTGGATTTTGAGTTGTCGTGAGGCGCAGGCAATAACTTTGTCCCGTTGCATCAGCACGCAACCGAGACCTTGATGGGAAGCATCGCAGTATATCACGAAGTCATCTGTGCCTTCGGGTAAGGATAGAATGGGAGCACTGCAAAGCTTTTGTTTCAATAATTGAAAGGCCGACTCCTGTTTATTAGTCCAATCGAACTTCTTTTCCTTCTGAGTCAGTACCGTGAGTGGCTGAGCTATTTTGGAGAAATTTTCGATGAATCGCCGATAGTACCCAGCAAGACCCAAGAATTGACGTACTTCAGTTGCAGTGGTAGGTGCTTGCCAGTCTTTGATAGCCTCGATTTTTGATGGATCAACGTGAATTCCCTGACTGTCGATCACGTGACCAAGAAATTGAACTGTTTTTATCCAGAACTCACACTTAGAGAATTTGGCGTAAAGCTCCTCGTGTCTAAGTAGTTCAAGGATGGTTTTGAGGTGTTGCGCATGTTCTTGCTCGTTGCGCGAGTAAATGAGTATGTCATCGATGAAGACAATGACAAACTTGTCGAGGTAAGGTTTACACACCCGGTTCATGAGGTCTATGAATACAGCCGGTGCGTTGGTTAGACCGAAGGGCATCACTTGGAATTCGTAGTGCCCGTAACGAGTTCTGAAAGCAGTTTTTGGAATATCGGTGTCGCGAACCCGTAACTGATGATATCCTGATCGCAGGTCAATTTTTGAGTAGAAGCTTGAACCCTGAAGTTGGTCGAATAGATCATCAATGCGAGGAAGTGGGTATCGGTTTTTGACGGTCAATTTGTTCAACTCTCGATAGTCGATACACATTCTGAATGAACCATCCTTCTTTTTCACAAATAAGACCGGAGCTCCCCAAGGTGAAGAACTCGGCCTAATGAATCCTCTTTCCCGGAGTTCCTGTAACTGGGTGGACAACTCCTGAAGTTCAGATGGAGCTAAATAGTATGGTGCGAGGGCCACCGGTGCGGCACCCGGCACGAGATCGATTGAGAACTCAACCTGTCTAGGTGGAGGTAGACCAGGTAGTTCTTCCGGAAAGACTTCGGGAAAGTCTCTAACAATTGGCACATCCTCAAGTCGCTTCTTCTCCAACTTCTCCTCTGTGATGTGTGCGAGTATTGCAGGGTAACCCTTTCTCAGAAATTTTCGGGTTTTTAAGCAAGAGATGATATTGAGTCTCGTCCCACCGGTCTCCCCCTGTATGATCAAGGTTCTACCGACGGCGAGTGGGATACGGACGATCTTATCGTAACAAACGATTTCGGCTCGGTGTTTGGACAACCAGTCCATTCCAATGATGACGTCGAAACTTCTGATTTCAACGGGTACAAGATCGATTGAAAAGGTTTCGTCAGCTAGGTTTAAAGTGCAATTAGGTATCACACTATTGGTTTCTATAAGTTTCCCATTTGCTAGCTCTACAGTGTACTTAACATCTAAGGCAACAGGAGTGATGTCAAGTAGTGGGCAAAAGTCATCCGAGATAAAGCTTCTATCAGCACCAGTATCAAATAGAACAGAAGCAGTTAAGTTGTTGAGGAGGAACATACCCGAGACCACATTCGGGTCTTGGCGGGCGTCCCCGGAGTTGATGACGAAGGCTCTGCTTCGGGTGTTGTTGTTGTTGCTGTTGCGGTTGTTGCTGCTGTTGTTGTTATTGTCGTTCTTCAGCTTTGGGCACATGTCCCTGAAGTGCCCGGGGTTCCCACATTCAAAGCAGACCTTGGGTGGCCTAGTATTGTTGTTGGGATTGTTGTTGGCAGGTGAGCGGCAATCTTTGGTGAGGTGGCTGCACCTCTTGCAATTGTTGCAAAAGGGACCACAGGAACCTTCATGGTGACGGCTGCACTTGGAACAATAGGGTTTGCTCCCAGTGTAGCCCCGTTTGATGTCTGTGGTGGTGTTGTAGGCTTTGATGGTGTCGGACTTCTTGTTTTGTTGGTTTGGGTGGTTGTTGTGGTAGTCGGACCACTTTCGTTTGTTGTTGTGGGAGGATGAAGTGAGTGGTTCAGAATCTTGGCTCATTGCCATCAGGTCTTGGGCCAATAGGATTGCACCGTCAATGGTGGTTTGGTTTGAAGAGGCAACGTGCCCCCGAACAGGCTCAGGAAGACCAAGGATGTACTTCCTGATTTTATCAGGTTCTGTGCTTACCATGGCTAGGCGGAGGGCAGTGAGTTGCTGGAACCTGGTGGTATAACCATCGATATTACTGCCCTGAACTTTTAGGTTCCAGAACTCCTCGTCTAGCTTCTGGAGTTTGTCGATTGAGCAGTATTTGGCGGTGAGTTTTGCTTTCAAGTCCTCCCAAGTTAGTTGGTAGGCAGTGTCGGCACCCACCGACTGGGTATAGGAGTTCCACCATGAGTGGGCATCTTCCTCAAGGGTACAAGTAGCAAAATTGACTTTGTCGCCTTCCGCGCACTTGCTGAAGCGGAAAACAGTCTCCATCTTTTCGAACCATCTGATTAGTCCGATGGCTCCCTCAGTACCTTTGAAGCTTGAGGGTTTACAGTTCTGGAAGTCCTTGTAAGAACAAGGTTTAGCAGCGGGGGTTTCAGCAGCATCGCTGTTTCTGTGGAGTATTCCGAGCCAGGGCTTCAGTCACAGCCTGGGTTATAAGGGATGTAAGCTGAGCATCGGTGTATGGTCTTGTCTTTGGCGGCATGATTATTCAATAAAAGAAATGAAGATACATGAGATGTTGTATGAAAATTGTATTTGTCACAGATGCACATGTATAAAGGCGGTAATACATAACATCAATATGAAAAAGAGAAATATGGCAATTGGTATGAGTTGAAACAGCAAGGAATATTTGATAGATAATACGAGTTCGAAGGTTACATCCTACAGAGATATTACAAACGGTGTCGGGAATTGTTACTTCCGACTGAACTACTAGCGTAGCGTTTAGGTAGTTACTAGGTTACAAGACAGATTACAAGGCAAAATCTACACTAGTCATGGCGCAGATTGAATTGTTCCATCATCGTGACAAGACGGTCAACAGTATCTGCAAGTCTGCTGGCTTGTCGGGCGTTATCTTCTGCCAGGACCAGCCGTTGTACCAAACTGCGAACGTACTCCTCTGTTTCCCGTGAGCGTTGCTCACATTCTTCTAGTCTTTGCTGCAAAAGGGCGGTCTCTACACTTATCTCCACTACCTTGTTGCGAAGGACATCCACGTTGTTAATGGTGGTTTCGTGATCTTCGGAGACTTGTTCGATGCGCTCGAGGGATGTAAGTCTCCAGTTTTCCTTCGTTTCTTGCAACACGATGTCCATGGTGTGAAGACGCTGCTCGTGTTGGTTCACCCTAGCGGCTAATGTCGACAAGGCCAAGTGAGTGGGGTACGGGCCAGCTCGAGGTAACCTGGCGTTCCTCCTAGCTACCCTTGGGTTCTGCGACCCGGATTGAGAGTGCGATGAATTGGACGGTGTGTTTGCCGTTTCTGAGACAAAGCGTTAGTAAGAGTGAGGCCTATATTCATATAGTTCCTATATAATATAGCCTATTGAGTGTCTAGCACATACATGTTTAAGTCTCGGTCCTCTCGAGGTCAGAGTCTTATAGTGTACCCTGTTCAGCCATAACTACCTTCAGATCTTACATCATCTTTGTTTAATTGTACATAGTTGATCAGGCTATGTTAAATTAAACTCGTATGACGTAATCACTGAACCAGTTATACCTAATAAGGAATACTGCCTAATGGTCATAGTCTAGGCCCACTTAATGCAACCTAGTTCACTATAACCTTAGGCTCTGATACCAATCTGTAACACCCCAAATTTAATGATTTGCGGAAGCACGATTTGGGTGTTACTAATCAATAACAAAGCACAAAGATATATAGTAAACGACCCTATATGCGTCGTTTTAACAAAAATATATTGACATTGAAATGTTTACAACATTCATAGCTTTACATAGCTCGAGGTTAAATAAAAGAGAGATTTCAGTACATAAGTACTTTTACAAAATATACTAATGCAAGAAAATCTCAAACGTCTGTATGCTGACTCGAGCTAAAAGTCTTGTAGCAGAAACAACCTACTGCTTGGTACCTGCGATACATGCTAAAACGGGTCAGCTAAAACTGGTGAGCTCACAGGTTTGAAATCAAGTAATATAGTATGAACCGCAAGATTTAATAATGATTTGCATCCAACAAATAAATGATAGTAATCGTGTATATAGTCATGAGCACATAGTTGAGCTTAACTCGAGGGCCGGGTCCCCTAAAGAGAATTCCGGGCGAGGTGCCTCCACGAATGCCTAATCAACATTCGTCTTCCCAAATATTAGTACGTCCGTTTACCCGGTTAGTGCTTGCTAACCCGAACGAGGAGGGTCAATCCTATATGGTACCATATACTAATATTCACGCTACAACGTATTAACAACTATGCTGACGGAGGACTTTAAATGATTAGTTGTGAAAAACTCATGTAGTATATGAAATGTTTGTACTTGCGTTCACATGTTAAAAATGAGCGATATATCACACCCCTGAGTAAAATAGTAAAAAGAGGGGCTATGAGACTCACCTGAGTCTGAAAGCGTTTAAATAAACGTAAGTTGATTAGCCGAGTAATGAAGTCCCAAGGACTTGTAACCTGAGGGTGTCCACGACACGCGATGGTTATAAACATGATTGGGTATCTCAAAAGATCACCCTTGTAGTTGTTACACAACTATATATATGTCCAAATTACTACGATTTGGTTGATTTGTTAAGTGTTTGAAAACGTGTACGGCCCGTTGGTGATTAATTGTAATAATAGTCCTAATGTTATCACATTGATTTCAAAATGTTATACTTGAAAAGTATATTACATTATGTTTGAAAAGTTGTATCATATAAGCGTTTTGAAGTCATACAAGTTTGACACTTGGTGAGAAATGTGCTTACGGAATCTAAGTACGGGGGTCCGGGGGCAGCGCCCCTGGCGGGGTCCAAGGGGCTGGCCCCTGGCTGGGGTCGAGATATGCGACACAATATGCAACACTTAGTAAAAATCTGAGTTTTCTGTGTTTTGCGACACAATATGCGACACAAAAGTTTGTCATGCGACACAAGGGTTGTGTCGCATAGGAATGCGACACAAGAGCTTAGCGACACAAGGGTTGTGTCGCATAAGCGTTCGATGCTAAATCAATAGCGACATAAGGGTTGTGTCGCATGATATTTGCGACATAAGGTACGACACAATATTGTGTCGCATAGGATACGACATAACTGGCTTCATACGACACAAAATACGACATAGAGGATTTTATACGACACAACATGCAAAATACAACATAACATGCGACACAAGGCTTGTGTCGCATTGAAGAACACCAACCCAGAAAGTTCCGACTGTCAAGATTTTTCCGGCCAAAACCCAACTCAAACTCATTTTTAAGCTATAAAATCGTGTTCTACACTTTGTAATGGACATATATAAGTTATATAAACGACTATCAAATGAAAATACTAAGAATCGAGTGGTTTCGGGATTTTGTCGGAAACTTACAAAGTGTCGGATTGAAAATCCGAAAAGATGAAAGTGTAGATCGTGATGAGAGGAACGTCTTTCTCCAAACGAGTATGGTGATCCGAGTGCGTTTCGTGTTCCTTTTTGGCGATTTTAATGGGGTGGTGGTGGTTTTCTTTTTAGAGAGAAAAGAAAGAGAGAGAGAGAAGAAAGAATGATAAAATGAAGAAATGAGGGAGATGGTGGTGGTTTAGTCCCCACCATTTTTCAGTCCGTGCACTGCGCCCCGTGCGGTGTTCGTTTTCTCCGTCATTTAATGTTTTTATAAATATTTTGCACGTTAATTAACCATTTTAAAATACGGATTTTTGTTCAATAATCTAATTAAATTGTTTTACTAACTATCTACTAATTTAAAGATTTAAAATGTGATTTAAATAATTTGCGTGTTTTGTTATTAATTAGGTAAATTTCAATTGTACGAAGCGGGACAACTTTGGGAATAACATTTAAACAGTAGTTTGGATCCGGTAATGTTTTCAGATAATGTTTTATACTTAAATATAAATTGTGTCACCAACGTCCGTATTTATGGAACCGAAATACATTCGATTTAAATTGCGTACGATTTAATCAAATCGCAAAGTTTGTATATATTCATCAATATATAATTCGATACATTAATTAGCCTAACACAGAACTAATTACATGTATTAACATATGATTAGGCACTAAGTACTAGTCCTAATTTGGCGGGTGTTACACATCAGCTTTCCACAAACTGATTCAAAACTGATTCGTCCCTACCAACCGTCACTACTACAAAAATGCACAATGACGGCGGTGAAAAAGCCCATTCACGACGGTGACTCGCCCGCCATCTATGCGAGCGGTTTTTAAAACGGAAATACCTTTACCTGCGGTGAAAACACCGCCATTTATTACCATACAACATAGCGGTTATAAATAATTAAGGGCGGTGTATTATCTATGCTTCACACGTGTTTAGTTGTCTTTTTAGGGCGGGGTAGTTATCTACCTTTAAAGCGCTGTACATTTTGTTTGTTCGGGCAACCATTTTACATTATTTTAACGGCGGTTAATTTTGTTTATGCTATGGCGGTGAATTTCTTATGATTGGTGCCAAAAAATGGATTATTTTATGTTTTATAAGGCGGTTTTTCTTTTTTACTTTTATTACTGCTTCAGAGAATCTTCAGTAATTTATTACAGCGGTTCTTCGTAACCGCCTATTACATTTAGTTCTCTTTTTGTATTCATAATATCTAAGGCGGTGTATTAAGAACCGCCGTCTAATTTATATATAAAAATATTTAATAAATTAAAATAACAGGCGGTTATTATAACGTCATCATAAGGCGGTCTTGTAAATTTAGAATTTCCGGTATTTTGCAGTATCCAATTAGCAACCATGCATGCATGCATAATGACCGATATTATTTAAAAATTAATATGAATAGGAGCAAATTTCCAATGTCAATACATCAAATCAAGAATATTCAATAATTCAATTACAGAATGTACAACAGTATGAGTTTTAGTTTATACCATTGTCATCATCAAGGTATAAATTAGCAAAAGTCATTCCGCTGTAAAATACCATCTGGTCCAATTCCTGCTCTGTATAAGCCTCTAAGTTTCTCCAAATCTACAAACAAGTTAAATTAAGTTGGCAGACATAAAATGAGAATAAGATTTAATTTTTACTAAGACTTACATTATTTGGGAAGTTTGATTGCATGTTCATCAACATTTGAGACATAGCTTTCATCACATAGTATCCACATTCCCAACCATGACGTTGTTGGGGACAATTCACCATATTAAACGTCCAATTCCCGAGGCCAAGAATAAAGAATTACAATATTTAAGTTAACAAATTTTAAAGCGGAAAGTTTAAGAAATGTACTTACTAAGATTCTTACTCTGTCACCCGAGTAGTGAACGCATACATGTCCGGCCTCTTGGGGGGCACCCACGGATCTTCTGATACCAACAAGGAATCTAATATGTACCCGGTTAAGGTGACATTGTCAAGAATATAAAGAACCCAATGTTCACTACACAAAAGATCAATTAATTATTAGTAGTATAGTAGTAGCATAAAGCACTTGTAACAAAATCCATAAATCGGATAAAAAAACAAACAAACATATATTTACCGATGAAAATACGGAGCAACGAAGAAGTGTTTAATACTGTGATATTCGAACTACGTCAGGAGATGATTACTAATAGTGTGGTGGTGATCCGGATTTTCGGCAGAGAGTGATTGAATTATTCCTGGATGTAGGAACGCACATCGATTTGGAGGTGACTGTTTCTCGCGAGTCGACCACAAGTTCCTAAATCAAAATTATAATTAAGTAATGGTACGGTAATAAAAAAGCACATAATTTATAAAGACATTATTTAAAAAGCATTAACGAACTTACAACGCCCACCAAGACAAAATGGTGACATCAAGCCACTCGTTTGTCAACCAAGTTAGCACTCCATCGTATTCAATCCATTCCTCGATCTCAACTTGACCATACATACCAGGTGGCGGAACAAGATGAATCGGATCATTATGTTTGAAGTAGTTGGTGAATCGTTCACCCAACTCTCGAATTCTCTCCGGTCTTTTCTTCAACTTCGCTTCCAGATTAAGAATCTTTTTGGCCCTTTCAGCATCCTGTTTAGATTGGAGCTGGACGTACCGGAAATGGTGACGGTAGAGATACACACAAAGGATTAGATTATTAGTGACATTTTCAAAATAAATTACTTATGTTGACGTACGGATACTAGTGGAAGCATGAGGAGACATGCAGTCATGTAAAATACACATCAATGAAGGAGTAAAAAATTACAAATGAATATAAGAACACATAACCGATTACCAGATCCTTAGGTGATGAGGTACGGCGACGACTAGATGCATGTGGCGAAACAACGTGGGCAAGCTACATTTAAAGAGAACGATTAGACGGGAGATATTAGCTATAAAATGTATATCCGTAGTAATCAAATTAAAAGAATGGAAACCTTAATCGCTTTGCGTGGCCATTGAATAATCTCGTTTCTTGTGTCGTTTAGACATCTGATTCCAGATGTGGATATAGGAATTGGGATAGGCAATAAGTCACAACCGTCGTCAATGGTGTCTACTTGTACAAACAGATGACCGGGCACTAGCCCGTCCTTTTGTGATGGAAATGTCATCCCTCTCGCCCATCTATCATTATAATCACCATATGGCTTCGTAAGTTGACATGATACGGACTCCTACGTATAAAGCATATAACATTAAGGGATTAGGATATACATGACTACATATATACACACACATATATAAAGGTGTACAAAGTAAATCGTACATTGTCGTCATCAAACCCATTAACCGATTCACACGAGTCGGTGATGTTTAAGCAACCGCTCTGTACATTAGCCAAGTCTGCTAGCACGGCCTCTAACTTGCGTTGGTGTTCAGGTAACTTAGTTTCTAGTTGTTCATTAATGGCTTTTTGCTCTTCCAATAGACGTTGTTGATCACCAACCACTTTCTCCTTGAAGGAATCAAAATCTTCAATCGTAACCGTTTGCTTCCTTGTATCTCTCTTATATCCAAGGCTCTTTTGATCCCGACAGCACTGGAGACTGCCCGAGTCCGCCCACCGTGCTCTTTTCCTTTTAACTTTTCTAGGGGTTCGTGCCCCGACAGATAATAAGTGCCATCCTCGATCATTGCTAGCTCGTGTCTCCGCTGTCAAAGACAAAAACATTATGTTGTTTAAATATTTCTAAATGTATATTTTAAAAAGCTTACCAAATCCTCTGCTTGTTTTTTCAGAAATGCTATAAACTCTCGTACTCCGGTTGCCTTTTTATCTTTTACTCTCGCCAAAATATACAAAACCAATCGTTCAGATTGCAACTCCTTCAAAAAAGGGTATTTTTCATGAATGTTGACTTTATCTGCAAGATACCACTCCATTAATCCAGCATACCCCGATCGTCCAACTCGGGCGGGATCAGTATTCTTGGCTGCACTTTCCTTGGCTTTAGCACTTTTTATCTTGTGGCAATAATCAACGTTAGTAACTTTAGTTGTAATAATCAAATTTAAAAATGATCATAACAAATTAAAGTGTTGTAGAATATGTTTGTTTACAAACCCTGAATTCCTGAGTGGTCTTTGTGGCAACGAATCTTGGCCAATGCTTTTTTGACAAAAACGGATACATTTGGAATGGCGAGCAATCTTGTGCAATAAACTTGGTGGTAAGCTCGCACTTAAAGCCCCTCCATAGTTTGTTGACCTTATTCATCATTGTTCGTTTAGCCAGGTCGTCTCTAATGTTCCAATGAAATTTTGTACGATACCATAGAAGATCCAACATTGCAGGAGTAACTTTTGTTTCGTCTCCCTCATCCACTTCCTTCTCATCCACTTCCTTGGTATTCCATTGCAAATGATAAGGAATACACACTTTAATCTCTTGCCCAAACCAAGAACTAAAATCCGCACGGTTTGGTCCATAAGGCTCACCTTGTGGTGTGAAGTCAATGCGACGGTTTGGATCGTAAGTGTAGTCATTCCCCTTTTCCGGCCCTCGTTTACCTCTTCGAGACATGTTTATAAATATTAACCTACAAAAACATCATAAAGCTATATCAACCTAGCTTATCTCTGCCAACATTGGCAAACCAACATAAGGATGAAACCAGCAATTAATTATTCCCAAAACCAGCATAATCAAGTAAATAAAGAATAATTCATACCTTTAAATAAGTAAAACCGGAATAATACAATCTCATATGTTAAACGAAATCCCCCGCTAGAATAGAGCGAACGAGTGCCTTACTATCGCCAATTTGAGATACACCAACGAAGGTGGGAGTGGGAAATGCTGAGAGGGGGTTGTTTAAACTTTAAACTTAATTTGAAAGTTGCCGAAAATCCAAATATGTCGGTTTTCGGTAAGGACGCGCTTATTGGTTTCAGCATTCACCGCTTTTACAGGGTTAACCACCGCCCACAAAAATTCGGTGAAAAAATTTGGCGCTTGTTGGCGGGGTTCGAAAAAGTTAAAAAAATTCACTCTAAAATCTAAATTCATGTTAAAATCTAAATTCATGTTGAAGTACATATATCCAACAATAACATCTATCCGGGTTGGTACAAGGTTTCAAACCACATTGCAATAACATACAGTAAATTAATGTTGACGTACATATACGATTAAGTAGCAAATTAATTAAACTTACTTGAACAATACTAAAACAAGTACACAAAACATACAAATCAAAGATTTCTTGAAAAAAAAAACTCTAGCCTTGTTTTTCTTCAACTCTAACTGTAGTAAGACAAGTAAATCTTCCTTATTGGATTTGTACACAGCGAATTCGGTATCTAGTTTCTCTAAATTCTCTCTGTGTTTCACGATTTCCCTAAAAGCATCCTTTTGATCTCGATTTAAAACCGAGTACAATTCAAACAAGTTGAACTTGTACCATTCATTTGTAAGCTCCTCATCACTAAAGTTATAAGCTTGACACCCTTTCCTTGCAGACTATATCACAAAGCCAACACATGTATCATAGAAATTTGGGAAATTCAAAAAACATCTGGCCGGGTTGGTACATGTCCAGGAGGTGCGTTTCTTCAACAAAAGTAGTGGATTACATAAGCAATGAGTTGGCAGGTCACCCTTGAACTTCGAATGGAAAGAAGCCGATGAAGTAGACATTTTTTAAAGAGATGCAATAAAACTCTCCTTAATAAATCAATTGTTATATTAGGCGGTCCTTTTTTAAACCGCCTCAATGAAACATATAAAGTAAAATTTTGCATAGATACAAGAAGAAATTAATATTGATAATGCAGAAACATAATAATAATAAAAAAAATAATACCATTACGATAAAACCTTTACGATAAAACCTACTCACAAAAATACAAATTTATAATAAAAAATCAACATATATTTCGTTGTCATTCATATTTTTTAAGAACCTCTCAATAGCTTGTTCACACTTTTCCTTCTCACTTATATAAAACCTACGATTATTGTTAAGCTCTTCCAAGAATTCGGCCTCAACGGGAGTGCGTTCTTGAACACTTATAAGTGCTCTAATCTCTCTATCTATTTTAGAAAGTACATTATTATAACTATCAACTTGACCCGTTAGCCTTTCAATAGCATCTTTATCAACCTTCTTAAACTTTTCAACCTTTTTACGGATTCGCCGTTTTTGTTCGTTACCTGTAAAACCCGTGTTCAAACGAACATTTGTCATGCTCTCGGCATCAGACATTTCTTGCATGTGTATTTCAAAAGGAAAATGGAAACTATATTTCGTATTTTAGTATGTGGCATGTGATCCCAAATGTGGGTTACATATATATAGAGATTTCGACACTGTAACTAACTAAAAAATGTACCAAAAATATATAGTAACACACCGGCCAGTCAACTACATGACTCCATATTTTATTTACTCCGTATTAAATTTCCGTATATTAATTACTTGGAATATAAGGCGGTTTTTATTATAACCGCCTAAAAATCCTTCGTTAGTAATTAACATAAATAAAGTAGTACAGTTGATTTTAAAAGGAAACACAATCTTAATTTGTTACATTATTATTACACTTTTTATTCAAAAGAAAAACAAAATACTATTACAACACTCATTCTTATTTCATGTAAGCTTCGTTCTGTTCCATATGCGATGTGAACCGAATAATGGTTTCTTCACAGTTTTGCTTCTCCACTGTATAAAATGTGAGATTTTGATTGATACTTTGTTGACGTTTAGTTACACTTGTTCTTGTGCCCGTATTTTCAATAGGAGTAGTGATGTATCGTAAAAAGTCACGTTTTTACATGCATTAATTGTCCCATATTTAGCTCTTTTCTAACAAAAACATCTTAAAATCATCATTATTCAATAACTTTTGTTAGAAAGGTATAAACTTGTCGGTCTTTTGAAAATCAAGCAAAAAGGGCAGAAAACTGACCTAAATAGGCACTATTCTGAGCCTAACCCTAATTCTACTGTAAACTTCATACCAGAGCCTCATAATAGTCTTATTTTGTAGCTATGAAGATTACGAGAACGTGGATATAAGGATTTCTCAGAACGGATCAAGGACGAGAAAGTTATGCAAGAAACAGCACCGCCGAAGACTACAAAACGTATTCTGAACATGCCCGGGCCCCACACATCCAATTTCTACCAAATTGGCATCATTAGAAGTGTAAAGGAATTACGAATCCGTAGGCGAAAGAATCAAGTCAAAGGGATGCGAAACGAAGAAGATACGGCCTTCCGAAGCAGCGAGAAAAGTCAGAAAAATCACACGGCCTAGCACACGGCCACCACCCAGCCGTGTACGGCCTTGATGTGACCGTGTACGGCCATAAACAGGCCGTGTACGGTCCTGTTTAGGCTGTGTACGGCCTCTGTTGCTCTCACACGGCCTCCTTCTTGCTTCGTTTGCTTGTATGTGTGCTTGTGGACTTGTACTCTTGGATCCAAGGCTTGCCTATAAATAGAGAACTCGTTCACCTCATTTCACACACCAATTCTTCATAGAATTTTCTCACTTTCTCTCTCACACACACTTTGTCTCTCTAGCACTACTTTTAGGAGTTAGAGGAGAATTAGATTAGGTTAGTTTCTCTCTCTAGAGAACTAGAGAGATGTAGGCACTGTTCGAGTGGGGAAGATAGCTGTAGCTTGGGAATTTTATTGTATTGTAGTTTTCAAGATTCTAGCTTGTACTACTCAGTGTTACGCTGCTTAAATACTGGTTATTACTTATTCCTTTACTTACGGTTATTATGTTTTGTTTGCATGATATCTTTGTTTGTGTTGCGAATATTGCCATGCTATTTACGTAGTTTAATACTGTGATTGTTGAAATGTAGATATTAGGATTATGGATGATATTTAATTCAGTGGGATAAACATTCTGAAATAACGGAAGTAACGTTATACGACTTTCATTTGTATAGCGCCGGAATCATCACGAATGTGTGTAGTACGGAACGTGGAAGCTATGAACGTTATGGGCACAATCCGTTAGGGAATAATGTTCCCAGTATTATAATTGGTGATTGTTTTGCTGTGTATCTTGTTGAGTTTTACATGAATATAGACTTAATAAAGTGTCCAACCTTTCCAGTCTTTCACGTGACTATTGCCTTAGGATAGGATCTGATCAACCCTAATACTACGTAGATATAGTTATCTCATATTACAGTATGAAGCTATGAATATTCCGTAAAACGGCACAGTACTTCGTATAGCATTGGAAACACCTCGTGTGGAGTACAAATACGTGGAAGCTAAGGAACCGCCGAAGGTTTATTTCATCGTGGAATACCTAGAAGTCACCCTTTTAGAATATGGGTCTAGGAACAATAAAGCTGTGGAAATGCTCGTTGCACCGTACACCGTTAGTACACCAAGGTTAAAATACAGCTGTGGAAATGCTCGCTGCACCGTACACCGTTAGTACACCAAGGTTAACATACAGCTATGGAACTACTTTAACGTACAATACACCGTTAGTATACCTTGAGTCCGGAACACTGTGGATATGCCAAATGCACTGTACACCGTGAGTATACCTTGAGTCCGGAACACTGTGGATATGCCAAATGCACTGTACACCGTGAGTATTCCTAGGGATGAACGCCTGATAGCAAAGGAGGGTCTAATTCATGACGGAGTTAATTATGCTTAAACCAGTAATAAATGAGTTTTGAAAAGAAGGCAAGTATTCGGCTGTAATACAAGATGCTTAAACCGCTTAACTCAACATAACCGACAGCTCAACGTATACAGCATATAATTAGTACACACCTAGATAAACTCAGATAGATTTAGGTGTTAAGAAAGGTCAGATAGAAAATTGCAGTTTGTTACCTTATGGCTAAACCCAGGATATATCATCCGTAGAGGTCACTTAGTCTTACAAGGCAAGTGAGGGGGGTTTGAACAACCTGTTTCTGATCAGCATCAGGATAACCTAGGATTCAGTGACATATGTTTTGAGGCTTTTAGACTAAAACGTAGGGTCCTAGTGTTTACACCGACTGTCCGTCTGATGATTTGCCCAAGGTAGTCTCCAATCATCTGTCTAATGAATATCATCCAGAAACCCTAATTATCGAAGTTTTAGCAATCACGCTCTACCTGTTGCCTACTCTCTATTTAATTTACTTGTTTTATTTAGTATTAGCTTAGATAACCAACCAAAACCTACCTACTTTTATAAACCCATCCTATCAGAAAGCTCATTTACGGTAAGTCCCTTTTAGTTCCATTCGCTCCGATTTTAAGAACGACACTCGAGTTATACTTACTGCTTACTCCCCAAAAGTAGGTAGTACTTATAGTTTGAGCCCCAGCTCATATAAATTTAAAACCTAACACGTTTTCACGTTGTTGCGTCGTTGCCTGCAGGACCGCCGTGCACCCAGACGACCGCGTCAGAGTCAGCACTCTGACGGCGCAACAGGTTTTTGGCGCCGCTGCCGGGGATCGGTTGAGCGTAGTGAACTTTAAGATTACCGTAGATAGTTGACTTTTAGGAGACCCTTCCTTAAGATTTTCATTACTTTAGGAAGTTATTTGCTTTAGTAGTTAGTTAATTTAGTTATTTAGAAAATACAAAAAAATTAGAAAACCCTAGAAAACCCTAATTCTCCTTCCAATCTTATTTCTCCCATGGATGAGATAACGATCATGGACGATGCGAAATTCTTTGTGTCTTCCCACAAAGAGGTCTGTGTTAACCAGGAAGTTGAGATTGACGAATATTCATCCTTAGACCTAGGTTGTGATATATCTCAGCAGAAGATTCCACCTTCTGTCGCTGTTGAATTAAGTGGTCAACCACACTTGACCCTGAGATTTTTTTAATCTTATCTAAGTACCCACATTACCTTAGACCTACCACCCTACCAGAAGACGTTCTTTTCGGTATTGAAGTTTTCTTCTATCCACCAATGCCTTGGATGGATTTGAATGAGCGACTTCATTGCTTGGATGAATACTTCAGGTATGATCTTCCAGATATATTGCGAGCCTACCCCACTACTCTTTTCCAAAGTGTAAAAGTGGATGAGCGTCTCCAGTGTCCGGAGGATCCTGAACTAGAAACACCAACCTTGCCCAACACTAAATCAAGTAATAACCCATCAGAATCAAGTAATAAGCACCACTTAGGAAACTTTCACAAGCCCAGTAGGAGAATAGATATCTGTGCTGATTTTCTTAGAAACCTTAAGATATCCGATTTCCCTTTTTCAACTGAGCAGATAAAGACCTTTGTAGTGATTGATAGGATAATAACATGTCTACGTGCTAATTATGATCAAAAAGACGAGTTATCACTGAAATCAGAGTTAGACCTACTAATGGATCTAATAGCTAGCACCGAGTATCCATCTGTTTCACAGATTAAGATTAATCGTTATGTTGCTGCCCTGATTGACGAGCTCGAATTTTGGATTGAAAGAGCCCCTATCACTTATACTTTGATTCCATGCGTTAAACTGTTCTTTGTTGATCCTGCCACTTATCTGATTAATGAACTGAGATCAAATTTCCCTGATTCTACTGAGGAAGCCATGGATTCTGCTTTCTTCCAAAAGAGAAAAGAAATCCATGTTAAGCTTACTCGGTTGTTACTAACATCTAAATTCCCTTTTACTGAGCAACAAAGGATTTACATAAGAGAGATTTCACAAGTAGTTCACTCTACTACTGGAAACCCTGATTCAGAAGAAGAAAAGGAATTTCAGCATGTTATCGGAGAATTGCTCTTTGATCTATGTTTTATAGACACAGGATTCAGGGACGGTATTTCGAATCCGAGGAAGGTAAGATGAGCATTTAACCAATTCATTGATGCGTTACTAGCATTAGGTCAAGAAGAAAAAGAATTCTTAAAAGAATTTGAGCGTTATTATATAAATCCCGCTGACCTAATTCATAGTATCATTAAAGCGCTTCAAGGTACGTTCGTTCTTCGCCACACTTTCTCGCATGTTTCAGAATTATCTGAAAGTGCCGTCACAAGCACTAACAGATAAATGGTGATGGTCTGATGTAAATAGGTTTGAATATTTCGTTAATTAGGACAAAAATAATTTTAATTAGATTTTCTTTTAATTTACTTTTATAAAAACAAAGAAAAACGTTCTCTAAAGTTTAAACGCGTAAGTTTTTAAACGAATTTTCGCAAACAATCCAAACGTTTCAAAAATTTGACAAAGTTTTAATTTGAATTTTGGAAAATTTTATTTGGATTGGTTTTGAATTTTAAAGAACACAAAAAGATTTAATAAAACGTATTTAAAAACGCAAATGTTTTCTCATGCGAATTAATGTTACGTTTTTAATATACGAATTTAAATACGAAAGTTTTGTGCGTATTTTGGTTGATTTTCATAAAAAATATTTAAACTTTAAAAACCCAAGTATACGTTTCGTTTCGTTCGCTTTTAAATTAAAAATGCATATTAAAAATGCAATTTAAATACATAAAGCAAAGGAAGCTTCCACCACTTTTTACAAAAAGTAAAAAGCAACTTCTTCTTCCTCTTTTCTTCTCCAAAACCGTCACCACCATCACCATCTCCATTTGTCCATTTTTCCATCATTTTTCTTCAAATCAAGCTTCAAATCTTCCATATCTTCATCTCTTTTGCATCTAGAACATCTTTACATCAAGGTTGAGGTATGATTCTAACATAAAATCATCATTTTGAATATTTTTATAAAGTTAGGGTTTATGCTTAGATCTTGGATTTTGATCATCAAGTTCCATGCTTTTTGCTTGCAAAATGCTATATTGTTGATTGTTAACATGTTTGCGGAAGTAATTTGAAGTTTCCATGGCTAGATTTGATGTTTTGATTTTGAAAGTTGACTTTTTGTTAGGGTTTTAGCAATTTTGACTTTCTTAAATGATTTTTTGCTTATGATTGACTTTTCGGTGATTAATTTGCGCTTAAAATGATTAGTTTACATAAGTAAGTGGTTGTTAAGATTAAGAGGATTAATTTAATTGCATGTTTATGAATTAAAGTAAAGCTTTTTATACAAAACTATTTAAAAACCATTACTTTAAATTAAAATCATTATCTTTTAAATGGTATTTATTTGAAACTTTGTGTAATTTGCTTCATGAAAATGCAATTAAATACATTTGGAATAGCACTACTTTGAATAATAAAGTTAGTGAGATTCCAAAATTAATCATCCTCTAATTAAAATCTTATGCTTAACCAAAATGATGGATGATAAATAAAATCGCTTTGCTTGCTTATTTTAATCAAAGTAAGGTAATTATATGATTTATGATCATAATGCTTGCTTGATTATTTGATTACTTAGCATATTTAGAAATATTCATCTTTAAGTAAGCTTAGAAAATAGGAAAGCTGCGGTTTTGTTTATTTGGATAAATTGCGGATTGATGATTGCGGTTTTAGGGTATTCATAAAAATAATAATGGGATAATTGCAAAATATAAAGCCTACATTTCGAATTTTTTCTGAAAATTTGAAATAAACATTATATTATCCAATTATTGTTATATGATTTGTTTCCTTGTTTTTCTTAAACAGATGGACCCGATTCCACCTACTCTAGCTTATTTGGCCAAGACTACACAAGAAAAACTTTAATTCGGAAATGGCTAAAGAGGGCATTTGGAAGTAATCGGTACATAGTTTGGGAAGACATGGGGAAACTTGGAATTGAGGACAGATTGAGGAATTTGATAGGATACAAGGTTCAGGGACATGAGTTCGGCTCTTGGATCCAGCTTTTTAGCATTCGTGAGCCCATATACCCCGAGGTTGTCACTGAGTTTCTGATGACATTTGAGCTTAACCCAGAGTTAGGGATTGGAGATGACAAGAAGATAGCATTTAGATACCGAGGGAAGAGCCAGAGTGTCTCTATTTCGAGCTTAGCTAGGCACTTGGGATTGTATTCAGCGGATCAGATTAGCTCAGATTGGTTCTTACATAGTCATCAGACGATTCCTCATCATCCCGAGAGGAACCATAAGGTCATTTGGAGTGAGCTGACGGGCACACATTATACTTGTGGTGCCAAGTCCTCAGCTTTGATTCTACCTCAGTTACGTCTCCAACACAAGCTGATTGTTACATCTATTATGGGAAAGAAGGAGACCGGGCCGATACATGGGAATGAGTTATATATCATTGATGCTATCATGAGCCGCCAGAATATCAATGTGGCTTGTATTATTGCTGAAAGGATGGCAAAGGAGAAGAACTTGGACCTGACGAAGCATGTTTTTATGGGAGCTTTCATCACCAGATTGTTGAGAGGGATGCGACTCTTGAAAAAGAGTCATGAGGCTGAGTATAGAGTGTCTTCCACTTCATTACCATGTGACTTGGACTACTGCAAGCAGATCCATTTGATCACTGAGGGTTCTGAGAGACAGTGTTACTGGAAGGACACTGATGAGCTTATCCCTGGATGTTTCATGACCAGGAAGAGGGTCAGAGAGGAGGATGTTGAGACTCCGGTTGTTGATAGAGTGGATAGAGTACCGGCTGTGCCTAGGAGTACCAGGACACCAGTCAGGGATGCTGGGGTTGGGACATCAGGTCCCCGAGCTCAGATACGACATACAGATCCAGTCACTCCCTTGACCCAGTAGTTCACATTGCACGTGTTGGCTGTCAACAACGCGCATCAGGCACTTATAGCTAGGGCTTTAGGTATTTCAGCTCCCGAGCCGCTCCTGTACGAGTGTGTGCCGATATCACCAGTTCCACCATCCACTACCATTCCACCATCCGCTACCATTCCACCATCCACTACTATTCCACCACCTACTACCATACCACCATACACTACCCACATACCACCTACCACTACCATTCCACCCACACGGTCAGTTGAGCATTGTTTATCGGTTGATGCTGCATTCCCACATCCTACTACATCAGCCCGTAGAGCCCGTTCTTCTCAGCAGTCCGCAGGAGGAGAGGCTGTTGGTTCTTACCGACCAGATGTTGTTCATTTGGGCACTGATCCATTCACTTTATCAGAGTTTCAGGGATTAATGGCATTAGACCCTATACATTCTGATCAGCTTCCTACAAAGGAGATACTTAAGCACATCTACAGATCCAAGATGGAGCGTGAGGGGATGACTTTTGAGGACTTCAGACAGTTGGCACTAGAGGATCCGATGAAGTTACCTGCTTGCTCCCTTAGAGATGTATTGATGCAGTATAGGCAGGTGAGGTCAGAGGAGCAGAGAGTCTCCAGTGGTCAGCAGTCAGTTGCCGGACCTTCCTCAGTTCCTCTACCGGTTCAGCCTTCTGTTCAGGACTCTGATCAGGGTTCTCCAGCACCTTAGATCTGTTTAGAATAAGTGAATTGTGTTTGTGCAAATGAGAATTGAGGAAAGGAGATGCCGATCATTCACGAAGAAACTGCTTTCTGCATGGATTCAACCAAGGAATTTCAATCACCTGCAGACCGCCGCTTCTTTCTTAAAACCATCTCCCCGCCTCTATCGTAGGGAAGTTCCTTTCTTTTTGTCATGATTTTCACCATTACCACATATCCAAATATGCCTAAATTCTAAGTGTGGGATTCCATCCCACCAAATTTTTCAAAACACTTAAAATTGTTCCACTATTTCAAAACCTAAGTGTGGAATTTTTCCCGAAGAAAATCCTACGTCTTAGCAATGAACATTGAGGACAATGTTGTTTTAAGTGTGGGATACACGGTATATATATACCGCAAGTTTATATTTGCCTGTCCAAAGTAATACCTCCGTTTTAATTCAAACTTTTTCAAAATTTTTTTTCACAAAACCAACCCAAAAGGTTGAGATTTTTGATCACCAAAACATTCGAAAACCCAACCTCGACGCTGTTCGACATCCATTCGGTTGATTTCGAATATTTTCAAAGGATTTTAGTCTTAGAATACTCTTTTAAAGAGATAAACCTTCTGACAAAATAAATAAATCGCTTTGGAAAGTAAGATAAGGCAAAGATAAGAACGTATCTTAAACTAAAAATTGAGAAATCCTCTAGGCATCACATGACTTGGTGCATATGACCCTTTGATTGTGAGGTACTTGAGCCTTTAATAAGCATTCACTTTTAATGCTTCACTTTCGTTTCTGAGTGTGCGCCGATGCATGTGTCTTTGAATTAGAACTTGCTCCTATAATGCGTTTCGAGACCATACCAATGAGTGCCGTACGCGGTATAGGTGCAATTAGATGATCTTGGCATTTATTAGGATTAACCCATTTCTTTCATATCTTTTCAAGCCAACCCTTCCAACTTTCTTTCTAAGACTATTGATGATCCGATTAGAAAACCCTTTGCGCCTTAGCCATTTCATTTCTCTAAACCCTAAAACACTTCCCCACAACACAAACACTTTCCCACCAAACACCATTCCAGCTCGTGAATCTTCACTGATCATAAGTAAAGGGCTGCTTGGGGTATCTTTCTATTGGTGTCTCATCTTCAAACATCTCTCCGTACCTATCAAGAGTTTAAAGAAAATAATCCAAAATGAAGATACGGTACAAAAGCGAAGTTATTACTCATCACGAAGATATTATCCGCCAAAGACAGTACGAAAAATTGGTACTTGTCGAAAGAGAAGTCAAAGATGTCTCACTATACGAAGGGTCTCCAAGGTCATAAAAATAAGAAGAAAAAAAAAAGAAAAAGCAAAGAAAAAGAAAAAAAAAGAAAAGCAGACCTTGGAGAGCTTCTAGAAGAAGAAGACTACTCTCCAAAGAAGAAAAAATCTATCAGAACTCAAAAGAAACATCAAGAGAAGAGATTATTCCTCTAGGAGATGAGTCTACTCTAGAAGTTATCTCAAGTGAAACTTGCTTTGATCTTTGAAAGCTCCGAGTCTGAAGTTCCAAAACCCTAAAACCATTGACCAAACTACCCCTATCCTTACCTACTTTACCCTTACTCACACAACCCACTAAAATGCCTTGGGATAATTAGCACCGTTCTCAAAGGAGTGGTGGAGATTCGATTCTCGACCAAGCCTATGACGATAAGCACTGCATGACTGGCAATGAGCGATTTCATTTCTATAGATTATAGGTAACCCGATACACTTTGAGTGAATTGAGTGACCCACTTGTGAGAATCGCCCAGTCATGTACATCTACGTCTCGAGAGTTGCAAAGTATGCCAAAAAGGGTTGATTAGTTTCATGTTTAAGTATAGTTAATTTTTGTTGATGCTTACGTTCCGAAAAGATTTATCTACTTTGAAGAAAGTGACTTTCTGCGGAAGATACTCTAAGCATCTAAAATAATTTTTCAAAAACTATTTTCCAAATGAGGTTTGCTTGAGGACAAGCAAAAGCTTAAGTGTGGGATATTTGATGTATCGCAAAAAGTCACGTTTCTACATGCATTAATTGTCCCATATTTAGCTCTTTTCTGACAAAAACATCTTAAAAACATCATTATTTAATAACTTTTGTTAGAAAGGTATAAACTTGTTGGTCTTTTGAAAATCAAGGAAAAAGGGCAGAAAACTGACCTAAATAGGCACTATTCTGAGCCTAACCCTAATTCTACTGTAAACTTCATACCAGAGCCTCATAATAGTCTTATTTTGTAGCTATGAAGATTACGAGAACGTGGATATAAGGATTTCTCAGAACGGATCAAGGACGAGAAAGTTATGCAAGAAACAGCACCGCCGAAGACTACAAAACGTATTCTGAACACGCCCGGGCCCCACACATCCAATTTCTACCAAATTGGCATCATTAGAAGTGTAAAGGAATTACGAAGCCGTAGGCGAAAGAATCAAGTCAAAGGGATGCGAAACGAAGAAGATACGGCCTTCCGAAGCAGCGAGAAAAGTCAGAAAAATCACACGGCCTAGCACACGGCCACCACCCAGCCGTGTACGGCCTTGATGTGACCGTGTACGGCCCTAAATAGGCCGTGTACGGCCCTGTTTAGGCCGTGTATGGTCTCTGTTGCTCTCACACGGCCTACTTCTTGCTTCGTTTGCTTTTACGTGTGCTTGTGGACTTGTACTCTTGGATCCAAGGTTTGCCTATAAATAGAGACCTCATTCACCTCATTTCACACACCAATTCTTCATAAAATTCTCTCACTTTCTCTCTCACACACACTTTCTCTCTCTAGCACTACTCTTAGGAGTTAGAGGAGAATTAGATTAGGTTAGTTTCTCTCTCTAGAGAACTAGAGAGATGTAGGCACGGTTCGAGTGGGGAAGATAGCTGTAGCTTGGGAATTTTATTGTATTGAAGTTTTCAAGATTCTAGCTTGTACTACTCAGTGTTACGCTGCATAAATACTGTTATTACTTATTCCTTTACTTATGGTTATTATGTTTTGTTTGCATGATATCTTTGTTTGTGTTGCGAATATTGCCATGCTATTTACGTAGTTTAATACTGTGATTGTTGAAATGTAGATATTAGGATTATGGATGATATTTAATTCAGTGGGATAAACATTCTGAAATAACGGAAGTAACGTTATACGACTTTCATTTGTATAGCGCCGGAATCATCACGAATGTGTGTAGTACGGAACGTGGAAGCTATGAACGTTATGGGCACAATCCGTTAGGGAATAATGTTCCCAGTATTATAATTGGTGATTGTTTTGCTGTGTATCTGGTTGAGTTTTACATGAATATAGACTTAATAAAGTGTCCAACCTTTCCAGTCTTTCACGTGACTATTGCCTTAGGATAGGATCTGATCAACCCTAATACTACGTAGATATAGTTATCTCATATTACAGTATGAAGCTATGAATATTCCGTAAAACGGCACAGTACTTCGTATAGCGTTGGAAACACCTCGTGTGGAGTCTAAATACGTGGAAGCTAAGGAACTGCCGAAGGTTTATTTCATCGTGGAATACCTAGAAGTCACCCTTTTAGAATATGGGTCTAGGAACAATAAAGCTGTGGAAATGCTCGTTGCACCGTACACCGTTAGTACACCAAGGTTAAAATACAGCTGTGGAAATGCTCGCTGCACCGTACACCGTTAGTACAGCAAGGTTAACATACAGCTGTGGAACTACTTTAACGTACAGTACACCATTAGTATGCCTTGAGTCTGGAACACTGTAGATATGCCAAATGCACTGTACACCGTGAGTATACCTTGAGTCCGGAACACTGTGGATATGCCAAATGCACTGCACACCGTGAGTATTCCTAGGGATGAACGCCTGATAGCAAAGGAGGGTCTAATTCATGACGGAGTTAATTATGCTTAAACCAGTAATAAATGAGTTTTGAAAAGAAAGCAAGTATTCGGCTGTAATACAAGATGCTTAAACCGCTTAACTCAACATAACCGACAGCTCAACGTATACAGCATACAATTAGTACACACCTAGATAAACTCAGATAGATTTAGGTGTTAAGAAAGGTCAGATAGAAAATTGCAGTTTGTTACCTTATGCCTACACCCAGGATATATCATCCGTAGAGGTCACTTAGTCTTACAAGGCAAGTGAGGGGGGTTTGAACAACCTGTTTCTGATCAGCATCAGGATAACCTAGGATTCAGTGACATATACTTTTAGTCTTTTAGACTAAAACGTAGGGTCCTAGTGTTTACACCGACTGTTCGTCTAATGATTTGCCCAAGGTAGTCTCCAATCATCTGTCTAATGAATATCATCCAGAAACCCTAATTATCGAAGTTTTAGCAATCACGCTCTACCTGTTGCCTACTCTCTATTTAATTTACTTGTTTTATTTAGTATTAGCTTAGATAACCAACCAAAACCTACCTACTTTTATAAACCCATCCTATCGGAAATCTCATTTACGGTAAGTCCCTTTTAGTTCCATTCGCTCCGATTTTAAGAACGACACTCGAGTTATACTTACTGCTTACTCCCCAAAAGTAGGTAGTACTTATAGTTTGAGCCCCAGCTCATATAAATTTAAAACCTAACACGTTTCCACGTTGTTCCGTCGTTGCCTGCAAGACCGCCGTGCACCCCAGATGACCGCGGCAGAGTCAGCACTCTGACGGTGCAACAAGTAGACATATAATTTGAAGGGTAGAGAAATAAAATAGAGGTTGTAATAGTTTGTCTTTAATATATAAACTCTTTATATAGGAATCCGAGGGTTGGTGTACATTAATTGATGATAATTGGAATACATTAATGATACCTGGATATATATAACCAATTATATATATATCGACAAAAAAAAACCAAAAAAAGAGAGGAAGGAACATAATATCATTAAACAATACTACGTGATCCGATCCTCATTTAGCATGCAAATGAAAACATACATTTAATTAATTAATATATACGTGTTGTTATGATAAAATGCAAATCATATTTTTATTTGTATTTAATCAATTAATTGAAGACCAAACGAACCTTGGGTATGTCAAGCCACACTCCTTCGTCTTCACAGTTGACTCGTGCGTATGTAGTGCTAGATGTTACAATAGTGTCATTTTCTAGTGGACTAATACTGACAGAGAATGGTGGTTGCTCATCAAACTGGTCGTATTCTTCTTCATCGACAACATTATCAACTCCAAGTATACGTCGTTTACCTTGCAATATAACGTGACATCTTGATTGACTCGGGTCTTGTACGTAGAATGCTTGGGTGGCTAGTTTTGCTAGAATGAATGGTTCATTTCTATAGCCATTAGTTTGGAGATCGACAAGAGTGAAGTCGTCGGGATCAACCTTAACTCCTCGTTCGGTAACCCATCTACACATGAAAACTAGCATAGTAATAGAATTGTCACAAATCAACTCCCAAATTTCTTGTATGACACCATAATATGATGCCTTAGCAATTCGCGCCCTTGTTTCATGATTCGACGTGGTTTCGACAACCTTGCTTGATGCTATAAGTGTGACTCCACTATTTTGACTTGCACTTTTCCCATCACATTTTCCTGTGTGAAACGTATAACCATTAATGTCGTATACTTGATACGACCTCACAGAATGGTTTGGGCCCTCCCCTAAAGATTGCACATCCAAGTCAACATCTTGTCTACCGTAATTTGCGATCGTCTTCGTTTTCAACCAATTTTCAAACTCTTTGTTGTGTTTGGTGTTGTACCACCTTTCGTCTCTCCCCATGTGAGCAATTCTTCCATGTGCTCTTCAATGTACGGACTTACACATGTCATATGTTTTAGGACTTCAAAATGTTCAAGCCATAGAAGGTCATGACTTGGGGAGATAAGTTTCATCCCGCTGGCTACATACCCAGGAAGTCGACCTTTGTGTCGAGATATCGAAATTCCAACCTTTTTGACATCATCCAAGTAGTCATTACAAAAACCAATAACCTCCTCCGCACAATATCCTTCGATAATACTACCTTCTGGTTTATTCTTGTTCCTTACATACCCCTTTAGGATTCCCATATATCTCTCGAAAGGGTACATGTAACGTAAGAATACTGGCTCCGCAACTTTAATTTCTCCTATAATATGTGTCACCAAGTGTACCATGATATCAAAAAATGAAGGAGGAAAATACATTTCAAGTTCACATAGCGTATGATTAATATTGCTTGGCATCCCCGGTAAATCCAACGGATTAAGTACCTTGGAGTGGATCGATGATAAACGCTAATAAGTACTATATTTCAATAGTATATTACCCCTATTCTTGAATGTTTTTATTGCATTTTGTTAATAATAGATATTAATTTCGTTCATATTTGCAAATAGATGTGGAAATGGAGCGTTTATGAAGAAAGGAAGGAAAACAGTCAATAAATAAGTTAAATGATACATATTTGAAGAAATGTTTGAAGCCGAAGTCAAAGAAAAGAAAAGATGAAGAAAAATCAAAAATCCGGCTGAAAAAGGCATCCATACGCCGTATGGAAATCCATACGCCGTATGGATTGCAGCAGTGGAGGCCCAGGTTACGCGGACATGGGCTGGGCTTGAAATCAATCCATACGCCGTATGGAAATCCATACGCCGTATGGATCAAAATCGCAGGAAGTATAAAAACGCGTTTTAAACCCTAATTCGATAGTTTTTAATAGTTTTTCGTATTTTCTTATTTCCAGACGACTTTAGGGTCTGTAATTCATATATTAGGGTTATTTTGGAGGTACGAAGGGTGAAGATCGAGGATAATTTATCTAAATCATTCGTAGTTCGTCTTTATTGATTCGGTATAACTCTTTTATTCGATTTCATTGAAGAATTTGCTATTGAATAATCTGATTATTTCTGTTTTAATGATGAATTGAATATTCAAAGTGATTGTGTAGTTGATTGAACTTAGATTATGATTATTGAACGATTATAATTGCGTATTGACTAAGTTATTTAATTGAAAACGGTTATATTACTCACGAATCCTTGTTTATTGGTAACTGGTAGTTATTAGTTCTCAGCGTGGTTAATAATGTTGATGAGATTGAGTTCCTTGAACGTTATTAATTATTGATGGTTAGAATCTCAGGGTTTTGATCATTGCTAAATAGATTGAGTTTGATAGGTTGAGAAATTGATAATTATTCACTTTAAAATGAACAAGACAATAAGTTAATTATTGGGTATTGTTGAGTCATACCACTAGAGTAATTATAATGAGTTGTGAATGCTTAATGCATGATTTAGGGAAAGTCACACAATTGACTGATCATCTTGTGACATCGGAACCAGTGTTTCATGTTGGACCCTAGATTGTAGGAATTAGTTGGACCCGAAACGTTGGCTAGTTAACATTCGACTTAGTATTCATTGAAGAATTTGGTATTAAGTTGATCTAAAAGAATCACAATTAGATAATCAATAGGTAAGAAATCGGGAAATATGAATCTAAGTGACATTAATTATACAATTACTTATTCCTTCCAATTAGGATTTATTATTATTATTATTTATTTAGTATTTTAATTTAAGTTTTTATTTAAGTTTGTTTATTTTAATTAAATGCTTTCTAAACAATTGTTCGTACGTGTAACACCTGCATAATTAGGATAATTAATTATGCCTAATTATTTGTAACTAGTTGTAATTAGTATGTAATAGGACTAATTACAGACTCTATTTGTATATATATATATATATATAAGGTGATTTATATATATATATGTGTACTTACGCGATTTGGATAAATCGTACGAATTAACCGGACGGAGTCCGACACGGTTTATTTGGACGTTGGTGACAGAAATTTACTTAAATAATGAGAACGTATTTTGTTATATAAAATACACAATTGAACGAACCTTAATTATATTACCGCGACAACATTACGAATATTTTAGCAAAAACGTATTAAACGCAAATTAATAATTTAGATAATTCGACAAATGTTTTTATTATTAATTCCAAGGTATTTTTATTTAAATATTCCAGTTACATTTTAAAAATATAACTGTTTGGTTAAATATTAAAAACGAGTGATTAAACGATTAGGACACGGAGTAAACACTGTGTTTTGGGGAGTATTTTCCCCTCCTTCCTTTTTGGATCAGCCATCAACCCAACCCCCACCCCAAATCCCTCTTTCATTTTCATTACTCTAAAACACACACATACTCTCAAAACTCTCTCAACTCAATTCACACCAAAATTTCGGAATCAAATCTCGACCACGAAAGTTACATATTCGGAATCACCATCACGAGTGGAGCAAGGATATCAAAACCGTTTTCATCATTTCATCCTCGATCTAGCTCGATTTGCAAAAGTAAGAAATTTCTAAAATCTTAGATCTATTCAATTTGGTGTAATGTTTTGATGTTTTGATGTGTACACAACATAGTTATAACCTAAACAATGAAGAAAACATGATTTTACAACTCAAAAATGGGTTAGATTTGCGTTTTTGGTCGGAAAATCTCGAAATCCGAAAGTTTCTGGGCTGGTGTTCATCTTTGCGACACAACGCTTGTGTCGCATAAAGCCTGTTATGTCGCATCTTGTGTCGTACCAAACCTTTAGTGTCGTAACTCTTGCGACACAATATTGTGTCGCACCCTATGTCGCATATTATGTCGTATTTTTATACGACACAACCCTTATGTCGCTATTGAATTAGCATCGCAAGTTTTTGCGACACAACCACAGTGTCGCAGAGCTCTTGTGTCGCATCCTTCATGCGACACAACCCTTGTGTCGCATACAAATCCTTATGTCGCAGAAAACAGAAAACTTGGAAATTTTAAAGGATTTTCACTATAGAAAAGTCAAAGTTACTGTAGCAAAAAGTCAAATTTTACTGTAGCAATTCACTGTAGCACATTTACTGTAGCAAAGTCAACATTTTAGAATTTTTGCTACAAACCGTCACCAACGGGCCAAACATGTTTTCCAACAAACAAACAATTACAGGCCTACGGACAAACATTGGATATACTAGTTGTGTACAACTAAACGAAACGTCTCGCGAGACACATACTTACATAACTTCATATGATTAGGCATTTGAAGGTTACGAGTTCGGAGAACCTACTTGCTATATTTACTACTTGCTATTTGCTACGGCTTATTACGAGACTCAGGTGAGTCTTACGGCCCCACTTTTACTGTTTTATCTTATTGGGGGAGATACATGCTACCACTTTTCTTTGAACACAAGTACTAAACTGTTTACTATACCAAACGGAATTGCATGAGTTGTTTACTATTTACAGAAGTCTCTCCATCATATATCGTTAGTTATGGACTTAAGCGCGAACACTAGTTAATGGATCCATTAGGGAAATGACCCTCCCCGCCCGGGGCAGTAGCGCTGCCACGTACTGATTTACACGTAGAAACGGGTGACTAATTATTCGTTACTGATGCTTGCTCATTTACGAGCATGTCACGGGAGCAAACTTATTACTTACGGGTTAAGCTTCGATTATGAGCCTCATGGCAACGGTATAAACTACTTATTTACATTTGCTGGATTGCAAATACTGGTTTTGCATTTGCTGGATTGCAAATACTGATTTTACGCCTACGGGCACTACTGATGAAATCTTGTGTTTCAAAACTGATATTACTTACAAACCTGTGAGATTCACCAACATTCGTGTTGACCCTTTTAGCATGTATTCTCAGGTACACAGGCGGAGTAGGATTACTTCAGGACATAGCTAGAGTCGCATGATTTCAACTAAACTGCATTAACGGAGATTCTCAGCATTATCTTTTGTACATGATGATTATGTAATAGAATCTCCCGCTATACGCGTGGACTCTAGGAAACTACATTTTGTATACGAAAACATTAAGTTTTCAAACATTTATTTCTATGAAATCGTTTTATAACGTCTCATTTAGAGGTCGTTTACTGTATATCTTGTGCTTTGTATATTGATTAGTAACACCCAAGTAAGCTTCCGCAAATCACTAAATTTGGGGGTGTTACAGTACGGAACTAAAACGCCCACATATTTACTGCTTTCTAGTTAATTGTTAATTTCTATTTTAAATATTCCACCATTCCCTGTGTTCGAATCTGACTTACCAAATCTATATTTACAATTGATCGGGTATTCTTGCCTGGTTGCTTAAAGTATTTATTAGGTATTTCTATTTATAAATTGTAAAACAAGACGCGCTTTCATAAGCGACATCAAGTTTTTGGCGCCGCTACCGGGGAAGCGGTTGTGATTATTTAAATAGGAGTTAGTGATTTGTAAACTTTGATATTTTTTATAAAAATTTTGTTCAACAAATAATTTTGTAAAGTTGTTTAAAGTAATTTAAGTAGTTGTGTAACAAGTTTTCATTAATTCACTGGTTGAAACTAATTATCCTTCAATTAGTTAAACTTTTGGGGTTTTAGTTTCAACCGGCGGATGGGAATCCGTCCGCCGGTTGGAGTTCCATTTATTTTAATATTGTACATGTTATTTAAAATTATTATTTAGTGTGAACTAACTTGTTTTTCGTTAGTGGTGTTTTGTATTTCCAGATTGTTAGGATTTATTAATTTGATGAGACAAAATAAAAGACGAAAGTTAAGGGACTAAAGATGAATTGTTTTATTTTAATTAGTCTCCTAGTATAATTATAATTTCTTGTAACCCTAATGTCTCTAGTATATAAAGAGACATAGGGACGTAGGAAAAGATGCACACAAAAAGATGTAGACGTCTAGGGTTTTGGTTTAGCCTCAAGATCAAGGTTTCTTGATCCTGTTATAGTTGTATAACCGTTTTATTGTGATCAAATAAAATTGAGGCTTGAAGTGATAACATCGATTTGTTCTTATTCCGCTGCAAATTATTGTCTTTGTTATCATTGATCCTAGGTCAAGATCTAAACAATCTGAGCTTAAACGATCATACGTTTTCACAATTGGTATCAGAGCAAGGTTGCTCGTGATCTAGGATATTCAATGTGTACGAGATAAAAGAAGCCGTATCGAAGAAACCCTAGAAGATTGCAAGAAAAATTCGTAATTCGTCACTTTCTGCACAGCCATGGTAAAAATTCCGGATCTCATTCGTTAACCGTTAGATCGTCGTGAAATTTAAACTGTAAGTTCTTAACATATAGACTTACATTCTGATTAGAGGGATTTTCGATCTAAGCTTTTGATTGAGAGATATTTATTGTCGAAATTGGTTGCTGAAAGTTTAGGGTTTTTCAGAATGGCAGAAGTAAAACAGTCACTGTGTCTTCGTTATTCAACGAAAGTTTATGATTTTTGGATATGTTAGAGAAGACATATGTTTCTACATTGTGTAAAAATTTCATTATGATCGGATGTCTCTACATAGAGATATTAAAATTCGAATCTGCTGCAGTATGTTTGTGGTTTCTGTTTGTGCAGCTGCTGTGTTTTAATTGCTGCATGTTCGTTAACCGTTGGATCGATTTGATTTTTGGATATGAGGTTCATGACACATAGATGTACATTGGGTAAAAATTTGAGCTTGATCAGATACGTCATCAAGGAGATATATAATTCTGAAGTTACCACTGCTCATAACGTTGCCACTGCTAGCACAGATTTACCACTGTTTGGGTAATTTGTTGGAGTTAATTTTCACTGTTAGTGGTTGGGCTTTTGTGAAGATTACCACTGCTCGAAGCCACTGTTATTGTTGTTAGTGGATATTTTTACCACTGTTTGTGAAAATATTGGAGATTACCACTGTTCGTGAAGTTTGAAGATTAAAACTGTTAGTGTAAAACAGTTAGCACTGATAGTGTACGTTGGACCTTGAATGGAATTGTTTTCATAACAATTTATTCTAATTGATTTTATGGCTCGTTTTTGAAGATTATTTGAAGATGTGATTACGAAGAAGATTGATTATAGCTTATTTGATATTGAAGTTGAGTTTTACAGGTTTGTAGCTTATCATATCTTAAAGTGGGATGATACACTTTGAAGATAACTTGTTTGGTTTGTATGGTGACGACGAAGACTTGACAAAATCTAGCAAACATGTGAGATTAAACTTAGGATGCTCAATGCTCACATTTGCTATCACTTTGAAGAGTTTGGGTTGCTCGGTGACTTATTATGAAGAATAAGGATTTTTGTCAAAGAGATTGAGGTCTACTTATACATAGGATTATAAGTTCGACGTCGTGGATAGTACAAGATATAAGGTACAAGTTTGGAAGATTTAACTTCTTTATTAAGTTTGTTATACTCTATTTTCTTCACCGACCAGTAATCATTACATAGAGCCTACAAAGTTTCGAGATTCAAGAGATGGTTAACATATTAATTTGAGGGGAAGCTAATTGACAAAGTGTTTAACCATCGGGAGATGTTCATGCATAATTTGAGGGATAAATGTTTTATTACTACTGCTAGTTGTATATTACAACTACTAGTGTAAGTTTCTAATGCTCAAATTCATTATTCTGAGGATGCGTCATGGAGGGTAATTTGAGACATTTGAAGGTTGGATTAGTAGTATAATATATAGCGTGTAGTTGTAACGATTCAAAGTTGCTTATCTTCATGAAGACACCTATTGGATTATGACAAAAAGGGGAAGAAGAATTGAAGATCAAGATTTGCAGCTGATTATTATGCATGGCATGGTTTAAAAGAAATCAAGAGTTAAGGGGAAGCTTGTGCAAGAAGATCAATATTTTGTCATCATCAAATAGGGGAAGATTGTTAGGATTTATTAATTTGATGAGACAAAATAAAAGACGAAAGTTGAGGGACTAAAGATGAATTGTTTTATTTTAATTAGTCTCCTAGTATAATTATGATTTCTTGTAACCCTAATGTCTCTAGTATATAAAGAGACATAGGGACGTAGGAAAAGATGCACACAAAAAGATGTAGACATCTAGGGTTTTGGTTTAGCCTCAAGATCAAGGTTTCTTGATCCTGTTATAGTTGTATAACCGTTTTATTGTGATCGAATAAAATTGAGGCTTGAAGTGATAACATCGATTTGTTCTTATTCCGCTGCAAATTATTGTCTTTGTTATCATTGATCCTAGGTCAAGATCTAAACAATCTGAGCTTAAACGATCATACGTTTTCACACAGATTTATTTTTATTTAGGTTTATCCAATGGCAAGGAGCTTTGAAAGTGATGCAAACGATAATGATATGGTCAAGAGAGGTCAATCTGCTAAGTCTGATGCTAGTTCCACTGAGATAGTATCTCCCTGCACTCGTTTAGGGCGCATTCCCGTTCCTATTGTTTTATCTTGTCAGGAATTGCTATCTGCACTTGAGGAGTTTAGAGGAGATATCCCTTTCTGTTCAGAGATTATTAGGAGTTCCACAATTGATTTTTCTGGTAATCAACCGGCATTGGTTGATGATGTGTTAGAGGCAGCTTTGATTAAGAGTCAGTATGGGATTGATAGGCAATTCTATATTGCCCTCACTACTTTTGGGGAATCTCTAGAAACTAGGATTAAGGAGGAAGAGAAATTCTACACTGCTCAGAAGAAAAGATACACGGAGATTTATGAGATTCTGAGGCATTCTGCATTTCCATACTCGGCAAATCAAACCGCGTGTCTTGGTCGCATGATTAGGGCTTTGTATGAGGTAACTGGTCATCCTAGTGCAGAAGCAGATAAAGAATTTAGGTTTAGTCTAAAAGAGTTGGTTCGATTGCTACATTCAGATGACCATTTGAAGGATATTACACCTCATCGATTCATTGTGATGAATACTATTCATTACTATCTTCAAGAAATGGTGACGAAAGTGGATCATCTTGCTAAGGAAGAATTAGATAGGCCTCATCCGGATTTCATTCACCCGAAAAATGAGATTGATTTGGCTAGTTACTTGGGAGTTCACTTGGATGTTCTGATTGACAAGAGTAAAGTCTCAACCCCTTGGGAACATTTCAATCATGGAATGAGGGAGATCTATACTAAGCTGGTTAATATTTTCAAACATTCGGGGCTAGAACTTAGCAATAGACAAGAGATAGCTCTTCAAAAGGTAGAAAGACGAGTGAGGTGCTTGAGAAAAAGTTTCTTGATCAGAAATCATTATGGAATAACTGAGGCATGTTTGGACTTTATAAGTGAGTTAGAAGAAAACCCTTTTGAACGTGAGTACAAGTTGGAAGATGATAAGTTGGTATTGGCACCGGAGGGAGTAGACAATAAGGAGATTAATAAAATCAGTTGGGACTTGGTTTATTTTCAGCACGTGGTTAATGAGCACTTGGCAAATTTTCCAAGTTTTGGTCATGGGATCATTAACGTCATTCCCATAATCACTGAGCGTTTCCTTGCTCTCTATCCTAAGCAGTGATTCTAATCATTTCTTTTGTTTCTTATGCTATTGGATTGTTTCTAACAGTTTGGTTTATTTTGGATTATGTTAGACTTTCAGTTGTTTTGGATTTTAGTTTTTTTTATTATTGTGTGATTTGAATATTAGTTATTTATTTTGAATGTTATGTTATTTAAAGTTTGTTAATTATTGTTATTTATTTTATAGTGTGGAATTGTGAAGATTTTGAAGTCGTGATTATACTCCAGGTTTGAGATTTAATTATATAAATTTAAATACAAAAATTTGGTTGAAAAATGGGCAACTCATAACCTCCTAGTTACCTATCTTATTAAAATAACTATTAACCAAATTACAAAATCATCTACTAATTAACTGGACAATAATGTGGAAACTTCACTCTTTTCTCTCCCATCCCCCACTTAAAGATGTACAATGCCCTCATTGTACAAATAATGAAATACTAAAACGAGAAAAAGAGAAAAGAACTTAGAACAGAAAAACTCCCCTGGAATAATGTGCAGTTTAATGAGTATGACAAGGATGATATGAATTTCCACATCCTCTCGATTCAAATTGTTGCGCTGAACTTACTGCCAGCATAACAGGTGCTCACAACACAATTCTGAGGGAACAATCAACAAACAGAATTAAACAATACCAGATTTAAACATCCTAATTAATAAACACAACCAAATCCTAAAACTACAAATCCACAGCACAATTAATAAATCCTACAAATAAAAACAGTCATAATAATAATAATAAAATAATAATAATAATAGTGTTTGGAACCATAAACCATTTAGGATGAACATCATCCTAATCACTGTCATCATCCTGGCAGTACTGGTACTGGTGAGAAGGCTCTCCATACTCTGACTGTGGTGGTGGTGGTCGTGGCATGAACTCTGGTGGCATCTGGTACTGGAATGGCTGATACGCGGGTCCAGAAGGAAACTGACCAAACATCTGCTCAAACAAGCCATCCTGATAGTCCAAGTGTGCACTGGTCTGATGGAAATGCTGTCTCTGCATAAGATCTATCTGATCAAACCTCTGAGTCTGGTGTAACTCCATCTGGTGCAGCTGCTGAGATAGCTGATCAAACTCCGTAGCACAACCTCTGTTACGGCCTCGTGCCGTACCTCTACCTCTATCACTGCCACTCGTATCTCCCCTAGCTCTAGCCTGCCTTGACTGCAAAGTCTGTCCTACCGGAGTAATCGGAACCCAATAATACATCTCTGCAGGACCACCATAAGTAATGCATGGCTCAATAAGAGCAAACGCCTCCAACCGGCGTGCAGTCAACCATCCCATGCTAGGCTGAACAATCGTGCATGACCCCATCTCATCCTGAGTAGCCAAACCAAATTATCTAGCCAACCGTGTAACAAAGTGACCTCCACACAAACTACTCCCATCTCTAGTACCAGTAGATCTCTTTGACATCCACTTCGTCAACCTCCAAGGTACATTCACTAACCTCTTCCTGATAATCGAGCTCAAATAAAACAAGTCAGGCCTCGAAACTTTCTCAGGCCCCTCCTTGCGACCAACAATGGTGTAAGTCAACAATCTGTGAATGAGTCGATGACGAGGATCTCGAATACGCGTGTAAGAAGGTGTCGAACTGCCATAATTACCCTGGGAAATAAACTGCCACTCCTGCTCAACTTCCAAGTCAGTGAGCTTCTTCACAGCACCTGCAGAAATGTGGTTTAAAAAGTGAGGATTATCCAGCTCATTGGGCTCATAAAGCCCCAGTCCCAAAGCAAACTGAACCAAAGTCATCTGTCTAGGCTGTCCCCCTAGCTGGAAGAAAATGGAGTTCTCAGTCCATTGAGTCGACCTGGACTCAAACCTAAAAGAGCTATAAAACTCAACAACCAGCTCTCTGTAGATATCCTCCCTGATACTGAATAACCGGGACCAAGCATAGGAAACAAATCCAATGTTTCCATCCTCTAGTACATATGGAATAGCAAGTAAATTCCTAATGGCCTCAGCACCATTAGTGAACCCCTCTCTAGCAATCACATGCTCCAAAACATTCCAGTTAACAGCATCAAAAACCTCAATTGATTGGCCAATATAAGAAGCCAGACGCTCTCCAAACTGAAATCTAGTGGTCTCAGAATACGACCCATGAAAAGTGAGGTATCTATGAGCTCGAACCAATGGATTCCCCAAAGTTTGACCCCCTCTTGTTCTCCTGTTAGACATGATAACTGCTAAACAAAACAATTGTTAATAATACCAAATAAGCAGTTAATGCAAAAAGGTTACTAAAAATTTCGGCTTAAAATTGAATAATCCACCATAAAGGTTTAGCCTAAAACTACCGCAACAACCAATTTCATGAACCTAAATTGCAATTTTTAACAAAAACCACTCAAATTGCATATATGTATATACTTAAGTAAATATTCATGACAATTGCCTAATCAAATGCATTATAATAACTTGGTACCATTATGAATATACGCAATTGCACAATCACTAAACTCGAGCATTAGCAACTAGCAAACATCCATACAATCTCACAATGAATTATCATAACACAATTAATCAAAATCACATAACCGTAATCACAAACACTTGTGTACCAAACAAATATTTGCATTAATCATCATGTGGTCAGAAAATTAATAAGCACTAAATTAAAACATATTGCACATTTGAGCATATCTCATAGTCACATTTCATCATTACTAACGGATAATTCGATTAACTTAATATATGTAAGATATTAGAAAAACGAGCATGACATTGCAATGTATATATCAACATAAATCAATCAAAACATGCCAATCATCATACCCACATTCGAAATACCCAAAATTCTATCATAAACCCTAACTTCCAAACGAATGATTTAACCAACGAAAATGAAAACGGGAAGTTATACCTTGTAGAGGAAAGTGCGTGTAACACGAAAACTCAAAAATGGAGATGAATGCGTGCCCGGAAGTGGTTATTTGGTGGTGTGGTGGTTAAAGCCGTAGGTGGTGAAAAATGGGGTTTTAGGTTTGAAAATGGGGAAGAAAAGGGACTGCTGGCGGTTTTCTGCATTTTTGATCCATACGGCGTATGGATTCCATACGGCGTATGGATTAAGCAGGCCCAAGTCAAACTCATTAAACCCGGTCAACGACCCGGCCCAGTGGCCCAACCAATCCATACGCCGTATGGAATCGAGAGGATGTGGAAATTCATATCATCCTTGTCATACTCATTAAACTGCACATTATTCCAGGGGAGTTTTTCTGTTCTAAGTTCTTTTCTCTTTTTCCCGTTTTAGTATTTCATTATTTGTACAATGAGGGCATTGTACATCTTTAAGTGGGGGATGGGAGAGAAAAGAGTGAAGTTTCCACATTATTGTCCAGTTAATTAGTAGATGATTTTGTAATTTGGTTAATAGTTATTTTATTAAGATAGGTAACTAGGAGGTTATGAGTTGCCCATTTTTCAACCAAATTTTTGTATTAAAATTTTTGTTTTCTATCGATAATTATTTTGTAACTATGTAGGTTAATTTAAAAATTTTCTACACTTTTTAATTAAGATTAAGTAGTGAAAAATGTTATTTAGCTTCATTATATGATGTATTGATAGGCAATTTATATGAGAATTTTTGAGCTTTTAAGAAATGAAATTAAGGAGTAGATATTACTTTTTAGATGAACTTTAGCTATGTATGACGTATGTCTTAATTTTCATATTAGTAATGTGTGATATGCCATATTTTTGGGAATTTAATTAACATCATTTGGGGATATGCTGGGTGTTGTTTCCTCTGTTGTACGAAAGTACAGACCTGGTCTCCGTCAGTATATCTAATGAAAAAAGAGCAAAAGAGTTTAATAACTCATGATTTTAAAATGTGGTCAAATTAAGTCGCTTTGTTGTACTGAGGTACAGACCTGCCACCAATGGTTTGACTAAAAACATTATTGCTAAACCAAAATCAAGTTATGTCGCTTTGTTGTGTTGAGGCACAGACCTGTCACCTCTGTCTTGATTTGAAAAATGATTGTTTTGATTAAATTTCAAGATATGTAATATTGGCGTATTATGAGTATGAAAGTATATAGTTTTTGGGAGTCTAAGGGAATATTTACACGAATAATAATAAGTTGAGCTCAAGTATTCAAATATAGATTGTTTAAGTGGATAACAATATCAGTAATCATTGTGAACTATTTGATGTTTAAGAATAATAACTCTATGTGTAGATCAGTTTTTATAAATCTCGTAGTTTCTTAATAATTGTTTTTAGAATTAACAGATTTTTAAATTTAAGCATTTGAGTTGAAAATGGGTGATGTTGTGTAATTCCTTTGGTAGTTATTTAGATTAATATAGATGACTGTTTTCTTAAGAATTTGATTTTTTAATCGATAGTCTACTTGAGGACAAGTAGGATTCAAGTGGGGGATGTTTGATAAATGCTAATAAGTACTATATTTCAATAGTATATTACCCCTATTCTTGAATGTTTTTATTGCATTTTGTTAATAATAGATATTAATTTCGTTCATATTTGCAAATAGATGTGGAAATGGAGCGTTTATGAAGAAAGGAAGGAAAACAGTCAATAAATAAGTTAAATGATACATATTTGAAGAAATGTTTGAAGCCGAAGTCAAAGAAAAGAAAAGATGAAGAAAAATCAAAAATCCGGCTGAAAAAGGCATCCATACGCCGTATGGATTGCAGCAGTGGAGGCCCAGGTTACGCGGACATGGGCTGGGCTTGAAATCAATCCATACGCCGTATGGAAATCCATACGCCGTATGGATCAAAATCGCAGGAAGTATAAAAACGCGTTTTAAACCCTAATTCGATAGTTTTTAATAGTTTTTCGTATTTTCTTATTTCCATACGACTTTAGGGTCTGTAATTCGTATATTAGGGTTATTTTAGAGGTACGAAGGGTGAAGATCGAGGATAATTCATCTAAATCATTCGTAGTTCGTCTTTATTGATTTGGTATAACTCTTTTATTCGATTTCATTGAAGAATTTGTTATTGAATAATCTGATTATTTCTGTTTTAATGATGAATTGAATATTCAAAATGATTGTGTAGTTGATTGAACTTAGATTATGATTATTGAACGATTATAATTGCGTATTGACTAAGTTATTTAATTGAAAATGGTTATATTACTCACGAATCCTTGTTTATTGGTAACTGGTAGTTATTAGTTCTCAGCGTGGTTAATAATGTTGATGAGATTGAGTTCCTTGAACGTTATTAATTATTGATGGTTAGAATCTCAGGGTTTTGATCATTGCTAAATAGATTGAGTTTGATAGGTTGAGAAATTGATAATTATTCACTTTAAAATGAACAAGACAATAAGTTAATTATTGGGTATTGTTGAGTCATACCACTAGAGTAATTATAATGAGTTGTGAATGCTTAATGCATGATTTAGGGAAAGGCACACAATTGACTGATCATCTTGTGACATCGGAACCAGTGTTTCATGTTGGACCCTAGATTGTAGGAATTAGTTGGACCCGAAACGTTGGCTAGTTCACATTCGACTTAGTATTCATTGAAGAATTTGGTATTAAGTTGATCTAAAAGAATCACAATTAGATAATCAATAGGTAAGAAATCGGGAAATATGAATCTAAGTGACATTAATTATACAATTACTTATTCCTTCCAATTAGGATTTATTATTATTATTATTTATTTAGTATTTTAATTTAAGTTTTTATTTAAGTTTGTTTATTTTAATTAAATGCTTTCTAAACAATTGTTCGTACGGAACTAAAACGCCCACATATTTACTGCTTTCTAGTTAATTGTTAATTTCTATTTTAAATATTCCACTGTTAGTACATGTTTAGTGTCTGTAGGTTGGTCTAGCTCGTAGTTTGTATTTAGGTTTGCGTTTCCTGACTCCTGCGACGTAGCGCGTAACGTCGCAGGTGCGACGTCAGGAATGGGCCTGCGACGTAGCCAACGTCGCATGGGCTTGGGCCTGCGACGTAGCGTGCGACGTCGCAGGTGCCAGTTTTGTATTTAAACGTTTTGTGTTTTCTGTTTTAGGGTTGACGAAACCCTAAACGCAATTAGTCGAAATCTCTGTAATCTGACCGATTATAATACAATATAATACGTTTCGTTTGATATTCATTGCGTATTGATTGTTCGTGTGTTTAGTGTATAACTTAATCGTTGATTCCGCAAACGATTGAGTGACTCGGTTCGTACTAGATCCGAGTAAGGGACTATCAACTGGTATCAAAGCCGTAGAATCAAGGATTCGTCGGTTTCGGATCGTTATTTTGGGCGTTCTCGATTGATTCGCGAAGGTATTATTTGTTATTAATCGTTTCTAAGTTGATTTGCTTGATTAAGATCGATTTCTGGAGGTGTTTTTGGGTTAGATCGACGTTTGGTTTTCGAAATTTCGTTAGGGTTTCGAAAATTTTCGATTTTTGGGGTTTTGGCCGCTGCAGCCCGACTGTGCGACGTCACCTGCGACGTCGCTTGCGACGTAACTGATTTTGACTTTAGTTAGTCTTTGCGACGTAAAGTTGCGACGTTACCTGCGACGTCGTTATTTTGACCTTAAGTGGTTATTGCGACGTAGGCTGCGACGTCGCTAGACTCTGCGACGTTGGATTGCGACGTTATACACTACGTCGCATTTTCGATTCTTAATTGAGTCATCGGACTTCTGCGACGTACCGCTGCGACGTTGCTATTTTTTCTGCGACATTAACCTCGTTCTAGTTTCGTAAAAAAAAAAAAAAAAAAGAGTTTTTTGGCGGGAAACTCCGAAAATTTTTTGCGTTTTCAAAATTTTTCCGTAGGCTTAAAACTGTTCAATTTTAGTCTGGAAAAAGTTTCATTTTACCCGGCCATTTTTTGACGTTTTCGGACGAAATTTTGGCGGGAAATACGCGAAAATTTTGTAATTTCAACTTTTGTTTTTAGGCTTAGAATAGCTTCATTTTAGTGTCGGAAAAGTTTCGCTACACTCTGTCGGTTTTCGAAATTTTCGAATTCAATTTTGGAGGGAAAATTCGTAAATGGCTTTTGGTACTAAAGTGCCTCCTTCTACATCCTTGTTCTATAGTGATTTTGCTAGTTGGAAGATTAAGTTATGCAATTTCATTGAATACAAAGATCCAAATCTGTGGAATTGGTTTAACACCATTGATCTATATGAGCAACCAAGACTCGATGGGGTGCTTAAATCAAGAGCACAAATGTCCGTCAAGGAACGAGCAGAGTTTGATAATGACAATAGAGCATATGAGATGATTACCAAGTGTTTGCCAGAAGTTGTGATTAATGAATTTAAAAATCAAGCAACTTCTATAAGTTTATGGGATGCTCTTATAGCGGCTTACGATCAAAAGGAAAAGAAGTCAGAGGCAAATATTCAAATTCCTAGTCTACATGATACTTCCAGATCTACTTCCAACTCAGCAGCATCTACTTCTACTGGCACTTCCTATACTTCTCATACAGCTCATACCGCTCCTTCAAAGTCTACTGAGGAACATGCTAAAATCTTTACAGCTTTCCTCAATTCTTATGAGAATTTTCTTTCTAAGAAGGCTAGTACTTTGCAGCTCACTGAGGAAGACTTTGAACAGATCGATTCTGATGATTTGGAGTATATGGACATCAAATGGAGCATGGCCATGATCACCCAAAGGACAAAGAAATTTCTTCAGAGAACGGGCAGAAAAGACCTGGATGACGATGGTGATACAGGTCTTGGTTTTAATAAAAGCAAAGTGAAATGCAAGAACTGTCAGATTCATGGGCACTTTGCTAAGGAGTGTGAGAAAGTAAAATATCCTTCATCTGGATTCACTACTCCTACAGCTCCAATGACTCCAGAGAAAAACACAACATCACAGGCTATGACGGTGTATTCTCAAGGAGTGTTTGATTTTAGTGCACTTCAAGGAGAGGTTCAACACAGTGCGCTCTTGGCAAAGATACATGAGGTAGAAACAGAATCTGAAAAACCTTTTACTTGCATATCCTGTATTAAATTGGAAGCTTCTTTAAAATGTTTTCAAATAGACTATGTAGACTTGAGAGAAAAGGTCGAGAAACTCACTGAGTCAAATAAGTTTCTAAAAGCTAATGAAATACTTTATGAAAAGGAAGTTGAGGCTCATAAGTTTGACACTGAGAAATATAAAGCTAAAGTTTTCAGTCAACAAGATGCCATTAACAGCTATTTAACAGAAATTGAGTTGTTAAATAAAGAACTTTCTGAGCTAAAGTTTGAGTCTGACTCTTTTAAAAAAGGAATCACAAGTTTCTCAAACTCTCATAAAATCTTCGATGAAATTGTTGACAAGCAGAGGACAAATACAAGTAGTAAGGCTGGAATAGGGTATAACTCAGTTCCACCTCCTACTAATCACTATCCTCGGCCTGTTAAGGAAGGCACCGAAGAACTTGTGGCTGACTACTCATCATGGCCAGCTACAAAGTCTAAAGAAGCTACATCCAATCCCAAAAGGCAGGCAAAGGAGAAAACTAAACGGACAGAGTATCCCTTGCCTACTTTTGTTAAGTCTGATAGTACACCTCCAGTTAGTGTAGCGGAGGGTGTTGAGATAGAGGATCTACCGGAAGAGGCTGAAATCAAAGTTGAAAAGGTTAATGTAAAGCCAGAAAATCATATACTTACCAATGAAACTGTAAAGGTTTCAAATACAAAGGGTAAAAACAAGGTTGAAAATGAATCCAAAAGGGTTCAACATCAAATGAAGGATTCAAATGTAAAATCTAAAAGTGAACAACCTTCAACATCAACTTGTTCAACTTCTGAGGCTTCTACATCAACGTGTACACATAAGTGTTCACGTCCTGTAAATGCCTCATCTTCTAAGCCTCCAACAGTTCATTCTCCACCTCAACCTTTTGTGGGTAATCATTGGAATAGGTCGTACATTGAACGACGTTCTTGTTTCCATTGTGGACAACAAGGACATATAATTAGGGATTGTCGGTTATTATCCCTAGATAGGTTTGGTAGAGGGATGCCAAGAACTTCCTCCTTTAGGAATTCTCATTCAAAATCATTTTCTAGGCGTGCTTCGTATTCGCCTATATCAAGATATGCATCCTCTTCTCCAAAACCCGTGGCTAGAGTAAACAAAGTTGTGCCTAGTAAACCTCAAGTTCAACAGCACAACATTGTTGAAAACAACTCATCTGAACCTACAAAGGTTTGGAAACCCAAATCCATAGACAACGCATCAATGAAATCTTCTGAGTTTTTAAAATATCATAAACTCATTGATGTGATGGTTATGGATGACCATGGACAACCCAAGTCTATCAAGGCTTGGGTATCCCATAAGTACTAACGTTTAATTGTTTGTGGTGGTGCAGTCAGGTTATTGAAAGCTAACATTTTTAGTGACTGCATGGATATGGATATTGTTGGAAGAATGCGATGATGATTTGTGATTGGATGAGATTTTCGATGTTATGAGGTGGTAAAAGTGCCAAAAGACATTTGACTTGACTTGATATGTGATTTTGATACTTTTCTTTATTTGTTAGAAGTGCAATAGCCATTCTTTATACTTTTTAGTATTAAAGAAATGCAAAGTTGCGAAAATTATTCAATTAAAAAAATACAAAAATATGTTTAATGTTTAAGGGGAGTATTTTTGGATTGGATATAAGAATTTGCTGTTCAGGGGGAGTAATTCTGAATATTAAAAATTCTGATTATTTAATTCAGAAATGTGAACAGCAAGATTCTTAATTCTTGAAAAGATGTTGGATTGCGTGTCTGTAAAACAACTTGGGATATGATAGTACATCGGGGAACATGCACAAAATGGAAATTTTAAGGTTTATCCTTGATGTATCAGTAGGTTTATCTAGCATACTTAATACAGTTTTTATGAAAATTATCTTCATCATATGATGTATTGGTAGGCATGATACATACCGGTCTATGGGTTATTAAGAAGTAAGTCTAATACGTGTCTATGATCTTGTGGTAAACACCTTGTGATGTACGACACTAAGTCTTAATTCCTTAGCGTAGCTTGACATACTTCTATTTTTGGATCGGATATCTGAGATCATTTGGGGGTTTATGCTGATTGTTTCCTCTGTTGTACGTAAGTACAGAACTGGTCTCAGTTAGTATAAGCTCAAAACTAAGCAAACGTGAGTCAATGCACTTGCAAAGTCTTAAATTTAAGATACTGGTCAAGGTCGCCAATTGAATAAATCAAGTTTGGTTTGACTGCGATCAGTTTTGCTTAAACCTGAATCAAGTGTATGTCGCTCTGTTGTACACAAGTACAGACCTGTCACCGCTGGCTTGATTCTTAAAATTGATTCTCTTATATTCTTTCTAAATTTGGAAACTATGTTCTTGTTTGGGCTAAAGGGGTATGTCTATGGTGGGGACCACGGTGAAATATTCATACTAATAATAAAAGGTTAGCTCACAGATACGGATGTAACATGTTTAAGTGGAAAAACAATACCAGTAATCGTCTTGAAATAATTTTTATACTAGGTGTATTAAATGTGCTAAGTAAATTTAAAGAGGGTAAATATACTGATAATCGAGATAACACTTACTATTTCCTAATAATTGCATGTTGGCCTGATATGATCCCTATGCAGACTTAAAACAATCCTATCCCCAATTTATGTTAATCTTTGTTCTTTGTTTTTCATTTATAAAGAAAAATACAAAAAGATTTTATTTCTATGTTATTTTCTTCAATATCACATATCTTGTTAAAGTCAAATATTGAAGATGTAAAGGATGTCAGTTATTCTCCAAAGATTGTGAAGATAATTCTATCGGAGAAGCTGCTGATGATTGAGAGATGGTCACATAGTTTGAAGATCTTATTGTATGATAAATTTGTGTCAGTCACATGAATTTGGACATCAAGATTTCTTGGAAGACCATGCTATCTCAAAGGGGGAGTTTCTGATTGTTGAAGACATGAAAGAGTTTGTTGATGAAGACTAATTGAAGACTTCTTTGACCAAGCTGCTGACAAGGGGGAGTTTGTTGGTGCATTTTGTGTGTCAGTCAGTTGGTCAAACTATTGTAATTGTCAAATTCAATTAGTCTACGAATGTATAGTGTTTAGAGTGTGTATTCGAGTCTGTAAATGAAATATACATAGAATGGTGACATTGTAATTGGGCCTGCGACGTCGGGTCAGACGTCGCAAGGATCTGGGCCTGCGACGTTGGGCCTAACGTCGCAGGGCCCAATAGGTTTCGTATAAATAGCGAGTTTGAAGTCAGTTTAGGGTTGGACGTCTAGAGAAAGAGAGAGAGCCGTTTTTGTGTGTGAGAGAGGAGAAAAACGAGTTAGAGAGTTTGTGTTTGGTGATTGTAATCTTTATTATTCAATTGTGAATATATACAAAAGATTATAGAAAACGTTTGTTATTGATTGTTTGATTTCCGCGCTTACAATTAGTTAAACGATCCGATCAGATCCCACGAGTACGGGACTATCATCCACCATTCCCTGTGTTCGAATCTGACTTACCAAATCTATATTTACAATTGATCGGGTATTCTTGCCTGGTTGCTTGAAAGTATTTAGTAGGTATTTCTATTTATAAATTGTAAAACAAGACGCGCTTTCATAAGCGACATCAATCGAGTTAAAGAATAAACAAAGTTTTGTGATGGTGTTTCGGATGTGGACAGGCAACAATCCTCGGATAGCGATAGGAATTATATGCGTCATTAAAATATGACAATCGTGCGACTTCATACTGTTTAATTTGTAGTCTTTCAATGACACCAACCTTTTCACATTCACTGAATAGCTTATTGGAACCTTGATACCATGTAAGCAATTACAAAATTGTTTTTTTTCTTCTCTCGAAAATGTATAACATGCCGGTGGTAGAAATGTACGTTCACGGCCGTTTTGCTGACGAAGCTTGGGATGAAGCTCGGGCCGAATATTCATTTCCTCCATGTCTAGGCGTACTTTATGACCATCTTTTGATTTCCCAGGAATGTTCATCAACAAACCAAGCAAGCTGTCACAAACGTTTTTCTCGATATGCATAACATCTAAGCAATGTCGCACCTCTAAATCCTTCCAATAAGGTAAATCCCAAAAAATGGACATTTTTTTTCCAAGATCCCTTTTCGAGCGGTATTGTCTTTCCAAACACGGTGCTTACTTTTTTAGCTTGTGCGAATGCATCATTTACGTCAAACCGTGTCCGCGTAGTTCCCAACTTGATTGTCCCATCAAACTTGTCCCCCTGTTGACGATACTCGTGATCCATTGGAAGTAATCTTCGATGACCCATATAAACAGTTTTTCTGCAATTTTCTAACCATCTTGAAGATGTTTGATCTCACAAACAGGGCACGCGAGTTTTCCTTTCGTACAGTATCCAGACAAATTCCCGAATGCTGGAAAATCATTTATGGTACAATAAATCATGGCTCTCAATTGAAATCTCTCTTTCTTATATGCATCGTATACTTGAACGCCCTCCACCCAAAGAGTTTTCATATCCTCGATTAAAGGAGCCAAATAAACATCAATGTCATTACCGGGTTGTTTTGGTCCTTGAATTAATAATGCCATCATGATGTATTTACGTTTCATGCATAACCACGATGGAAGGTTGTAGATGCATAGAAGAACTGGCCAAGTACTACGTTTACTGCTCATGTTTCCGAACGGATTGATACCATCAGAACTAAGACCAAATCGTAGGTTTCTCATATCTGCCGCAAATTTTGGATGAAGATTGTCAAAATTTCTCCATTGTGGTGAATCAGCTACGTGTCTTAACTTTCCGTCTTCTTTACGGAGCTTAGCATGCCAGCGCCACAATTCAACCTCTTTCGGATTCGAAAATAGTCGTTTAAGCCTTGGTATGATAGGAAAATACCACAATAATTTGGCAGGTGGACCGTTTTTAGACACATCATCATCAAGATCCTCATCCATTTCTTTTGTATGCTTATATCGAGACGTGCCACAAACAACACATTCATGCAAATCTTTGTAATCATTCCTGTACAATATACAATCATTTGGACATGCGGGTATTCTTTCCACTTCTAATCCCATTGGACACATCAATTTCTTGGCTCGGTATAAGGAATGAGGTAACTCATTATTTTCAGGAAGCATGTCATGCAAAAGGATTAATAAGCTTGTGAAACTAGTGTCACTCCAACCATTGTTTGCTTTTATGTTCATCAATTTCATTACAGCAGAAAGTTTGGAATACTTCGCACAACCATCACATAATGGTTTTTCCGATTCATTAAAAACCCGTTCTAGTTCAACTCGTTCAGTATCATCAATGTCAGCCTCCATATCATGAAACATATCGCTAATATTGTCATTGTTGTTATTATCACATAAATCATTGGTTGTTTCATCATTATTATTATCATTTAATGTAGAAAATGATGATGTGTTATAATCAACTTGCATTTCACCATGTTTAAACCAACTAGAATACATTTGAACAAACCCACGACTAATCAAGTGTGACTCAATGGTACTAATATTCACAAATCTCTTAGAATTTCTACAATCTGCACAAGGACACAAAATATCTCCATCTCCTTTGCTGACACGATCATATTCTGCAAATCTTAAAAAAATTTTCACGCCTGTCACATATTGCAGTGTAGAACGCCTTGAGTTGTACATCCATGAACGGTCAATCTTAAAATGATTAACATAACGTACAATCACAACAATGAATTATATGCATGCATGAATGAGTACTACAACATGATATTTGGTCACGGGTGGCCAATCCTAACCCACTTTTTGAACATTTTATCTCATATATGTATATGTTTTAACGAATTGATGTTATAAGAAAATTTCGACAGCACTTCCCCATTACTCCCCAAAATATGCTATAAACGCATACTTGAAGGAGTAAGAGGAAGTCTCCACCGAATTTTTTTATAATGTCAATCCGTTAAAACGTATACACATCCTAAATGAAAAAAAATATTCAAAAAGCAGTCCCAAACGGGGACTATCCGAATTTAATCTCTAATAGATTTAACTCGAACGAGTATACAAACTAATGGCATGTGACCTAATATTAATATTACGTAGTAATATTAATAACTACGTAATATTAATAAGAATATGTATATGCTTCACATATATGCATGTTAATTTACAGTTTTATATATACAGCAAAAAAAAACTAACCTATATATATAGCTCGTTTCGTAGAAATCGAGATGGTTTATATTTTTGTAACATGCAAACTTCCAATGAATGCTTTCGTTGATTTAATTTTGGTTTGTGAGATTTGTTACCGAGGCTGTTGATCTTTTGGTTGTTGATCTAAAAATGGTAATGTAATAATAAACGAAATGAAGTAGTATATATATTACCGTTGATTAAGATATTTTTTGAATAAAAAAAAGGCGGTTTTGTAAAACACTGCCTAAAATAAAATTGAAGGATGGTTAAAAAAGGCATTTAACCAACATATAAAGGCGGTGATGTAAAAAACCACCATTATGTTTATTTATTATCGTATTTATTGTTAGCCGCTTTAAATTATAACATTTTGGTTATAAATAGAACATGAAACCTTGTTTATTTTCCATTCAAGAAACCCCGATAAATTCCAATCTTCAATGCTTTCTCCGGTTCCTCCTAATTTCTTCTGTAACTTTCTCAAACCTTCCTTTCATTTTTTGGTAATTATATTTCTCATACAATGTATATATCTTTTCTCTTCCGTATTTACTTTTAATTAACTGTGTGTTATTAAATATTTTCAGGTTATACCGTATGCTTTTGTGCTTAGATATTTGCCTAACAATGTCCTGATGAGCGCTACTACTGTATCTGCAAATGGAGGCGAAAACATTGTTGAAAATTTTGTTTCGATGCTAGGTGGAGCAACCTTGTTAAAGACGCCTTGCTTTCTTTTGCCGATTTTCTTTTATTTACGATGTTTGACAGTCACACCTTTAAGACGTCCGTATATGGTTCGAATGGGTGTGAACGCCATTTGAAAATAATAACTAATTTCCGTTCGTATCATGCTTCTGAGCCGTGATACTATCGGAAACCCATTTTCGAAGGGAACAACATCGTTTTCCGTCTGAAAATGGTTCCGAAGTAACACGGTTTTTCGGTTTGATCGACGATTGATGGTTTCTAGATCCTTTTTGATCATATTTATTACTTTTTTTACCTTTAGATTTTCGATTTTCGGTTTCGCATATGGTTTTTATATAAAACATTATTTAGTTGATAAATATATCTGAAACCAAAAGTCCATGTACAATCATTCAAGTATCAATCTCAAAAAGCAACCATTCAAGATATGAATCTCAAAAAGAACGGAGTTGTTTAGATGGAAAATATGGACGGCAGATATATTAGGCATGTTCAGATTGTAATATTTGATGTTTTTCACATGTTTGTTCCTATCATCCTATGTAATCTTATACAATATATTGTTTTGGATATGGTGTATTTATAAATAAGAATTCTTATTTGTTGTGTTTTGATTCTGTTTGTGTATTTAAAATAGTATGGATAAATAAAAAATTCTTATTAGTTGTGTTTCGATTCAATTTGTGTATTTAAAAATATTAAAGTGATGATTAAAAATGAAAGAATTTGGTTTTTTTTTTATCGAAGATTTATGAAGTTTTGGTTAAATGCGCAGAACCAGTGATTAAAATTGGTTTATATTCGAATATATCAAACTCTATGATGTGACCTAAAAAGTCATGTTTTTAAGTACATATTTTCGCACTTTTTGGACTATTATTTGGTGAAAACATTTTCAAACCTTCATTATTTACTAAAAATTACCAAGGTAGTCTAAATACAAACGTTGCTTCAAAAATCGGTTAAAACGTCCAAATAACACGCAAACCAAGGCAAAACTATCACCTTATATATTCCCTTCTTGATTTTCTTATGTAATTAGATCTTAATTTATATTTTATGATTCCATAGGAAAATACAATACTGGAGGTGAAAGAATCAGAAGAAACGGACGAAGAACGGAGAAGATGTGCAGTCTAGAAGTTCGCCGATCGTCATCCGGAACATGCAAAAGTTAAAAATCTCCAAATTTGGCAAACTTAGTGTCATTAGAAGCGTAAAGGAAAAAAGAATCCAACGGCGCAAGAATCAAGCAAATCGGGCTTAAAACGAAGAAGATACGGACGAACCAAGCAACACGAGAAGTCAGCGGAAGGCAAATGGAGCACCAACCCCCCCTCCCCCTCCTAGGTACCATATACGGTACCCTAGGTGCCGAATACGGTACCCTAGGTACCATTTGCTTCACCATTTGCCTTGTAAATGGTACCCTGGGTGCCATTTGCCCCCCCTGTCGCCTGCTCGCCCCGTTCGTTGCTTTGATGCTTGTTCTTTATGCTTCAAGACTTGTACCATGACCACCTCCCTTCTCCTATAAATAGTGGACTCATTTCTTCATTTCAAACACACCAAATACACCTCTCATTCCATTTCTCTCATCTCTCTCTCTAGAAATCTATCTCTCTAGGTTTTCTCTTTAGTTTCTCTCTCTAGTCTTTCTCTCTAGTTTCTTTCTAGAGTTTTAAACCCTTGGACTAGTGAGATGATTATGTTGGGTTTTCTATTCCCTAACTAGATTATTATATACGCAGTGGAATAACAAAACTTTAAATAATCTAAAGCAATTAGAAACTAAAACCCTAAGGGATCTTTAACTTTAACAACATAGTACAATGAATAAATTGGACAAAGAAAATAAGGAAAACACTAACGTTAAGAGAAAACCTATTTCTCGCGAGCAGAACTTCGTTACTTGGAGGCAAGTACCCAAAGTAGAATACCTCTAATGCTTCACACCCAAAAACCCAAGAGAAAGTCGAATTTTCGGAATACTTGAAAATTCGTATCTAAAAACGTACAAGGTATAGGATGCCCCTATTTATAGTTGTGAAAGAAACCCTTCAGTTTGCTGAATTCGACTCCCAACCGGCGGTTGGACCTTCCAACCGGCGGTTGGAGCTGTCAGTCTTGTATTCCAAGTCTGCGACTTGCACCGCCTTTGAAACCCAAACCTCAACCGGCGGTTGGACCTTCCAACTGGCGGTTGAGTCAGTTTCTGGAATCTTCCGCCAAATTTAATTACTTTTAATTTTTAGTTAATGAACTATTATTAATTAATTAAACAATTAAATATAATATTAATACTATTAATATAATCCTTCATCTTTCTCTTGACTGTTTATTGAGGGCAACCCAAAAAGGATTTTACCATTAATGATAGTCTCACCAATTAGTTCTGATATTGGACACTATTCCAACAGATTAGGGAGGGAAACCTTTCCTTTTCTAGTAGATTAGTTATGTAGTTAATTAGTAGAGGCTAGCTTATGTAATGCTTGGATATTAATGAAGAAATACAAGTGTTATTCTGCTCGCAATTCTTATCGGTATTTTCTATCCTTTCTATTATTAATTTGTCATATTGTTCTTGTTTGATGTATGTGATTTATTAATATTAGAAATGTTTATTGCTATGCATTGTGAGTAGTGTGCTTGTATGTTTGCCATGATTTAGCTAGTAGTGATGATGTTACTTTAAATATATGATGTTAATGAGATAATATCATTATGAAACAACGGAGGTAACGTTATACGACTTTCATTTGTATAGCGCCGAAAACATCACTAATGTGTAAAGTACGGAACGTGGAAGCTATGAAAGTCGTGGGCACAATCCGTTGTGAAATAATGTTCCCGACTATTATATATTACGATTGAAAACTTGTGGTGCTGTTTAACTATACATTTATGATTTCAAACTAAACTATCGCCTTTCCTCCAATAAACGTGGTTAGAACCTTTATGATAAAGGAGTCATGCACCTTGATCAAACGGTCACTACCTATCTATATTTTCCAAAACAAACATGGTCTGATTTTGAAGCTGTGGAAATACTGCCCAACTTATCGTATTGTACACCGTGAATTAATCAGGGATTTATTGGACCGGGATTATAAAGTGAACGGGTTGTTTAGCTATTATAGATGTATTTACTATAATACAAGCTTAGATATATTGAGTTTAGATAGCCATAAAGTATGTAATACAGGATAAATCCCTAAAACATCCGAGTATCCGGTATAGCATTGGAAACACCTCTGGTGGAGTACAAATAATTGGAAGCCGTGGAAAGGCAGTAGGCTGAACACATCCTGGCGAAGTCTGTGATCCAGGGAAGACTGTAAAACGGGTGAATATCCGGTATAACGTTGGAAACACTTCAGGTGGAGTACCAATACGTGGAAGCCGTGGAAAACCTGTAAGTCGAAGACTGTATCACAGCCGAATAACGTTGAACTCAATCACAACCATTAAAGTATAAATTAGCAGTCACCAACTGTCTTAATCTTAAATGCCTTGCCCAGCTTAGATATCTCTGTATTTGTTAAAGAAATGTCAGTGGATAAATTACGGACTGTCGCCTTATCCCTGCACCCCATCTGGAGGGTCACTTGGTCTCGTCACAAGAGACGGTGAGGGAGGTTTCAAGGCAGTCCGATCTGACCAGAATCTTGATAGCCTGGTACTCACTGACATACTTGTCGGTTAACCCGATCAGTAGGGTGCTAGTGTTAACACTACAAGGTTTCTATGTGAAAGCAAGACACAAACGTTTAAAATACATTTTCAAACTAAAACATTATAACATCTATTCTAAGTCATGGTGAACCACGTTTTCATTATCCTTAAGTGTTATATATGCTAGTCTCCCTTTAGTTTCATGCTTTATTAGTTTTAGTAGTTTAGTTAAATTAGATATAAAAAACCAAAACAAAACCCTTCCAACTTATCAAAACCCCAGCTTAAATACCGATTTATCGGAACTAGCTCTGTTTCAATTCTGCCATCGTGAGGAACGACCGTGGATCATCCTTACCGCTTACTCGTATCAGATATTCATACCAGTTCCAGTAGGTAGTACGGAGGATTAGGCTCCCCCCGACTATTATAAATTTTAAAACTACCCTGCCGTGTATCTCGGTGGCCGGACCAATGACCGGAGTAAAATCCGACCGACCGCTGGGTGCGCGAAAAGTTTTTGACGCCGCTGCCGGGGACGGTAGTACGATTCGGAGCCTGTTTAGATAAATTAGTCTTTAAGCGATCCTTTTGACTCGGATTCACCATCCCTGTCAGAAGTTATTTCTTTCGTAGATTAGCGTAGTTAGCTTAGATTACCTTAGCTTAGTTTAGATTAAAATTCCCTTCTCACCCCAACTTTGATTCTTAAACCTTCTTCGTGTGCTGTTTTTTCTAAAAACTTGGGAAATGGCATCCCAACAACAACTAAAAGATCAAATTGATAGTCTTGTTGAAACAATCCAAGATAGATGTAGGAGTATTAATGCCCAGTTAGATAATGAATGCCAAGGGAATAGTATGAATTATTCGGATAACATAGGGTGCTTAGATCCTCAATTACAATATTATTATGACCCTCATGCTTTCCAAACACATCAATACCAGCCTTACTATCCTGAACCATTCAATGTCTACCCACACTCATCCTACCCTGTACACGAACCATTACCGTATGAGAGTTCTGACTTGAGAGGTATGTCCATAGCTTATCTCAGTAGTAATGATACTTTCTCACCTTCGTACAACCCACTTGAGCAATTACTTAGAGAACAAGAAGACATGCTTAGAAGATGTACTAATAAGCTGTCTGAATTACAAACACGAGTCCAAGTGAGTAGTAGTGAAGCTAGGAATCAAGTTATAACTGATAATTGGCTACAGGAAGATGATAGGCACTTACACACCACATCTACATCATTCGATACAGACTTTTATTCTCATCAGTCGAGTTGCAAAATTCCTTCCACCCCTTCAACTACCCAGTCTTCTAAATCCACACTTCCACCCATTCTTAACCTATCTACATCCGAGACCGATGAGGAGTTCATTCTAGAGGAACTCTCCGAGTCATTGCAACTTGAAACTCTTGGCCGGAGTGACGAGGATAACGAGGTAGACGAAGAGATAGAAGTAGAGAGCCCGAAGGTGGAGATCTACACAAAAGACCCAGCTTCAGAAGGACCGGAGGAATACGCACCGACTCCGAGAAGTGATTTCATTCCAACTCAAACCAACATGGTTGACAACATCCCGCAACAACTTGTGGTTGATAATGTCCCATCTATCTTTCCGAATGAATCACCCAATGATCTAGTTAAACCCTCAATTGCCTTAGACCAAGTAGTTGATGAGAATGTTGCTACAAGATTGGAGGCAAAAATGGATACTGTCCCACCTCCATGCCCAGATTACAACATTATTATTGACCAAAAGACCATAGGAAGCAAGGTGGGTTCTGCATCATGGTTTCCCTTCAAACCATCTCTCCACCATATAATGACTTTTACATCATTGAGAGGTGAGGATTCCTTTGACCAACCCATTCTGTCAATCCAACCCAAGGAGTTATTAGAAGTTAAGAGGTTTGTGATACCTCCAGTAGAACAATTCCCCCACTTTGAACCATCTCCTTATATTGGACATACCCTGGCCTTAACCTGCTTTAAACTTTTAGGTATGTACCAATACTACCCCTTGTGTCTACTGATGGGTGCAAGGGAGCCTCTAGGATTGCCTGATATGTAGTGTTAGAGTCAAGCTAGAGACGCGAACAAAAACAAGCGCTTCTCGGGAGGCAACCCGTGTTTAACTTAGTAGTCGTATGTTAACCCAATAAGTAGAAGATGAAACCCTAAAATGAATGTTCCGAGTTTTCTATTTTTATGAACAAAATGGATGGTTTGCGAAATTATTTTGTCAAACCTTAAAACTTTCTACCCCCACTTGTTTAAACTTTATCGTAATATCCATTTTTCACCATTATATAAGATCTCAAGTTCTTATTATCCCTTCACTCACAAACATGGAAACCTACTAGAATGAGAATTAGGAACCTTAGTCTTCTTAAACACCCATTCACATATTTCGAGCATTGGAGGTACTTACATATGTTTATGTGAACATACATATAAGATCTTTAAATGATTTATCTGAAAACCTGATTTGTATGTTAATATGTGTATTATGCTCGAACTCGTTTAAAAATGTGTGCTTTGGAAATCTTTATACTGGGTTACCTGATTTAAATACTCATGCTAGTGTTTCCATATCTGCTATTTGTGCTGCGATGAAATTATAGGCAACTAATACTTTTTGTGTGGGATTAGACTCCAAGTCATACACTAGTTTGTTTCATCTACAAAGCACTTACTTTGATAGGTTCTTCGCAAACCAGTGAATCTATGATTTAGAGAATAATCACTCGTTTGTTAGATCACGTTTGTTTGTTCTACTTGTACAAATGCCTAACAGACAGGGACTGATGCCTATGGATAAAGAATCTTCGAGAATAATGGAAAGAAGACAAGGGGAGCTTACAGTTCATTAAATTTGGGAACTTCTGGAGCATTGCTTTGCAGGATAAGAGATGACACTTTCAAACACATAGATGATCATATTTCATCAAGTAGATCAGCTCAATATTCACCTCATACTCCAAACCCTATACCTATGCCCTACCACATAATGGAACCCGAAACCATCACTACCATCCACCATCACCATATCTACCCACATTCACCCATTCATCCACCCCTTCACACGTACAACCACCACCATTGGGGACCACTCATGCAAAGGAATAGATACGAGATTAGTTTGGAAATTGAAGATCTCAGCCGATAAAAGAACAACATCAGATTCATTACATCAGTTTGTCGGCAAAAGATCTCGGGTGATAAAGATTCATGGTCATTAGATTCAGCACTTTCAGATCAGTAAGGGCAGTTGAGTTACAGCAATGGCTCTTGAAGATTAAGATCTTTGTCCATTAACCTATATCCAACATTTTGTGTTCCTTGGTTGATTATGCTTGTGTCCGAAAGGCTGCATCGCTTAGCTTCATTTTCTACAATCTATCCTTTTCGTCTTAGTTATTTTCGAGAAAAGTTGGTGATTTGATTGGATGATGAATGAGCGAGGAGTATTACAGAGATGACGACCATTCAAGGAAGAACCCATGGAGTCAAAGGCAGACAAACAAGCTTATACACCTGCGGACCATGGAACTTACATACATCTCTGAGGGAAGGAGCGTGGTTTATCTTCTCTCGAAACTCGCGCGTGCCAATGATCTTCAAAGACTTAAGTGTGGGATTTCATCCCACATTACATACACTTAGCAAGAATCGTTTCCACATCTTAAACACTTAAGTGTGGGATTCACTAATAAGAATCTCCACTTACATTATGGGACGATTAATTGCTAAGTTTGGACTCTTGGTACCAACTGCCAGATCAACGCATTTGAATCTGAGCCATTCTTCATACAAGAAGTGGAGCAAGAATCACATCGACTCTTCTCTTCTCAATTACCGATCTCAGCTTCATAACGTTAATCGTTATCTGGGGAGTTTCCTAAACCTTCACTCCATTTCTTGATTTAAATTTTTCTTTGTTAGCCTGTTAATCTAAGAAGTAATCTATACTATATCCTAAAGCTTATCACTAAGTGTGGGATTCCAGCCCATTACATACACTTGAGCAACATTTTCTATATGTTCAAATTCTAAGTGTGGGATTATACTTTACAGTACAATCTCAACTCAAGAGAACATTAGGGACAATGTTCATCTAAGTGTGGGATAGCAAGTATAGAATACCTTGGATTGGATGTTTACAGATTTTTATGTCCGAATAGCTCAACTTAGAAAATGTTCCTCAAAAATTTTCAAATTTTATAACAAAACTAATAAAGTATGGGCCAAATCATTCGATTAGCTATGATATATTTGAGTTAAAATATCTTTCAGGAGGAACCTTTTTCTAATATGAGTCATTTATTCAGGAATATTAGGGAAATTAAGGTAGAAATTTCTTAAATAAGTAGTGATAATCTAAAAGGAACATGGCTAGGTACATACAAACCATATTTGCAGTGAGGTTTTGAGCCTTAAAAGCATTCATCTTAAATGCTACATTGTTCATTTCTTGTGTGTGCCAATGCTAATATCTCTTAATTAGAACTTGTTCCTGACATACGTTTTGAGACCACATTGGTGAGTACCGTACGCGGTATAGGTGCAATTAGATGATCTCGACATTCTCTAAGAATTAAGCCATTTTCTTACATATCTTTTCAAGCCCAAAACCCTTCCGATACTCATTTTTAGTATCGATGATCCGCCTAGAAAACCCTGTTGAGCCTAAACCTTTCGTTTCTTCAAAACCCTACATTTTTAACCCACTTATCCAAAACTTCCCAACAACTTATCTTAGAATTTCTGAGGATTATGAAAAACATCTTGAAGAATCTTCTTCTGAATTGATCTACTCCTTCGTATTCACCAAAATTGAAGAAAATCAAAGGTGTGAAATATGGCACCAAAAGAAAAGACTCGAAGAAGTCCGTGATAAGAAAGAAAAGATTTCAAAAAAGAAAAGCAAAGAAAAATATCTTGGAAATTCTCTGGCAAAGAAGTTCTAAAGAAAGAAAAGAAAAGAAAAAGCAGAAAAGAAAAAGAAAATAAAAGAAGGCTAAGTGCTTCAAGTATCAATCGTTCAAAGAAAGATCCGATGAAATACGAGTAGCTATCCCCTCCGTTCTATAATAAGTTTTTCATGATTCTTAGGATGCCTAAGATAAGCAACCCCTTCAACCAAAAATCACCACTATCCATACCCCTTAACCATTACAAACATTACAACCCATTTATATGTCTTGGGATAATTAGCGCCGTCCTCTTCCTAAGTGGTGGAGATCCGATTCTCGACCAAGCTTATGATGATGAGTGATGCATGACTGGCTATTTGAGCGATTTCAATTGTGCTAGAATGATAGGAAACCCGATACACTCTGAGTGAATTGAGTGACCACCTTTAGTGAGATCGCCTAGTCATGTATACTCCAAGATCACGAGATTTGGAAACTATGCCTGGGAAAGTCAGTACTTATTTCTAAAAGGATCATCTTAACTTACCCTGTGTTCTCTAAATAATTTCCCCATATGACAAAGTGGTGACTCCTTGGAAATGTTTTAACTCACCCAAACTAATATAAAATGTTTTCATTGGACATAACTGAGTTGTTGCTTGAGGACAAGCAACGTCTAAGTGTGGGATACTTGATGTGACCTAAAAATGTTTTTAAGTACATATTTCCACACTTTTTGGACTATTATTTGGTGAAAACATTTCCAAATCATCATTATTTACTAAAAATCACCAAGGAAGTCTAAATACAAACGTTGCTGCAAAAATCGGTTAAAACGTCCAAATAACACTCAAACCAAGGCAAAACTATCACCTTAAATATTCCCTTCTTGATTTTCTTATGTAATTAGATCTTAATTCATATTTTATGATTCCATAGGAAAATACAAGACAGGAGGTGAAAGAATCAGAAGAAACGGATGAAGAACGGAGAAGATGTGCAGTCTATAAGTCCGCCAAACATCATCCGGAACACGCAAAAGTTAAAAATATCCAAATTTGGAAAACTTAGTGTCATTAGAAGCGTAACGGAAAAACGAATCCAACAACGCAATAATCAAGCAAATTGGGCTTAAAAAGAAAAAGATACAGACGAACCAAGCAATGCGAGAATTCAGCGGAAGGCAAATGGAGCACCAACCCCCCCTCCCCCCTCCTGGGTACCATATACGGTACCCTAGGTGCCGTATACGGTACTCTAGGTACCATTTGCTTCACCATTTGCCTTGTAAATGGTACCCTGGGTGCCATTTGCACCCCCCCCCCCCCCACCCCCCCCCCCCCCCCCCGGTCTCCTGCTCGCCCCATTCATTGCTTTGATGCTTGTTCTTTATGCTTCAAGACTTGTACCATGACCACCTCCCTTCTCCTATAAATAGTGGACTCATTTTAAACACACCAAATACACCTCCCATTCCATTTCTCTCATCTCTCTCTCTAGAAATCTCTCTTTCTAGGTTTTCTCTTTAGTTTCTCTCTCTAGGTTCTCTCTAGTCTTTCTCTCTAGTTTCTTTCTAGGGTTTTAAACCCTTGGACTAGTGAGATGATTAGGGAGGGAAACCTTTCCTTTTCTAGTAGATTAGTTATGTAGTTAATTAGTAGAGGCTAGCTTATGTAATGCTTGGATATTAATGAAGAAATACAAGTGTTATTCTGCTCGCAATTCTTATCGGTATTTTCTATCCTTTCTATTATTAATTTGTCATATTGTTCTTGTTTGATGTATGTGATTTATTAATATTAGAAATGTTTATTGCTATGCATTGTGAGTAGTGTGCTTGTATGTTTGCCATGATTTAGCTAGTAGTGATGATGTTACTTTAAATATATGATGTTAATTGTGATAATATCGTTATGAAACAATGGAGGTAACGTTATACGGCTTTCATTTGTATAGCGCTGGAAACATCACTAATGTGTGAAGTACGGAACGTGGAAGCTATGAAAGTCGTGGGCACAATCCGTTGTGGAATAATGTTCCCGGCTATTATATATTACGATTGAATACTTGTGGTGCTGTTTAACTATACATTTATGATTTCAAACTAAACTAACGTCTTTCCTCCAATAAACGTGATTAGAACCTTTATGATAAAGGAGTCATGCACCTTGATCAAACGGTCACTACCTATCTATATTTTCCAAAACAAACATGGTCTGATTTTGAAGCTATGAAAATACTGCCTAACTTATCGTATTGTACACCGTGAATTAATCAGGGATTTATTGGACCGGGATTATAAAGTGAACGGGTTGTTTAGCTATCATAGATGTATTTACTGTAATACAAGCTTAGATATATTGAGTTTAGATAGCCATAAAGTATGTAATACATGATAAATCCCTAAAACATCCGAGTATCCGGTATAGCATTGGAAACACCTCCGGTGGAGTACAAATACGTGGAAGCCGTGGAAAGGCCGTAGGCTGAACACTGTATTACATCCTGGTGAAGTCTGTGATCCAGGGAAGACTGTAAAACGGGTGAATATCCGGTATAACTTTGGAAACACTTCAGGTGGTGTACAAATACGTGGAAGCCGTGGAAAACCTGTAAGTCGAAGACTGTATCACCGTCGAATAACGCTGAACTCAATCACAACCATTAATGTATAAGTTAGCAGTCACCAACTGTCTTAATCTTAAATGACTTGCCCAGCTTAGATATCTCTGTATGTGTTAAAAAAGGTCAGTGGATAAATTGCGGACTGTCGCCTTATTCCTGCACCCCATCTAGAGGGTCACTTGGCTTTTCACAAGAGACGGTGAGGGAGGTTTCAAGGCAGTCCGATCTGACCAGAATCTTGATAGCCTGGTACTTAGTGACATACTTGTCGGTTAACCCGATCAGTAGGGTGCTAGTGTTCGCACTACAAGGTTTCTACGTGAAAGCAAGACACAAACCTTTAAAATACATTTTCAAACTAAAACTTTATAACAGCTATTCGAAGTCATGGTGAACCACGTTTTCATTATCCTTAAGTGTTATATATGCTAGTCTCCCTTTAGTTTTATGCTTTATTAGTTTCAGTAGTTTAGTTTAATTAGATATAAAAAACCAAAACAAAACCCTTCCAACTTATTAAAACCCCAGCTTAAATACCGACTTATCGGAACTAGCTCTGTTTCAATTCTGCCGTCGTGAGGAACGACCCTGGATCATCCTTACAGCTTACTCGTATCAGATATTCATACCAGTTCCAGTAGGTAGTACGGAGGATTAGGCTCCCCCCGACTATTATAAATTTTAAAACTACCCTTCCGTGTATCTTGGTGGCCGGACCAACGACCGGAGTAAAATCCGACTGACCGCTGGGTGCGCGACACTCTACAACAACAAAAAAATGCAAAGCTATCACTCCAACGTTAGAGAAAAATTAGTTTTTAAAGAAAGCGGTCTAAAGTAAACCGCCATATATGAGAAAGGGTTGTGACCAAATATGCCTGTGTATTTATCATGACCAAATATTTTAACAATAAAAAATATACTTTTTGACAAGGGGGAATTGAAAAAGAAATTGGCGTTACACTAAATGGCGGTTTTGCGTTAAACCGCCACAACTAATTTGTTGTTTTTGTTTGTTAAATTAAAAACTTTATTTTCCAAAAGGCGGGAGTGAAAAGTTTATTGCGGGTGGTGAAAAGTTTATTGGCACCACAATGCTTTTCGATATGTTAATACAAGTTGGGTTTCCAGTATAAATAGAGACCCTTGGCTCCAGTTGAAATACACACAACCTAATACCTAACTCCTCCTCCTCATTCGCATACGTAATCTGAGAAGTTCCGGCAATTAATTAGTATGGCAACTAAAGAAGAACAGTTTGTGATCGGCAAGAAATTTGACGTATTAACCAAGATTAACAATAATGTCATCAACTCGCATGAAGAAAGTATCTGAAACATCAATGACGCAATGAAGAAGTTAAGCAAGTGGATAGTTGACCTGAAAGACAAACGAGATGAATTTGGGTGTGAACTTTCCCCGTCCGAGATCGAATTTCTCGAAAAATGTGAGCATTATGATCTAATATACTACACGCCTAAGAAAGCATCATTTGAAGCATTGTTATCACATTTCAAGAAGTATAATCAAATTCATATAGAATGGAAAGAGTTTATGTTAAGAGGAGATGATGATTAGTTTTTGTTTTTTTTTTAAAAAAAATATTTATCTTTATGTATGTAATGAAAACCTTCAATTTTCTCGTCTTCTATTTTAGTTACTAATTATGATTTTCATTTGTTTACAACATTCCTTTCTCATTGAACAAATTAAAAAGACATATATACTAAACTAGTAAATTAACATACATAATTGAAATTAATAGTGACAACAGACAATTTTTGAATCTCTTAATTAATAATGAAACATTACATTATTTCTTATACAAAGAATTCAATATATCTCTCTTTTGATTCATAGACTTCTCGAGTTCTTTGAGTTGCTTCCAAAGATGTTCATACTTCTTCTTTTGTTTATAGAGTTTTTTGGTCCATATGTTAACTTGAATATGCATTACTTCATCCCTTTGCCCTGCATAACTTAAAAGTTCCATCATTGGAGAAGGAGGACGTGGAGGTAAATCATTATCCGGTATTTGAGAAGATGATGCCAATGCCATTGTATATTGTTTTTTAAAGATGATCTTTTAAGAGTTTTGTAAATGTTGACTTTGGATTTTGATGTATATATAGGCCAAAAAAATTAAAAACCAAATACACAAACCTTTGAAATACGTATTCATGACAACTGATCATAAGAGACCGCCTCAAATAAAATACACCAACCTTTGAAATACGTATTTACGATAGCTGGCAAAGGAAAAAACAGCGGGGTAATAAGAGACCGCCTCAAATAGCAATATTTGGGGCGGTGAAAATCGTACCGCCTTTAAAAATTATGGTGGGTTGATCATAACCGCTGCCTTTTGTTATTTGTTAGGCGGTTTACTGAGCCCTGCTTTAACTACCTGTTAAAAGCCACCATATAAAGAGTTGGGACCCCACATTTTCACCCTATAAGCGGTTTTACATCTAGGAACGCCTTTTAATAGCGCCTTAATAGGTCACTTTTGTAGTAGTGGGTTTAATCACTTCCAACCACTTTATTTTCATTTAAATTATTTTTTACAAAACAAATTAAAATAAAAACACATTTCATTAAATTTAAATTAAACATTACATAATATTAAATAAAACATTACAATAAAATAAAAATTACATTTCCTAAGGAAAAAAAATACAATACTCAATTCAAATTAAACATACGTTGTGCTGAAAAAAAAATACATTAATTCAAATTAAAACATGATAAACTCAACGCGCACGGAAATTTGGTGGTAGTTGCGAAACGTGTTCGATTAAAGCATTACGCAATTCATGGTGTTTTTCTCGATCGCGTAATTCCTTATCCATCTGTTGGCTTGTTTCAACTCTTTTTTGCCACGTACATTGTGGTGCATTCACCGGGTTTGCCAGATAGTCTTCTTCTAGGTCACACATGTTTCGGCCGTTGTCCTTGGTTATCATGTTATGTAAGATCACACAACAATACATGATTCTTTTGATTTTGTTGGTGCTAAATGGTCATGCCGGATGTTTTATTATATGCCAACGGCCTTGAAGTACACCGAATGCGCGTTCAATATCTTTCCTTGCAGATTATTGATATCTCTTGAACCGTGCTTCAGCCGGCGTAAGTGGATGTCTAAATGACTTTACAATAGTTACCCATTCCGGATAAATACCGTCGCCAAGATAATAACCTTTGGTGAATTGACGACCAGCAATCGTGAAATTTATGGAGCTCTATCTTGTAGTAAGTCGTTGAATAAGTCGGATTGGTTAAGAACGTTAATGTCGTTGCTCGAACCCGCTGGACCAAAGAAAGCATGCCAAATCCACAAATCGTAAGAGGCAACCGCCTCGAGCATGATCGTTGGACGACCTTGATCACCTCGTGTGTATTGCCCGTGCCACGCAACAAGTCAATTTTGCCACGGCCAATGCATACAATCGATGCTACCGAGCATACCCGGAAAACCATGCACCTCGGCATGACGTTGGTGTAAACGTTGCACGTCATGGAGTGTTGGTTTTCTTAAGTATTCGGTAGAATATAAATGATATATACATTTACAAAAATTGTCCAACGCATCGTTTGACGTTTGTTGTCCCATATGTAAATATTCATCAAATGCATCGGCGCAACATCCGTACGCCAATTGGCATACGGCGGAAGTGACCTTTTGAACAACGTTAAAACCGGGTAATCCGGTTGCATCATAACGTGTATGAAAGTGTGAAAAATAGGTCGGTAGTGGTTGTTGGGAATGAGAAATTATACCTTGCCAAATACGGAGAAATAATGTAACACCCCAAAAATATAAAGGGTTTACTTTAGAACACGAGGGTATATTTATTTTAAAGGGGAGTGTTTTAAATAATACGATATAATAGAATACGCAAATGGTTTCCCAGTTCCAGACAATAGAGTTTAAAAGGGATAAATTAAATAGCCCACCTATATGTTTTAATATGTTATTACGTATCATTTTTTAAAAACATTCCAGAGATATTGAGAAAGAGAGCGAGGGAGAGCTAGAGAAACCACAGGGATGATTTCTACTTCCAAATCCAAACTTTCAATCTTCAATTCTTAATTCTATTTGTTTGATTCTTTCTTTCTAATCCTCAAGAACACCATGTAAGTGAGTTTTCTCTATGATTTAACCTAGGGTTTGATTTTTATATGGGTTTCAAAGGGTTAATGGTTTAAATACGAAATTAGGGTTTAATTTGATGAAACTAGTGTTAATTAGTGTTTTTATGATTGATTAGTGATGTATAAGCATATATGTGTTCATGATTAACAAGAATTTAAGTTAAAAGTGAGTAATTTGAAGTATATAGCTAAAGATCAAAGTGGGGTTTTGGTGGGGTTTCATGGAACTAGTGATTATGATATGAAATTGTGTTTAATATGTTTAATTGAAGTTAGTAAAGCTTAATAGTATATGAATTAGTGTTAAAGTGAGTAAAAGATTAAGAAATTAGTGATATGTTCATAAGAGTTATGTTAAATATTTGTAGAAATAGAGCTAAATTATGAACTAGTGATAATGAAGTATGATTATGATAATAGAACATGAAATTAGTAGAAAAGTAATGATTGTTAGTATCTAAGTGTTGTTATGATGATATGTATGATTATGTAGGTGTTAAGAGATGTGGAGGCTTATGATGATCAATATGGTGAAATCGTCTAAGAGTTGTGGTAAGTGATACGGTGGTTAAACAGGTGATGTGATTGTGTATTACCGAATAGTTCGCGGGCTAGAGGTTTACACAATCAAAGAATAAGTTATTTGTTTTGTTTGTTTAATTATTTTTACTGCTTAATTTAGTTGTTGTGTTAAATTACTTGGTTATATTTAATTGTTATGTGATTAAATGATACTTGGTAAGAAAGTAGTGATTTTCTCATTAGCTTGATGATAGCTAAGTAATGAGATTGTCACTAGCTTAACGGTAAAGGAAAAGGAACGATAGTGTGTGATTCGATTGTGTTGGATCCGGATTGCTTCCGAGCAAGAGGCTATACAATCGGGTGGAAGATGATTTTTTGATACATGTGGGTTAAATAATGATGATGTAGTGAACAGTGTATGAATTGATTGTATGTGTTTCCGGATAGCTTCCGAGCTAGAGGATCATACAATCAAGTGGAAGTTACTTGTTATATGTCTTGTTGCTAATGTGTGCATTTAAGATTATGTTAAAAGTTGTTGTTGATTAGTGGTTTGATTATTGTTGATTAAATTATGTGGAATATGTTTATGTAGTGAAACAGTGTTAGTATGCATACCGTTGTGGTATGATACTCAGTGAAATAGGGTTAGCATGCATATCGATGTGGTCTGGTGCTCAGTGATCAGTGTTCAGTGTTTAGAGCTTAGTGATTTTGTGTTTATGTAATTGTGATGATATGTGTTAAGTGTTATGTGGATTGCTTGTTTGATTGCTTGTGTACTCACTAAGCAGTTGTGCTTATCTGTTTAAGTGTTTATGTTGTAGGTTGATGTTTTGCTAGCGACATGTGGATAGAAGGTTTATGAGAAGTTAGTGACGTGGATATGGAGCATGCTTGTGGTTAGAATATGCTTCCTTCTTTTGAATTGTTGTTTTGATGATCAATTGTGTAAATCGCCCAAAGAAAGAGTTTTCAAATTTAATATGTTGGTCAATGAGTAGTAGTTGACTTTGAAAGTCAAACAATGAAAAAGAGTCTTGTGTATGTTTAATAAAAAGGGTATGAAGTCTTTGGAATGTGATTAGTCTTGTTTCGGGTTAATTATGAGAAAATGTGGTATTAAAGTGTCAAATGGCATTGGTTGGTCAAACTTGAAGTTGACAAATAGTCAACAGCGTTGAATTGGTCAATCATGTATAAAAGAGTGGTGGTTTGGGTTAAAGATGATTGTTTTGGCTAAACGGGTCAATAGGGTCAAAATGGGTCAATTATGTGGTGATATATGAAGAGAGTTGTTTAGATCTTAAAGGAGAGTGAATCGATGGTCAAATGTGTTATTTAAGTTTGTTTTAATGTGCCAATTAAGTGTACAAAAGGTCTTGACCAGATTCACTATGGTTTGAGTTTTAATATGTAAAGCAAAAGTGGTCAAAATGGGCGAAAACAATCCACACGTCCAGATTTGTAGTTTTTGAGAAATTTGAAAAAGTGTCTAAAGTGAAAGTTAGATAATGTTATAGTGGACGTGTGTATCAAATTTCAGGTCATAACTCTCACCGAGTTAAAAGTTCTGTTTGCTTGAATGTCGGTAGTTTTGAGGGTAGAGTTGAGGGCAACGGGGCAGATTTGAGGGTATTTTTGAGGGCAAAGAGGCAGTTTTGAGAGGAAAGTGTAAAAATGAAAAACGTTCATTTTGTTACAGTAAAGGTGTCTGCAAAATTTGGTTGTCTAATTGTTAACCAGCAAAAAGTTGTGCATGTTTAAAAAGGGCAGTTTTGAGCAAATAGAGGTAGTTTTGAAAATGACTAGTTTTGTCCAGATTGTATGTTGGGCAGTTAACTTCCGTAGTCTTGCGTACGTACTCACGTGTCATATTTTAGTTGAGTGTCGGGACCTAAACAAGAGTATAAGTATAAAAAATAAAAAAATTCCTAGTTTTGGGGCGTTTCAAGTTGGTATCAGAGCAATGGTTTAAGAGAGATAGGTGATCCATGATAGGATTGCTTAAACTTAAACCATTAGTTGTTGTTTGATTTGCTATGATTATGATTATGCTAAATAGTTAATGTGATTTATTTGGATTAATCTGATTGTGTGATGATAAAGTGATAATTGAGTACAGCGATGGTTGCCAGAGGTAAGAGTAAATGTATATGAGGAGTTATTAGCTGTAGTTTTGTGTATGTGTTCAAAATGGATAAGTTGTGAAGTAGTTTTTGACTATGTGTTTAATTGTTAAATTGTTAATTATTGTGTGTTAACTGTTAAATGAGTTGTGTGTTATGTGTTTGTGTGGGAATCACATTAGAAATCGATGATATGAGATAACTTGAGAAGGAAGTGTGTATAACATAATATGTCTACGCCTGATCACCGTAGTTATATTGTGCTATTTCACATGGAATTGTTGGAGTTATCAAATATCAAAGTGATTTATTGTGATTGTTAGGATATAGTGTAAGAGAAGAGGTGTTTAAACTATGTGAACTATGTGTTAAATAATATGATTAGAAGAGATAATAGAGGGAGTAGGAGTAATAGACTTGTATTTAGTGATATGTATTTCACTTATTATGTGAAACCAATATGTAAGGGGTATATGGTTAAGAGTTTGTAGAGTTAGTGTTGATAATGTGCTTGAGTAGAATTAAGTGATGTATGCGTTTATGTATGATCAGTGAATTAAGTGAAGTGTTTTGAGCATGATTAAGTGTTTGTGCATGAGTAGAGATAGTGTTAAGACTAGGTAGTACGGGTGCCATTCGTGAGGACACGAATGAGATAAGTGGGGGAGAGTTGTAACACCCCAAAAATATAAAGGTTTTATTTTAGAACATGAGGGTATATTTATTTCAAAGTGGAGTGTTTTAAATAATACGATATAATAGAATACGCAAATGGTTTCCCAGTTCCAGACAATAGAGTTTAAAAGGGATAAATTAAATAGCCGACCTATATGTTTTAATATGTTATTACGTATCATTGTTTAAAACATTCCAGAGATATTGAGAAAGAGAGCTAAGGAGAACTAGAGAAACCACATGGATGATTTCTACTTCCAAATCCAAACTTTCAATCTTCAATTCTTGATTCTATTTGTTTGATTCTTTCTTTCTAATCCTCAAGAACACCATGTAAGTGAGTTTTCTCTATGATTTAACTTAGGGTTTGATTTTTATATGGGTTTCAAAGGGTTGATGGTTTAAATACGAAATTAGGGTTTTAATTTGATGAAACTAGTGTTAATTAGTGTTTTTATGTTTGATTAGTGATGTATAAGCATATATGTGTTCGTGATTAACAAGAATTCAAGTTAAAAGTGAGTAATTTGAAGTATATAGCTAAAGATCAAAGTGGGGTTTTGGTGGGGTTTCATGGAACTAGTGATTATGATATGAAATTGTGTTTAATATGTTTAATTGAAGTTAGTAAAGCTTAATAGTGAATGAATTAGTGTTAAAGTGAGTAAAAGATTAAGAAATTAGTGATATGTTCATAAGAGTTATGTTAAATATTTGTAGAAATAGAGCTAAATTATGAACTAGTGATAATGAAGTATGATTATGATAATAGAACATGAAATTAGTAGAAAAGTAATAATTGTTAGTGTCTAAGTGTTGTTATGATGATATGTATGATTATGTAGGTGTTAAGAGATGTGGAGGCTTATGATGATCAATATGGTGAAATCGTCTAAGAGTTGTGGTAAGTGATACGGGGGTTAAACAGGTGATGTGATTGTGTATTACCGAATAGCTCGCGGGCTAGAGGTTTACACAATCAAAGAATAAGTTATTTGTTATGTTTGTTTAATTATTTTTACTGCTTAATTTAGTTGTTGTGTTAAATTACTTGGTTATATTTAATTGTTATGTGATTAAATGATACTTGGTAAGAAAGTAGTGATTTTCTCATTAGCTTGATGATAGCCAAGTAATGAGATTGTCACTAGCTTAACGGTAAAGGAAAAGGAACGATAGTGTGTGATTCGATTGTGTTGGATCCGGATTGCTTCCGAGCAAGAGGCTATACAATCGGGTGGAAGATGATTTGTTGATACATGTGGGTTAAATAGTGATGATGTAGTGAACAGTGTATGAATTGATTGTATGTGTTTCCGGATAGCTTCCGAGCTAGAGGATCATACAATCAAGTGGAAGTTACTTGTTATATGTCTTGTTGCTAATGTGTGCATTTAAGATTATGTTAAAAGTTGTTGTTGATTAGTGTTTTTATTATTGTTGATTAAATTATGTGGAATATGTTTATGCAGTGAAACAGTGTTAGTATGCATACCGTTGTGGTATGATACTCAGTGAAACAGGGTTAGCATGCATATCGATGTGGTCTGGTGCTCAGTGATCAGTGTTCAGTGTTTAGAGCTTAGTGATTTTGTGTTTATGTAATTGTGATGATATGTGTTAATTGTTATGTGGATTGCTTGTTTGATTGCTTGTGTACTCACTAAGCAGTTGTGCTTACCTGTTTAAGTGTTTATGTTGTAGGTTGATGTTTTACTAGCGACATGTGGATAGAAGGTTTATGAGAAGTTAGTGACGTGGATATGGAGCATGCTTGTGGTTAGAATATGCTTCCTTCTTTTGAATTGTTGTTTTGATGATCAATTGTGTAAATCGCCCAAAGAAAGAGTTTTCAAATTTAATATGTTGGTCAATGAGTAGTAGTTGACTTTAAAAGTCAAACAATGAAAAAGAGTCTTGTGTATGTTTAATAAAAAGGGTATGAAGTCTTTGGAATGTGATTAGTCTTGTTTCGGGTTAATTATGAGAAAATGTGGTATTAAAGTGTCAAATGGCATTGGTTGGTCAAATTTGAAGTTGACAAATAGTCAACAGCGTTGAATTGGTCAATCATGTATAAAAGAGTGGTGGTTTGGGTTAAAGATGATTGTTTTGGCTAAACGGGTCAATAGGGTCAAAATGGATCAATTATGTGGTGATATATGAAGAGAGTTGTTTAGATCTTAAAGGAGAGTGAATCAATGGTCAAATGTGTTATTTAAGTTTGTTTTAATGTGCCAATTAAGTGTACAAAAGGTCTTGACCAGATTCACTATGGTTTGAGTTTTAATATGTAAAGCAAAAGTGGTCAAAATGGGCGAAAACAATCCACACGTCCAGATTTGTAGTTTTTGAGAAATTTGAAAAAGTGTCTAAAGTGAAAGTTAGATAATGTTATAGTGGACGTGTGTATCAAATTTCAGGTCATAACTCTCACCGAGTTAAAAGTTATGCTTGCTTGAATGTCGGTAGTTTTGAAGAAATAGGGCAGTTTTGAGGGTAGCGTTGAGGGCAACGGGGCAGTTTTGAGGGTATTTTTGAGGGTAAAGAGGCAGTTTTGAGAGGAAAGTGTAAAAATGAAAAACGTTCATTTTGTTACAGTAAATGTGTCTGCAAAATTTGGTTGTCTAATTGTTAACGAGCAAAAAGTTGTGCATGTTTAAAAAGGGCAGTTTTGAGCAAATAGAGGTAGTTTTGAAAATGAGTAGTTTTGTCCAGATTGTATGTTGGGCAGTTAACTTCCGTAGTCTTGCGTACGTACTCACGTGTCATATTTTAGTTGAGTGTCGGGACCTAAACAAGAGTATAAGTATAAAAAATAAAAAAATTCCTAGTTTTGGGGCGTTTCAAGTTGGTATCAGAGCAATGGTTTAAGAGAGATAGGTGATCCATGATAGGATTGCTTAAACTTAAACCATTAGTTGTTGTTTGATTTGCTATGATTATGATTATGCTAAATAGTTAATGTGATTTATTTGGATTAATCTGATTGTGTGATGATAAAGTGATAATTGAGTACAGCGATGGTTGCCAGAGGTAAGAGTAAATGTATATGAGGAGTTATTAGCTGTAGTTTTGTGTATGTGTTCAAAATGGATAAGTTGTGAAGTAGTTTTTGACTATGTGTTTAATTGTTAAATTGTTAATTATTGTGTGTTAACTGTTAAATGAGTTGTGTGTTATGTGTTTGTGTGGGAATCACATTAGAAATCGATGATATGAGATAACTTGAGAAGGAAGTGTGTATAACATAATATGTCTACGCCTGATCACCGTAGTTATATTGTGCTATTTCACATGGAATTGTTGGAGTTATCAAATATCAAAGTGATTTATTGTGATTGTTAGGATATAGTGTAAGAGAAGAGGTGTTTAAACTATGTGAACTATGTGTTAAATAATATGATTAGAAGAGATAATAGAGGGAGTAGGAGTAATAGACTTGTATTTAGTGATATGTATTTCACTTATTATGTGAAACCAATATGTAAGGGGTATATGGTTAAGAGTTTGTAGAGTTAGTGTTGATAATGTGCTTGAGTAGAATTAAGTGATGTATGCGTTTATGTATGATCAGTGAATTAAGTGAAGTGTTTTGAGCATGATTAAGTGTTTGTGCATGAGTAGAGATAGTGTTAAGACTAGGTAGTACGGGTGCCATTCGTGAGGACACGAATGAGATAAGTGGGGGAGAGTTGTAACACCCCAAAAATATAAAGGTTTTATTTTAGAACATGAGGGTATATTTATTTCAAAGTGGAGTGTTTTAAATAATACGATATAATAGAATACGCAAATGGTTTCCCAGTTCCAGACAATAGAGTTTAAAAGGGATAAATTAAATAGCCGACCTATATGTTTTAATATGTTATTACGTATCATTGTTTAAAACATTCCAGAGATATTGAGAAAGAGAGCTAAGGAGAACTAGAGAAACCACATGGATGATTTCTACTTCCAAATCCAAACTTTCAATCTTCAATTCTTGATTCTATTTGTTTGATTCTTTCTTTCTAATCCTCAAGAACACCATGTAAGTGAGTTTTCTCTATGATTTAACTTAGGGTTTGATTTTTATATGGGTTTCAAAGGGTTGATGGTTTAAATATGAAATTAGGGTTTTAATTTGATGAAACTAGTGTTAATTAGTGTTTTTATGTTTGATTAGTGATGTATAAGCATATATGTGTTCATGATTAACAAGAATTCAAGTTAAAAGTGAGTAATTTGAAGTATATAGCTAAAGATCAAAGTGGGGTTTTGGTGGGGTTTCATGGAACTAGTGATTATGATATGAAATTGTGTTTAATATGTTTAATTGAAGTTAGTAAAGCTTAATAGTGAATGAATTAGTGTTAAAGTGAGTAAAAGATTAAGAAATTAGTGATATGTTCATGAGAGTTATGTTAAATATTTGTAGAAATAGAGCTAAATTATGAACTAGTGATAATGAAGTATGATTATGATAATAGAACATGAAATTAGTAGAAAAGTAATAATTGTTAGTGTCTAAGTGTTGTTATGATGATATGTATGATTATGTAGGTGTTAAGAGATGTGGAGGCTTATGATGATCAATATGGTGAAATCGTCTAAGAGTTGTGGTAAGTGATACGGGGGTTAAACAGGTGATGTGATTGTGTATTACCGAATAGCTCGCGGGCTAGAGGTTTACACAATCAAAGAATAAGTTATTTGTTATGTTTGTTTAATTATTTTTACTGCTTAATTTAGTTGTTGTGTTAAATTACTTGGTTATATTTAATTGTTATGTGATTAAATGATACTTGGTAAGAAAGTAGTGATTTTCTCATTAGCTTGATGATAGCCAAGTAATGAGATTGTCACTAGCTTAACGGTAAAGGAAAAGGAACGATAGTGTGTGATTCGATTGTGTTGGATCCGGATTGCTTCCGAGCAAGAGGCTATACAATCGGGTGGAAGATGATTTGTTGATACATGTGGGTTAAATAGTGATGATGTAGTGAACAGTGTATGAATTGATTGTATGTGTTTCCGGATAGCTTCCGAGCTAGAGGATCATACAATCAAGTGGAAGTTACTTGTTATATGTCTTGTTGCTAATGTGTGCATTTAAGATTATGTTAAAAGTTGTTGTTGATTAGTGTTTTTATTATTGTTGATTAAATTATGTGGAATATGTTTATGCAGTGAAACAGTGTTAGTATGCATACCGTTGTGGTATGATACTCAGTGAAACAGGGTTAGCATGCATATCGATGTGGTCTGGTGCTCAGTGATCAGTGTTCAGTGTTTAGAGCTTAGTGATTTTGTGTTTATGTAATTGTGATGATATGTGTTAAGTGTTATGTGGATTGCTTGTTTGATTGCTTGTGTACTCACTAAGCAGTTGTGCTTACCTGTTTAAGTGTTTATGTTGTAGGTTGATGTTTTACTAGCGACATGTGGATAGAAGGTTTATGAGAAGTTAGTGACGTGGATATGGAGCATGCTTGTGGTTAGAATATGCTTCCTTCTTTTGAATTGTTGTTTTGATGATCAATTGTGTAAATCGCCCAAAGAAAGAGTTTTCAAATTTAATATGTTGGTCAATGAGTAGTAGTTGACTTAAAAAGTCAAACAATGAAAAAGAGTCTTGTGTATGTTTAATAAAAAGGGTATGAAGTCTTTGGAATGTGATTAGTCTTGTTTCGGGTTAATTATGAGAAAATGTGGTATTAAAGTGTCAAATGGCATTGGTTGGTCAAACTTGAAGTTGACAAATAGTCAACAGCGTTGAATTGGTCAATCATGTATAAAAGAGTGGTGGTTTGGGTTAAAGATGATTGTTTTGGCTAAACGGGTCAATAGGGTCAAAATGGGTCAATTATGTGGTGATATATGAAGAGAGTTGTTTAGATCTTAAAGGAGAGTGAATCAATGGTCAAATGTGTTATTTAAGTTTGTTTTAATGTGCCAATTAAGTGTACAAAAGGTCTTGACCAGATTCACTATGGTTTGAGTTTTAATATGTAAAGCAAAAGTGGTCAAAATGGGCGAAAACAATCCACACGTCCAGATTTGTAGTTTTTGAGAAATTTGAAAAAGTGTCTAAAGTGAAAGTTAGATAATGTTATAGTGGACGTGTGTATCAAATTTCAGGTCATAACTCTCACCGAGTTAAAAGTTATGCTTGCTTGAATGTCGGTAGTTTTGAAGAAATAGGGCAGTTTTGAGGGTAGCGTTGAGGGCAACGGGGCAGTTTTGAGGGTATTTTTGAGGGCAAAGAGGCAGTTTTGAGAGGAAAGTGTAAAAATGAAAAACGTTCATTTTGTTACAGTAAATGTGTCTGCAAAATTTGGTTGTCTAATTGTTAACGAGCAAAAAGTTGTGCATGTTTAAAAAGGGCAGTTTTGAGCAAATAGAGGTAGTTTTGAAAATGAGTAGTTTTGTCCAGATTGTATGTTGGGCAGTTAACTTCCGTAGTCTTGCGTACGTACTCACGTGTCATATTTTAGTTGAGTGTCGGGACCTAAACAAGAGTATAAGTATAAAAAATAAAAAAATTCCTAGTTTTGGGGCGTTTCAAGTTGGTATCAGAGCAATGGTTTAAGAGAGATAGGTGATCCATGATAGGATTGCTTAAACTTAAACCATTAGTTGTTGTTTGATTTGCTATGATTATGATTATGCTAAATAGTTAATGTGATTTATTTGGATTAATCTGATTGTGTGATGATAAAGTGATAATTGAGTACAGCGATGGTTGCCAGAGGTAAGAGTAAATGTATATGAGGAGTTATTAGCTGTAGTTTTGTGTATGTGTTCAAAATGGATAAGTTGTGAAGTAGTTTTTGACTATGTGTTTAATTGTTAAATTGTTAATTATTGTGTGTTAACTGTTAAATGAGTTGTGTGTTATGTGTTTGTGTGGGAATCACATTAGAAATCGATGATATGAGATAACTTGAGAAGGAAGTGTGTATAACATAATATGTCTACGCCTGATCACCGTAGTTATATTGTGCTATTTCACATGGAATTGTTGGAGTTATCAAATATCAAAGTGATTTATTGTGATTGTTAGGATATAGTGTAAGAGAAGAGGTGTTTAAACTATGTGAACTATGTGTTAAATAATATGATTAGAAGAGATAATAGAGGGAGTAGGAGTAATAGACTTGTATTTAGTGATATGTATTTCACTTATTATGTGAAACCAATATGTAAGGGGTATATGGTTAAGAGTTTGTAGAGTTAGTGTTGATAATGTGCTTGAGTAGAATTAAGTGATGTATGCGTTTATGTATGATCAGTGAATTAAGTGAAGTGTTTTGAGCATGATTAAGTGTTTGTGCATGAGTAGAGATAGTGTTAAGACTAGGTAGTACGGGTGCCATTCGTGAGGACACGAATGAGATAAGTGGGGGAGAGTTGTAACACCCCAAAAATATAAAGGTTTTATTTTAGAACATGAGGGTATATTTATTTCAAAGTGGAGTGTTTTAAATAATACGATATAATAGAATACGCAAATGGTTTCCCAGTTCCAGACAATAGAGTTTAAAAGGGATAAATTAAATAGCCGACCTATATGTTTTAATATGTTATTACGTATCATTGTTTAAAACATTCCAGAGATATTGAGAAAGAGAGCTAAGGAGAACTAGAGAAACCACATGGATGATTTCTACTTCCAAATCCAAACTTTCAATCTTCAATTCTTGATTCTATTTGTTTGATTCTTTCTTTCTAATCCTCAAGAACACCATGTAAGTGAGTTTTCTCTATGATTTAACTTAGGGTTTGATTTTTATATGGGTTTCAAAGGGTTGATGGTTTAAATACGAAATTAGGGTTTTAATTTGATGAAACTAGTGTTAATTAGTGTTTTTATGTTTGATTAGTGATGTATAAGCATATATGTGTTCGTGATTAACAAGAATTCAAGTTAAAAGTGAGTAATTTGAAGTATATAGCTAAAGATCAAAGTGGGGTTTTGGTGGGGTTTCATGGAACTAGTGATTATGATATGAAATTGTGTTTAATATGTTTAATTGAAGTTAGTAAAGCTTAATAGTGAATGAATTAGTGTTAAAGTGAGTAAAAGATTAAGAAATTAGTGATATGTTCATAAGAGTTATGTTAAATATTTGTAGAAATAGAGCTAAATTATGAACTAGTGATAATGAAGTATGATTATGATAATAGAACATGAAATTAGTAGAAAAGTAATAATTGTTAGTGTCTAAGTGTTGTTATGATGATATGTATGATTATGTAGGTGTTAAGAGATGTGGAGGCTTATGATGATCAATATGGTGAAATCGTCTAAGAGTTGTGGTAAGTGATACGGGGGTTAAACAGGTGATGTGATTGTGTATTACCGAATAGCTCGCGGGCTAGAGGTTTACACAATCAAAGAATAAGTTATTTGTTATGTTTGTTTAATTATTTTTACTGCTTAATTTAGTTGTTGTGTTAAATTACTTGGTTATATTTAATTGTTATGTGATTAAATGATACTTGGTAAGAAAGTAGTGATTTTCTCATTAGCTTGATGATAGCCAAGTAATGAGATTGTCACTAGCTTAACGGTAAAGGAAAAGGAACGATAGTGTGTGATTCGATTGTGTTGGATCCGGATTGCTTCCGAGCAAGAGGCTATACAATCGGGTGGAAGATGATTTGTTGATACATGTGGGTTAAATAGTGATGATGTAGTGAACAGTGTATGAATTGATTGTATGTGTTTCCGGATAGCTTCCGAGCTAGAGGATCATACAATCAAGTGGAAGTTACTTGTTATATGTCTTGTTGCTAATGTGTGCATTTAAGATTATGTTAAAAGTTGTTGTTGATTAGTGTTTTTATTATTGTTGATTAAATTATGTGGAATATGTTTATGCAGTGAAACAGTGTTAGTATGCATACCGTTGTGGTATGATACTCAGTGAAACAGGGTTAGCATGCATATCGATGTGGTCTGGTGCTCAGTGATCAGTGTTCAGTGTTTAGAGCTTAGTGATTTTGTGTTTATGTAATTGTGATGATATGTGTTAATTGTTATGTGGATTGCTTGTTTGATTGCTTGTGTACTCACTAAGCAGTTGTGCTTACCTGTTTAAGTGTTTATGTTGTAGGTTGATGTTTTACTAGCGACATGTGGATAGAAGGTTTATGAGAAGTTAGTGACGTGGATATGGAGCATGCTTGTGGTTAGAATATGCTTCCTTCTTTTGAATTGTTGTTTTGATGATCAATTGTGTAAATCGCCCAAAGAAAGAGTTTTCAAATTTAATATGTTGGTCAATGAGTAGTAGTTGACTTTAAAAGTCAAACAATGAAAAAGAGTCTTGTGTATGTTTAATAAAAAGGGTATGAAGTCTTTGGAATGTGATTAGTCTTGTTTCGGGTTAATTATGAGAAAAGGTGGTATTAAAGTGTCAAATGGCATTGGTTGGTCAAACTTGAAGTTGACAAATAGTCAACAGCGTTGAATTGGTCAATCATGTATAAAAGAGTGGTGGTTTGGGTTAAAGATGATTGTTTTGGCTAAACGGGTCAATAGGGTCAAAATGGGTCAATTATGTGGTGATATATGAAGAGAGTTGTTTAGATCTTAAAGGAGAGTGAATCAATGGTCAAATGTGTTATTTAAGTTTGTTTTAATGTGCCAATTAAGTGTACAAAAGGTCTTGACCAGATTCACTATGGTTTGAGTTTTAATATGTAAAGCAAAAGTGGTCAAAATGGGCGAAAACAATCCACACGTCCAGATTTGTAGTTTTTGAGAAATTTGAAAAAGTGTCTAAAGTGAAAGTTAGATAATGTTATAGTGGACGTGTGTATCAAATTTCAGGTCATAACTCTCACCGAGTTAAAAGTTATGCTTGCTTGAATGTCGGTAGTTTTGAAGAAATATGGCAGTTTTGAGGGTAGCGTTGAGGGCAACGGGGCAGTTTTGAGGGTATTTTTGAGGGCAAAGAGGCAGTTTTGAGAGGAAAGTGTAAAAATGAAAAACGTTCATTTTGTTACAGTAAATGTCTGCAAAATTTGGTTGTCTAATTGTTAACGAGCAAAAAGTTGTGCATGTTTAAAAAGGGCAGTTTTGAGCAAATAGAGGTAGTTTTGAAAATGAGTAGTTTTGTCCAGATTGTATGTTGGGCAGTTAACTTCCGTAGTCTTGCGTACGTACTCACGTGTCATATTTTAGTTGAGTGTCGGGACCTAAACAAGAGTATAAGTATAAAAAATAAAAAAATTCCTAGTTTTGGGGCGTTTCAAGTTGGTATCAGAGCAATGGTTTAAGAGAGATAGGTGATCCATGATAGGATTGCTTAAACTTAAACCATTAGTTGTTGTTTGATTTGCTATGATTATGATTATGCTAAATAGTTAATGTGATTTATTTGGATTAATCTGATTGTGTGATGATAAAGTGATAATTGAGTACAGCGATGGTTGCCAGAGGTAAGAGTAAATGTATATGAGGAGTTATTAGCTGTAGTTTTGTGTATGTGTTCAAAATGGATAAGTTGTGAAGTAGTTTTTGACTATGTGTTTAATTGTTAAATTGTTAATTATTGTGTGTTAACTGTTAAATGAGTTGTGTGTTATGTGTTTGTGTGGGAATCACATTAGAAATCGATGATATGAGATAACTTGAGAAGGAAGTGTGTATAACATAATATGTCTACGCCTGATCACCGTAGTTATATTGTGCTATTTCACATGGAATTGTTGGAGTTATCAAATATCAAAGTGATTTATTGTGATTGTTAGGATATAGTGTAAGAGAAGAGGTGTTTAAACTATGTGAACTATGTGTTAAATAATATGATTAGAAGAGATAATAGAGGGAGTAGGAGTAATAGACTTGTATTTAGTGATATGTATTTCACTTATTATGTGAAACCAATATGTAAGGGGTATATGGTTAAGAGTTTGTAGAGTTAGTGTTGATAATGTGCTTGAGTAGAATTAAGTGATGTATGCGTTTATGTATGATCAGTGAATTAAGTGAAGTGTTTTGAGCATGATTAAGTGTTTGTGCATGAGTAGAGATAGTGTTAAGACTAGGTAGTACGGGTGCCATTCGTGAGGACACGAATGAGATAAGTGGGGGAGAGTTGTAACACCCCAAAAATATAAAGGTTTTATTTTAGAACATGAGGGTATATTTATTTCAAAGTGGAGTGTTTTAAATAATACGATATAATAGAATACGCAAATGGTTTCCCAGTTCCAGACAATAGAGTTTAAAAGGGATAAATTAAATAGCCGACCTATATGTTTTAATATGTTATTACGTATCATTGTTTAAAACATTCCAGAGATATTGAGAAAGAGAGCTAAGGAGAACTAGAGAAACCACATGGATGATTTCTACTTCCAAATCCAAACTTTCAATCTTCAATTATTGATTCTATTTGTTTGATTCTTTCTTTCTAATCCTCAAGAACACCATGTAAGTGAGTTTTCTCTATGATTTAACCTAGGGTTTGATTTTTATATGGGTTTCAAAGGGTTGATGGTTTAAATACGAAATTAGGGTTTTAATTTGATGAAACTAGTGTTAATTAGTGTTTTTATGTTTGATTAGTGATGTATAAGCATATATGTGTTCATGATTAACAAGAATTCAAGTTAAAAGTGAGTAATTTGAAGTATATAGCTAAAGATCAAAGTGGGGTTTTGGTCATGGAACTAGTGATTATGATATGAAATTGTGTTTAATATGTTTAATTGAAGTTAGTAAAGCTTAATAGTGAATGAATTAGTGTTAAAGTGAGTAAAAGATTAAGAAATTAGTGATATGTTCATGAGAGTTATGTTAAATATTTGTAGAAATAGAGCTAAATTATGAACTAGTGATAATGAAGTATGATTATGATAATAGAACATGAAATTAGTAGAAAAGTAATAATTGTTAGTGTCTAAGTGTTGTTATGATGATATGTATGATTATGTAGGTGTTAAGAGATGTGGAGGCTTATGATGATCAATATGGTGAAATCGTCTAAGAGTTGTGGTAAGTGATACGGGGGTTAAACAGGTGATGTGATTGTGTATTACCGAATAGCTCGCGGGCTAGAGGTTTACACAATCAAAGAATAAGTTATTTGTTATGTTTGTTTAATTATTTTTACTGCTTAATTTAGTTGTTGTGTTAAATTACTTGGTTATATTTAATTGTTATGTGATTAAATGATACTTGGTAAGAAAGTAGTGATTTTCTCATTAGCTTGATGATAGCCAAGTAATGAGATTGCCACTAGCTTAACGGTAAAGGAAAAGGAACGATAGTGTGTGATTCGATTGTGTTGGATCCGGATTGTTTCCGAGCAAGAGGCTATACAATCGGGTGGAAGATGATTTGTTGATACATGTGGGTTAAATAGTGATGATGTAGTGAACAGTGTATGAATTGATTGTATGTGTTTCCGGATAGCTTCCGAGCTAGAGGATCATACAATCAAGTGGAAGTTACTTGTTATATGTCTTGTTGCTAATGTGTGCATTTAAGATTATGTTAAAAGTTGTTGTTGATTAGTGTTTTGATTATTATTGATTAAATTATGTGGAATATGTTTATGTAGTGAAACAGTGTTAGTATGCATACCGTTGTGGAATGGTACTCAGTGAAACAGGGTTAGCATGCATATCGATGTGGTATGGTGCTCAGTGATCAGTGTTCAGTGTTTAGAGCTTAGTGATTTTGTGTTTATGTAATTGTGATGATATGTGTTAAGTGTTATGTGGATTGCTTGTTTGATTGCTTGTGTACTCACTAAGCAGTTGTGCTTACCCGTTTAAGTGTTTATGTTGTAGGTTGATGTTTTGCTAGCGACATGTGGATAGAAGGTTTAAGAGAAGTTAGTGACGTAGATATGGAGCATGCTTGTGGTTAGAATATGCTTTCTTCTTTTGAATTGTTGTTTTGATGATCAATTGTGTAAATCGCCCAAAGAAAGAGTTTTCAAATTTAATATGTTGGTTAATGAGTAGTAGTTGACTTTGAAAGTCAAACAGTGAAAAAGAGTCTTGTGTATGTTTAATAAAAAGGGTATGAAGTCTTTGGAATGTGATTAGTCTTGTTTCGGGTTAATTATGAGAAAATGTGGTATTAAAGTGTTAAATGGCATTGGTTGGTCAAACTTGAAGTTGAAAAATAGTCAACAGCGTTGAATTGGTCAATCATGTATAAAGAGTGGTGGTTTGGGTTAAAGATGATTGTTTTGGCTAAACGGATCAATAGGGTCAAAATGGGTCAATTATGTGGTGATATATGAAGAGAGTTGTTTAGATCTTAAAGGATAGTGAATCAATGGTCAAATGTGTTATTTAAGTTTGTTTTAATGTGTCAATTAAGTGTACAAAAGGTCTTGACCAGATTCACTATGGTTTGAGTTTTAATATGTAAAGCAAAAGTGGTCAAAATGGGCGAAAACAATCCACACGTTCAGATTTGTAGTTTTTGAGAAATTTAAAAAAGTGTCTAAAGTGAAAGTTAGATAATGTTATAGTGGACGTGTGTATCAAATTTCAGGTCATAACTCTCACCGAGTTAAAAGTTATGCTTGCTTGAATGTCGGTAGTTTTGAAGAAATAGGGGAGTTTTGAGGGTAGCGTTGAGGGCAACGGGGCAGTTTTGAGGGTATTTTTGAGGGCAAAGAGGCAGTTTTGAGAGGAAAGTATAAAAATGAAAAACGTTCATTTTGTTACAGTAAAGGTGTCTGCAAAATTTGATTGTCTAATTGTTAACGAGCAAAAAGTTGTGCATGTTTTAAAAGGGCAGTTTTGAGCAAATAGAGGCAGTTTTGAAAATGAGTAGTTTTGTCCAGATTGTATGTTGGGCAGTTAACTTCCGTAGTCTTGCGTACGTACTCACGTGTCATATTTTAGTTGAGTGTCGGGACCTAAACAAGAGTATAAGTATAAAAAAAAAAAAATTCCAAGTTTTGGGGCGTTTCAAATAAGGGCCGACTAATTCGAAAACGTCGGCGAAAGTAGTCGGCCGGAAATGTTGGGAACTCGGCAAAGTAGTCGAGAAACAAACGTTGGCCCATTGCTTGTCGATCTCTTTGAATAAATAGTCGTGGTGCCCTTGGTATAGGCATTGAAATTTCTGCGTCGTCGTCCGAATCAAAAAGTTGAGCTAGAATTTCAAGTGCGACGGCCGGAGTGAACCTGGTATTAAGCGCTTCCAAATCTTCAAGATCGGAATCGGAAGATGAATCCATTTTTGTATGGAACAATGGGGTGTTTTAATAAATAAAAGTGTGTACTTTTGTGATGAAATATATATATATATATATATATATATATATATATATATATATATATATATATATATATATATATGAAAGTGAGAGTTTTTGTGAGAAAATAGAGTGGTTGAGGGGTGTATATATATATATGAAAATTGTAGTGGTTGTTGGGTAAAGTTTTGAAAAAAAAAAAAAAATTTCTATCCGCTACTCTTCCACGCTCCCCCAACGGCTAGAACTTGATTTTGTTTTTTTTTTTTTAATTCGGTACACGCATGCAAACAAAAAAAAAGGAAAAAATACTCTTGGGCCCCGCAATTTGTGAAGTGGTTAGAGGTTATTTGAATCGGATATCCGATTATAATCGGATGGGGATCAAACCGGTTTGGGAACTGGTTGCCGTTGGCACCCAAGTGGTTGATCACTTCCTAACCGGTTTGAGGAAGTGATTCCGGTTGGTACCCCTCTAAACAACATTAACACATTACACATGTAAATTTCCGTTCAAAAAAAAAAACTTATTTAAATGTCGTGTTAATTTCTTGAATTATGTTAAAATCTTAATACTTAGAAACAAAAAATTTGTTTAGATCATTAATATATCACTAGCATAATACTCGCGCTATGCAGCGGAGTATAAAATATTATTGTAATAACTCAATGATTATTGTATAGTTTATATATTTCATGATGTATTACTTATGATGATGAATTGATAATAATAATTTGGTGTGTAGATTTAGAAATTAGAAAGATGAAGGGGTTAAAAGTAAAAATCAAACATTTTAATTTTGGAAGTGTTGAGTCTTAATTTTAAGATTTACATATATAGAATATGGAGATGCTTTATAAGTAGTTATAGATTAGTAAAACACTAATATTCAAAACATGCTACATTAGTGCTTCTAAAGTGAACATCAATCATCCGTTAATATTTCCTTATTTTTTTAATAATCAAATACATAATATGTTAGAATCTTAATACTTAGACTACAAAATTTTATCTTTTTAACAACACATAATTAGCACCTTAATTAGTGTCCTGTGTACCTTTTTTTTTTTTCTTAAATATTTGATTTTATTTAAGTAAGGAAATCTCATTGGGAAAACGTGTTTTTGTAGAAGTTAATTTGTAGTGTTTGATTCTCTAGGAGGTATGTTAATATAAAATTTTACAAGTTCATGAATCTATATATATACTACATACAATACAATATAATATGAACAAATGTTCATGAATTATACATTTGGATTACTCTAATTTCAATCACTTGCATGTCATGTTACGTTGCAAATTTTTTGTAACACGAAAAAACTCAATATGATTTTTTTGTAAGGTTTGCCATTACAAATTGCAGTTTGACATGCAGTAGCGTAATCGTATAATGAAACTTCACAAGCTTTAAGAATATCTTAAAAGCTGTTATTTTTAAAAAGTTAGTGTTAGGCATTTGCACTATGTATGCTACATTCCGTTACAAGTTATGCATCACATTACGAACTGATATACATCTAACATCGAAAAAGAATATCATTCACATAGTTAGGCGTGGGCCGTGCATCGCACGGCCAATATTACTTACTAGTGTCTATATAATAAAACGTATTGTAATGTAGAATCTGCAAATTGTTTTTGTATTATTTAGATTCTGCTATTGCCTATGTGTGTACATTAAATCATCCTGGTGAAAGCTGCATGCATGGTTCTAGAGTTGGAAGGGCTTGTTTATATTTTACCGTTTCATTTGATAGATAGAATATGTATGAGGTGATCTAGCTGATTGTATGGTTGAGTAGAAATGTTTTGTTTGTAGATATAAGTGTTTTTCAAGTGCTGTGCCTGGTCGTACATATTCAGTTAGTATTAAATATAATTTATGCTTCTCTAAAAAAAATTATTTATATTCTAAAAATTGTTAAACTATTCTATAAGATTTTTTTACCAATACTTACATTTTGTTCGGCTTGACTTAGACGACATGAGTTGTTTGGAAGCAGGGGCGGAGCTAGAAATAAATTTTAGGGGTAGCAAAAAAAAAGTTAAGTACACAAGTTATAACTAAAACAAATTATAATCGTACCAATTCAGTGAATAAGTAGAGTTACATCAAAAAGTAGAATATCAACCAAATCTAAATCTGCCCTCAACGTTCACCCGTAAGTTGGAAACGGCGAATAACAGCTTCATCCGTAACATTTTATAGCTCTTCTATTTCTATGAGACATACGAGAGCATTGTTCAAAAATTCATCTCCCATTCGGTTGCGCAAATTTGTCTTCAATAATTTCATTTTAGAAAAACACCTTTCAACTATAGCAGTCGCAACGGGCAAAACGAAAGGTATCTTCAATAACCGATAGACGAAAGGAAACGTACTATTTATATTTGCCTTGACTATAGCGATCACAATGGGCTCTAGTTTACTTTTCAATAAACTAAGGAGAACTTGAAAAGGTTTTGCAAAAAGAACAAAATATTCGAGTCTGTAAGTTTCTCCGTATCACACACATAGGTTTTAGAGAAAATTACACAAATCGTTCTTTAAGTTTAATTCAAATTTCACTTACATCCCTTTACAAAATTTAATTACCCCAATCATCCTTTATTTTGAAACTTGTTACGCTAATAGTCCTTTAGAGTAACGATCGTTAACTATCCGTTAAAAAGGACCATGTCAGATATATTTTTTATTCTTTTAATATTTTTACGTAAAATATAAATTATCAAATCTAAAATATGTATAGATACATTATTAGATACATACACTTCATTTTCATATTCCCATTCCACTTAGCAATCAAATTTTATAGTCGACCATCACCTTTCACCACTCGGGGACCCTATATCACAAATTCATCGTATCTCGTCACGACTTTGATAGCCACCGCCTATTCTCTTTTACATCCAATCCATACTCGAAAAACATCTCAAACGAAAACCATGGCTTCAAAGTAAAACGACTTTGAAAAATGAGAACTAAATATGTGACTCGTAATCGTTAAGCTATAAATGTAATTGGGTGGTGAAAAATGGTGGATTTGGGTGATGAACTATAAAATTTGATGTTTCAATGGGGAAAATGAAAATGATATTTTGTGGAGCTAATAATTCATCTATACATATATTAGATTTCATCATTTATATTTTAATCAAAAATTTATAAGAATAAAGCAAATATCACAGATGATCCTTTTTAACGGATAGTTAACGATCGTTAGTCTAAATGATTATTAGTGTAACAAGTTCCAAAAGAAATGATGATTAGTGTAATTATATTTTATAAAGGACTACTAGTGAAATTTGAGTTAAACTTAAAGAACGATTTGTGTAATTTTCTCTAGGTTTTATTTATTTATTTATTTTTATTTCTAAATTGTTCCCACAAAATGATAGAGTCGAGCTTTGGGCCTAATAAATTAAATTGGACTTTTGCAACAATGGCTCCAACTAAATCAATAAAACATAGCAAGCTGTGCTACATTAAAAAAATTATTTTTTTACATAAAATATATAGAAGTCATGAGTGGTACATGTTCCCCCTTGCATTTGAGTGTCCGCATCTAAAACTTAGGGAATCTCTTTCTATATCATTTAAATCCAACAATTATATCATTAAATTAATAAATAATAATAAGAAAAGTACAATCATTAGACATTAATGAGAAAAAGTACATAATAATAAGAAATAGTGATGGGAAAAAGTACAGTATTAATTATGTTTTCTTTTAATTTATTCTTTTATAATAAAAATCTTCAGAATATAGTACTGTACACTGTCCAAAATGTTAATTGGTATGGTTAGTAGCTCCCAAAACTTATTACTACGTACTAAATTTTGAATTGATGAAAAAGTACTATAATAATTCATTACCAGTACGCACAAGAAATTTAATTTCATTACCTACCATTGACACTATATTTTGATGTCCGCACTTTTTAGTCTTGACATCTACGGAGCAGCTCTTATGCCTCTAATTATGCCAACTCAAGTAAATGATATGGTATAACGGATTTGGATATACTGCAAACATATATCAAACCAAATTCGACTAATATCAAACCAAAGTCGTTTATTTGGACATTTAGTTTTGATTTTAGTATATTCATTAAAAGATTTGATTTTAAGCGACCAATCTCCCTCCAAAAAGAAAATATGAGCTTCGGTAGAACTTTGCCCTCCCCCACTTCAACGGTATGGAATTTTGGTCTACATTGCTAGTATTATTTGATCGTCAAATATGAGCTGCATTTGTTGTTTCAATGCGTTGTATGAGCTTAGGGTTAGTTTTAAGACATTAATGATTTGACTGTGACGTGGTTCAATTATGTATTATGTATATTCATTAAAAGGTATAACACCCCTCATTAGATACAACAATATTATAATATTATCACGGAAGCGTATATTTTAAAACATCCTTTAACACTGTACATTAAGATAATGTACATAAACTGATTACATGTTTAACACACCACAAGTTAAAACTATTTAAGTTATCACGCATCAACTACATCAAAGGGGGTATTATATTGTTTCAAACTTAGTTTATAACAAAACATGTCAGAGTAGCACAACCAGTCAAACATTCCCCGCTACTGGAGCGTCATAATCCTGCAACCCACATCCCAAAACATAACCTGCAGGAAGTAAAATGAGGGATTAGTACAAAGCTAAGTGAATGAATTCATCACACACCAATTAACTTAGCTTAACTACTTGTTTACACCAAACAACCGTAAACATATAATCAACAATTTAATGAATGAGGATCGGTGGCTCTGGGGAATACCATAATACCCGGGTGGCTCCCCAAGAACACTTATCCAACCATATCCGTATGGCCATAACGGACGAGACCGATAACTACCAGTTATTATAATCAAACACAGGTTCTACACACAACGAATGAATCAAGTCCCTATGTAATTCGTATAATAACCAACCAGCTCAACCAACCATCTCAACTTGTTGACCTCATTAACAACTGATGCCCAAAGGTCAAATAGCACGAAGATTTATAGGCAACAATATCAACTAAATAATTCAACAGTTATATCTACGTTCACTTGTTGCAACCAAACAGTTACAACTAGATTAAAAGGTGAGTTCTTAATCCACTCACCGATACCTCTGTAGTCAACACACTCAGCTTCTAATCACTGAGTCTTTGGGGTATCTGAAACACCACAAAACACACAAGTCAGTAACTTGTCCTCAACACATAGTACTTATGTAAACAACAACATTACACAAGTAATCACATTACAACTTAAGCCTAAGTACCAGTTATAATAATATAACAATACATATAACATTCAAGTACTAAAGCTAAACCAATTTCACATAACAGGTTCAAGATCCGCCGGATCCATCACTGATCCGCCGGATCAAACCCTTGATCCGCCGTATCCTTAACTATGTAGTACCGACCATTCGAGATCCCTCGGATCATGCACGGATCAACACCGGATACAAATAATATTACTTAGGATCCGCCGGATCACCCCATGATCCACCGGATCACACACCAAATCACCTATGATCCGCCGGATCATAAAACTGATCCACCGGATCAACCATAATTAGGTCGAGGATCCGCCGGATCCACCCTTGATCCGCCGGATCAAGCCGTTTTGCAGGTCACAGTTCATACGAGCTACAGTGTGTCAACTTTCAAAATTTCATCATATAAATCACCAAATCCAGTTACAAGATCATTGTAATATCACAAATAACAACCATAACCAACTCATAACTTTCCTATATCATCATGCAACCTTAATCTTCATGAATCACTTATATAATTCCAAATTATAATCAAAATCATCAAACCACTTACTTGTTTAGGATGAAGAACAAGATGATTATGATAATAAACTAGTTAGAATCAAGATCATAAGCTCAAGATCAAGATCACAGCTTCAGTTTGATTCGAATTAGATTTAAAAGTGAATTGTTTTAGGGTTCATTTGGTTTCTATAAAAGGAAACGTATGAACTTTCTAATTTAGGAAAGTTCTAAATATAGGTCGGCCAACTTTTCCACTGACCCCGTATCCACTAGAAACAATCCCTTTATAAAACATATTGTCTGGAACCTAAAAACCATTTGCGATAAACTTAACTTTATTTTACCGTCAGCTATAGTAAATCACAACAAACAACTATTTATTATTCACAATAAGTTATTAAACTTATTTATCTAATTTTCACAGTAAAACAAATAATATCAAGTAATTTCTAACACATTTAAATAACAAATTTAAATAAGAAATTACCAGGCAACTGGAGAGGATGTTACAAAAGGCTTGTTAGTTTTTTTTTTTTTTTTTTTTTTTTTTTTTCGATTGTGTAGTTTGGAGCTTTATTATATTTTATTTCAACCTTGTTTCTTCCAATCTTGATCCTTAAAGATTTTATAAATTAATGTATCATCTTTTTTTAGTAGTTTTATAAATGATAAGAAGTCAACTTTTGTACCTTAAATTAAAGGGAGAATTTCATTTATATCCTTGAAAAACCTATAAATTACATCAATATCCTTGCAAACTTCAAAATTACACCAATATTCTTTAAAATGTTAAAAATACTCATCTATGTCCAAATATACATTTTAATTATATATAAATGATTTTAATATACAAAATTCTTATTATATACTCCATATCTATAACCCTTATAATGCATTTAATTCTTTTTGCCTTAAATTTACCCAAAGAGATATGGGAAATCCCTATCATACCCCTCACCCTCATGTCTCAAAATTACATGGAAACAATTCATTCTCTTTATAACACAATCACTACACATTCCTAATCAAATAAAGTCAAAACATCATAAGATTTTCAAGTTCAACAATGAAATCGGCACTTTACTTCATTTCATTCGTACCTGCAACATGAATGACCTTCATCTGTGAAATTATAACAATAGCAATAGTTTTGCACAATACTCTAATAACATATATCGTTATTATTTAAAATAAAAATAATGAGATTGTGAGAAATGATCTAGCAAACAAAGAACAATTATGATAATACATAGCTAAATTAAGATAATCGTTTATGTTTCGCTGCATTGCGCGGATAAATATACTAGTAACAAGTTAATTGACCTTTATACCCTTCTCACCTAATCCGGCAAAATCGGCTATCGGTTATCGGCACCTCATTTCTTCATTTTGTCTTCATACTCAATTTTCAATTAAGTTAATCTAATTTGTTGTTTTCTTCATCAATGATCGATTTTAAAGATGAATTTACTGGAAATGATATGGCAATTGAAATAGGTAGGTGGGATTTTGTTTTGGTCAAAACATTGAGGGTTTGTTGTAAGAAAAAAATTAGTTCGGAATTAAACTTCGGTTCATATTTTCTGATCTTCCACTAAATTTGATTGACGGTTTGTAATGGACCTCATGGACTAAATCTATATTTACATCGATCGAGGAAACAATGAATCTTTAATTAATTAAGGGGTTAGTGTCTGGGAATTCATTCAACTTATACATGATGTCTATTGTATATATCCAACTTACGTTTGCTATTTTTAATGCATCAAACTTTCAAAAAGTATGTTTTAATGTATTTTGTTAATGTTTTGATACTCTTCAGATGCCACATGACACATTATACGAGCGACACATCAGCAAAATACACCAAAACACACTTTTTGAAAGTTGGACGAATTAAAAATAGCAAATGTAAGTTGAGTACACACAATAGACTTCGAACACAAGTTAGATGCATTTTCGGACACTAACCCCATTAATTAATTATGGATTAAACTAAACCTAGTTGGAAATGGATCGTACGAATTCTTCAAAATGAAGAAACGAGATGATGAAACTGATTATATCAGAAGGGTAAATGAGTAATATAATTTGTTATTTTCTATTTAATAAGAGTTTTTTTAATTTACAATTATTTATTTATAATTAAAATGTATATTTGGATATATGAGAGTATTATTGAGATTTTTAAGGATATGAGTGTAATTTTGTTTTTTGCAAGGATATTGACGTAATTTACAGGTTTTTTGAAGGATATAGATATGATGTAATTCTCCCGAAAAACTAAATTTTTGTACAAAGACATGCTACCAACAATCTCCCACCAAACGAAGGTAATCGTTGATCTCCATTCTAACGACCTATTTTAAACTTTTCAATTATGCATTTTCAATTATCCTTCCTTCTTATATCGACTATGATATGTAGCTTGTCATGAATATACAGAAGGGTGTTGATATATACAACATTTTTTTTTATTCACACACCATCTTTTACGCATTATGATGTGATACTGTACAGTACTGCAATGCATGTTTTGGTGTATGAATAAAAAAAAAAGTGTTTTATATATCAACACCCAAAAAGAAGGGTGGCCAACACGACCTATACCTCAAACTAGCCACTTCATGACCTCTTCGTTTGAGACACAAGTACACTGATCTTTGGTACCTTACTGTTATTCTTGTTTATCTCGAGGCTTGTCGCTCGTTGCAAACATTTTAAGACTCAATTAGCTTTTATACATTAAACATAGTCCTTTCACCAAAAACTATGGTATCATCCCCATATTAAAGATGCAATTTTTCAACCTTGTTTCCTCCAATCTTGATCCTTAGGACATGGCTAGTCACTTCATTCAACATCACATTTAGACCTGCCAAAAGGATCATGAATTGCTATGGCGATAACGAACTTTCTTGCAGATGTTTTTTCTATTAAAATATTTTTTTAAATTAGAGATTAGTGTCAACGATTAAATACTACTCCGTATATATCTATCTTAGCTTGTATCTATTTATTATAAAAACTACACAGAATTTCATTGGAAATCCGTTAAAAAAATTTTGAAAAAATAATTTTTTTATTAGATTTTTCTTGTATTATGTTTATAAGAAAACAGTTGTATATTTTTGATGAAATTCTCAATCTCCTTTTGACAAATATTGGATGAAAATCCGGGGTCTATGAAAAACTTGTGAAAAAGTATAAACAAATTTTCTAATATTGATATTTAATTCTTTTGCTTGCGATCAATTCACTAAAATTGAGATTTTTGATGATTTTAGGCACACGTTAATCCATTAACAACATTTTGATTTTAGGCACATGTTAATCCATTGACACCAATTTCTCCGGAACCCATTTGGGCACAGGTTAATCCATATATACATATTCAATTCAACATTAGAAAATGAAGTGAAGATATCAGCCACTAGCTACTGTTTCATGCAAACGTGATGCTAATTGAGCATAACTCGTAACTCCACTATAAACTTACAAGCAAGTGAATAGACAACATAAGAATACCCCAGATATAAACCAATTACAGTCTAACAGTCATGTGAATAGACAACGTAATTATAGTCAACGAACTCATGAAATAAGGACAACATAAGTGTAGCCAATAAACTCCTGAAATAAGATTCGAGCCTTGTAATGTGTTTTACGAATGATGCACATTGCATAGTTTTATGTATATGTACATGTTAATAAACTTGAATACCATAAACTTATAGTAATAACAAACAAATTCATACCACTATTACCAAAAACACACCCATTTTTCCTTCATGTGTTCTTCATACCAGAAAGTCAAATATTCACCATGCATGATTTGGGGGTCAACTTAGACAAGAAAGTGTTGATAAAGACTGAAAATAATGCCCGTTCCAAACGAATGAAAACATCTTGATATATACACAAATGGATTCTTATAAACCCATCAATCAAACAATAACAAATACGTAGTAACAAATAACGAGAAAAAGAAAAAAAAAAAAGTGCATTGCATATAAACCAGCAAAAAATTTCTGATTGTATGGTTGAGTGGAAATGTTTTCTTTGTCGATATAAGTGTTTTTCAAGTGCTCTGCCTGGTTTGTACATATTCAGTTGGTATATATTAAAAAAAAATTCTGCTTCTCTGAAAAAAATTATTTAGATTCTAAAAGATTGTTAAACTATTATATAAGATTTTTGACCAATACTTACATTTTGCTCGGCTTGACTTGACGACATGAGTTGTTCGGAAGCAGGGGCGGAGCTAGAAATAAATTTCAAGGGTTGCAAAAAAAAAAAAGTTAAGTACATAAGTTATACTCCTCCGTCCCATTTTATTTGTCCATCTTTCCATTTTGGTATGTCCCAAAATGATTGTCCTATTTCAAAATCAATCAATCAAAATGGTTAAAAATAATAAATATGAAATTTTATTGGTGGTCAACAGTAATAAATGCACTTTTCTTAAACTGTGTGTTTCTTGTCTGGTGACAAATAATTTGGGACGGAGGGAGTAACTAAAACAAATTATAATTGTACGAATTCAGTGAAAAAATAGTTACATCAAAAAGTAGAATATCAACCAAATCTAAATTTGCCTCGTCGTTCACCCGTAAGTTGGAAACGGCGAATAACAGCTTCATCCGTAACATTTTATAGCTCTTCTATTTCTAATGGACATACGAGAGCATTGTTCAAAAATTCATCTCCCATTCAGTTGCGCAAATCTGTCTTCACAAATTTCATTTTAGAAAAACACATTTCAACTGTAGCGGTCGCAACGGGCAAAACGAAAGGTACCTTCAATAACCGATAGACCAAAGGACATACTATTTATATTTGCCTTGACTGTAGCGATCGCAACGGGCTATAGTTTACTTTTCGATAAACTAAGGGGAACTTGAAAAGGTTTTACAAAAATAACAAAATATTCGACTCTGTAAGTTTCTCCGTATCACGTACATAGGTTTTAGAGAAAATTACACAAATCGTCCTTTAAGTTTAAATCAAATTTCACTGATAGTTCTTTAGAAAATTTAATTACCTCAATCATCATTTCTTTTGAAACATGTTACGCTAATAGTCCTTTAGAGTAATGATCGTTAACTATCCGTTAAAAAGGACCATGTCTGATAAATTTTTTATTCTTTTAATTTTTTTTAGGTAAAATAGAAATTATCAAATCTAAAATATGTATAGATACTTTATTAGGTACACACACTTCATTTTCATATTCCCATTCCACTTAGCAATCAAAATTTATAGTCCACCACCATATTTCACCACTCGAGGACCTTTCATCACCAATTCATCGTATCTCGTCAAGACTTTGGTAGCCACCGCCTCTTCTCTTTTACATCCAATCCATACTCGAAAAACATCTCAAACGAAAACCGTGGCTTCAAAGTAAAACGACTTTGAAAAATGAGAACTAAATACGTGACTCGTAATCTTTAAGCGACAAATGTAATAGCGACAAATGTAATTGGGTGGTGAAAGATGGTGGATTTGGGTGGTGAACTATAAAATCTGATGTTTCAATGGGGAAAATGAAAATGATATTTTGTGCAGCTAATAATTCATCTATGCATATATTAGATTTTATCATTTATATTTTACTCTAAAATTTATAAGAATAAAGCAAATATTACACATGGTCCTTTTTTAACACATAGTTAACGACCGTTAGTCTAAAGGACTATTAGCGTAACAAGTTTCAAAAGAAAAAATGATTGGTGCAATTAAATTTTATAAATGACTACCATTGAAATTTGAGTTAAACTAAAAAAATTACTTGTGTAATTTTCTCTAGGTTTTCTTTATTTATTTATTTTTCTTTCTATATTATTTCCACAATATGATAGAGTTGGGCTTTGGGCCTAATATTAAATTGGACTTTTCCAACAATGGGTCCAACTAAATCAATAAAAGATAGCAATCTGTGCAACATTACTAAACCATACAAATACACATTAGATATTTGGATATTTTGGTAAGGAGGGTTTGGAAGATGGAGTAAAAAGTAAGTAAAACGTCCCACAGTTTTCACAAACCGGTGGGTATTTTATCTTCACACATTCGTAATTATTTCATCTAATATTAATATTAATATTAGTTGATTAGTTAACATACATATAACATTAATCAAATAAATTTTAAAATAGTTGTAAACTACTCCATTATAGAGTATATGTATGATTCCACGTGTCAACATAATGTATACAGCATATGTAGCATTCAGTTACGTGTAAATAGGATTGCTACCCACTATCCAAGTATCCAACCGGTACTATAACTTTATGCTATTACTATTTAAGATATAAAACTGTATATTTTTTTATATGTGATATCGAACTTTCAATTTGTAATCAAATTAGGAAAAAATTAGTTGTATTTTCGAATAGTTCGCTACATATCACTTAACCTCATCTTTTTTGAAAATACAACTAATTTTTTCCTAATTTGATTACAAATTGAAAGTTCGATATCACAAATAAAAAAATATACATTTTTATATCCAACTTACTTATTATAAGAATTTAAAGTTGTATCGAACTTACTTAGTATAAAAAATATACAATTGAAAGTGCATAAGTTGTATCGAACTTTCATGGGTCAAATCTAGCCACCAAACTTAAACTCCAACTTACTTAGTATAAGAATTTTAGAGATTACTCTAATTTGTAAAAAAAAAAAAAAAAAAAAAAGTTATTTTAAAACTCACAAATTGTAAGTCAAATAACACAAATATAATTTATCAATGTATACTAAGGAGTAAATTGAGACACCAAGAATGGAACATGGGTCAAATCCCACCAAAACCTCCAGCCTAGTTACTACTCATCCAACTCTAATTTTTGTTTTATCTTTCATTTAAAAAGTAATATATCATTAATACTAATTTTTTAAAAAATCACAATAGGACAAACAACTTACTATTCCTAAGTAGTTAGACAAATTATATTAGGTGATAATTACAATAGGACAAGTAACTTACTATTCATAAGTATTTGATAATTGATATTATGTGATAATTAGACCACTCCCACCCGTTGTTTCGTCGCTTCTTTCGTTGTGCCACATCAGCACACCCAAAATTGACGAAAGAAAGACACAACGGTGCCAACAATTAATGCTTTCGTCACTTCAATTTTTGGCCCCACATTTACCAATATACTTACATTTACATACACTAAACAATAAATAAAAATACATTTTAAATATAAGCTGGCCCCCGCATACCTCGTTTCCGTTCTTCGGTTAGCCGAATAATGCAACCGACGAAAGGAAGTGCATAAGTTGTGCCATCGATGTCTTGAAAGTGAAGAAAGGAAATGGTGAAACCGACATAACCACTAGCCGTAGTCTTAGTAATTCTATTATAGTCTTAGAGTAAATTCTATAAATGGTCCCTATAATTTATATTGATTTATGAAAAACGTCCTTATACTCTTTTTCTCACTTTTTCATTAAATAAGTTTAAATTCTGTTCAAAAATTGTTCCTCATCCACCTAAGTACCCTTTGACCGTTTAGATACTAACTATCCGAAAATCAAAAGAAAAAATGACACTTTAGTCATATCATGTGGAAGAAGGACCACTTAAGAGCAACACGTAAACTTATTGGGCTGAAAAAATGAACAAAATAAATAAAATAAGTATAGAGATAATCTTAATAAATCGTTGTAAACCACATTAACCATTTGTAACGTCCTAAAACTCAATTTATTCTTGTGCTTTGTGAAGTTAATTGTGATGCATTTAGCTTGTTAAGATTCATTAGTGTTTGGACTTCGAATGTGAAGAATTGGTCAAATCGGGGCTAAACTATAAAGTACGAATGAGACCAAAGTGTAATTATATGGTGGTTTAATAATAATTAATCAAAATACAACTTAAACCTAATTTATCTCATAATTTTTGGAGAAAAGCGACGACTGGAGAATAGGGAAAGAGGGTGATTTCAGGGTTTTCAAATAAAGAAGAATCATCGTTCGGCTTTAACGTGAAAATTGTTTGGATTGTTGAGATATAAAACGTAGTAGAATATGAGAATCAAAGGATGAAAACATCATGATCAATGTAAGTTAATTATCTCTATAAATTGATTTTTTGGGGTTTATGGGTTTATTAGTGATGAATTAAACGAATTGTTAGTTGAATAGAGGATTTGGTGATGTTTCAGAATTCAGTTCTGTTCCAAATATCATATAAAATTGAATACATGTCCAATTGATATGAAATTGGGTATCTGGTTAGAACTTTGTGTTATTTACAACTTTGAAGTCTTAAGTCTTTGATTAATCGGATTTTAAATGGGTCAATATGGTCGTTTTATAAATCTGGGCAAATTGATGACGAATCTGTGATATGGTTATATAAATATTCATGTAAAATAGAGTTTGCCTGCAAAATGTCTGATTTTCTGGGACATTTATAGGTTGATGTGTGGTTGAGTGACCCGTGAATTATTGTAAAATATGAATGAGTAGAAACAGGTCAAATTGTTAAGTAACTGGAGATGTGTAAAACTAACTTACTAATCGATTGTTGTTGGTTTGGTTAAAGAATGATAAAATGATCAAAGTATGAAAGAATGAAAGATTTATGTTGATAGTTATACATCAGTAGCAAAAACCTATTTGATCATTCGATAATATAAGTTTAGGGGTTGGGCTTAAATGGGGTCGAGTTGGAATGAAAATTGGTCAAAAATCGTGTAAGTTAATTGTTCGGTTGTCTCTTGTATTGTACTTTAAGTTTGTGTAAACTATGTATACTAATAATAGCCGAAGGTCCTGACGTCATTTTCTTAAAAAAGAAAAAAGACGCTATCGTGTTCGTCCCACGGCTCTCCTCAGCCGGATTTTGTAGTTTCCCACGTCATGTTTTTTCCTTGGTTAGGCAATCACACGCTGTATTTCACTATTTTGGCGCATTGGTGTGAATATTCCGGGCCCGCGTTCGCTAACCTTTATTTACTTCTCTCTCTTTGAATGTTACAGACAGAACATTTGTACTATCAATATAACCAACGTTTTAAGACCCGGCACCTTTAGAGAATTCCGGGCCAAAAAACCCCGGGTTTTTCAATAAGTTGACTAGTCAACGACCCGTTTGGGCCGGCCGGTCGGACCGGGTTGGACCGGGACCCGGAAAAGGGTATCGACCCGGATCGAAGCGAATTGCTTTTTTTTTTCTTTCCAGATCCATCACTTGCTACTCCAATTCAGGCCTGCTCCGGCTACCGCCATTTGCTTCGGCCACCACCGCCTTCAACCACCGATTGATTTTGTGTTATGTGAGTAATCGTTTGTTATGAAGATGATTTTGATTTGGATGTTGCGTGGAAAATCCAATATACCAATAATAAAAGAATGTTTTTACAAATTCAAAGTTTATTACAAAAAACAAATTATGAATACTAGAGAGAATTGGGGTTTTGTTCAAGATAGAGATTAAAAGAATGAATTGCAGCAACCTTTCGTTTTCTTTATATATCAATGCAAAAGGCCAAGTTTGGCCCTTCAAGTCTTGGAGTATTACTTCTTGACCCTTAAACTTGACTCTTGTTTCAATGTCCTTCCAGAATCTAGAAATGCATTGTAGCCCCTCAACTCAAGTATATATTATGTTTCTAGGCTTTTAACAATTCCGGTCCGACCTTCCGGCCCAAACGGTCCGACCAGGAATTGCCATTTTTCCGGTTCGACTAAAAAACCGGGTTTTAAAGCATTGAATATAACTGTTAAACACCTACCTTTCTCTCTCATTTTTTCGGTGCTGTTAATTTTTGGCTCCCGGAGTTGCTTTTGCTTGTTGGTCAGGTGAAGGTAATGGTTGTTATTGTCGGTGGAAATGGTATGTTTAATAATACTGGTGTTTCTCTTTCAATTTTTTGTCTTTGGTTCGATGCTGTTTGATTTTGTTTGTACTGTTATGTGCTTCGTTCGTTGATTATCTTGACTGTAATATTTGGTTTCTTTTGCAGGAAGGATTTGGTAGTCAGTTGTATTTGTGCTGATGTTGGTGTTTTTTTCTTCAATGATACCCTTGTTTTCAGATTATGGTACTATTAGTTTGGGATTTTATTGACCTCTACTTATTGTTTTCTCTAGGTTGTTTTTCGAAAATACATATTTGATGTTATCAGTTACAGATGAATTTCTTTAAGAAGTGAGCTTCTCGTTTTCAGTTTTTTGTTCACAGCCTTTGCTTATGTCTGAAGGTAATTTCTTTGTAGTCATGCATTATAGCTTTTAGATTTTAGTTTTTGGTGTGATGTTATGTCAAGATAAAAAATTATTAGAGAAAGTCATTACACTAATAAGTCGTCTATTTTTTGTTGTCAGGATTGTGAAGTTGAATTTGTTAGGAATCTGGAGGTTTCGAAGTTATTTAATAATTTGTATCAAAAGAAAAATTCAAAATATACAAATTTGAACAAGGTTTATCAGATCTTCCAAATATGATGTTTTGTTTCGGAAGAAATGGAGGTCGTTACGCTTTTTCTTAGTTCGGATCAAAAATATTGGTAACTTTTAGAATGCAGTATATGATGACTAAAATATTTAATTATTTTGTTTCAAGGCATTGTGTTTTTTGGCATGAAATATATTTGAATTATTATATTTTATGTGTTTAATTATGTAAATTCTTTTGTAGTGCTATACGGGAGCTTGAAAACGAGTTTGGCATCTTCAGTTTTGCAATGGTCATGCAGTGCTAAACGTGAATGTGAAATGCAGTTATGCACAACTGGGGATGAATAAACGAAGTTGTTGAAAGCGATAGGATGGGTGTAAAAAAAAATAATAAGAAAATCGAAGGGATGGACTTAAATATGATGTAATTTTTATTTCATTTTAATGATTATACAGATCTTTTTGTATTATGTTTTTCATAGTGTTGATAAGTGGTTAACAGTTGTTCCTTGTAATGGTCAGCGTGTGTGTCTGAATTGTCGTGGTGTACTTGGTTGACTGAATTGTTGTTTTAATTTGTAAGCGGTGTTTATGTTCGACGAAAATATGTCGAGTGTTTGTATTTGTCATGTGGGGTATGTTTTTTATATGTTACTAATGGTGAAATTACATTTTTTGTTTTATTACTAGAGAGTATATACAAGTTGATTTGGAATGCGCTATTATGAATAATGTGTCAATGAATTTATATTTATTTACAGGTATAGATGGATGTATCTATAATGATATATTATATATTTGCAGGGACGGACCTACGTTATAGGCAGCGGTGTCACGTGACACCAGTCAATTAAGCTACTTAGTGTAAAATTAGTTGAAATATTAATAGTTTTCTAAGAGTGATACCACTCATAATTAAGCGGTGCACCTCATCGTTTAAATAAACTTAATTAATTATGAAGTATTAATTGAAGTGAACTTTAATTTTTTTTGTAACACTAGCAACAAACTTTTCTGAGTCCACCTCCAATTTATTTGGCTCCTTCGAATAGAGATGTGAAGAAAACTTAAAATTAAATATGATGGACAACCTGTTCGGCGGTCAATTCTCAAGGGCACGTGTATTGTTGTACTTGTTCTAGAGTGTAATTTCGTTTAACATTGTATTTAAAAGTTTCGGAAGTATTTGTATCAAGCTATTGTTAGTCGGTCCGTTAACGACACAACACGATTAAGTGGTGGACAAATAATATATTTTAAATGTTTTGTATGGTTAATTATATCTAAGCAGCTGAAGCTGATATGTTAGTTATGCGATGAACCTCTGTCAGTCCGAGTCGTTTAAAATTTACTTTCTCATTGCTGGCTTCACTGGGGTTGTAAGAAAATCAGCCGCACTATAATATATTACTTTAATTTAATATTACAAGTATCACGATAGTGGCAGTGGCGGATCTAGACATTCAAGTTAGGATATGCATTATCTAAACTACTTATACAATGAATTTTTTTGGTTTCTAGAGTTTCGTATTCGGGTTTTTCCCTTCGAATTTGGGTTATTCATGAAGTAATTTTAGTTTGATTTGCTTTGAAATTAACCGTATACGAGGTTTAATGGTGAGGGTTTTTGGTTCACATTGAACTTATATGAGTCGAAAAGAATAAACAGATACCAATACTATATATATCTAGTCTTGTTCATCAGATATATATAAGAGCAAGACTCACAAAGCAAATTATATAGTCCATGCAAGTTAACACTTAACACCTTCATAATTCCATTAATATTAATCAGTAGCCCAAAACATGACATATATTCACATTTTTACATGTTAAAATACTATGGAAAGTTGAAACATCAGTTTTTCACATTCACAATTTTACATGATATAAGAATAATGGGAACAATTTAAATTTAATCCTTTGGTTGTCACCATTTTGTACATTATATGTGGGGTTATTAGCGATACGAGCTAGTCGAGTGCAATATCGGGGAATCTGACCCCAAATTCGAATGAATACAAAGAACTATGATCGAGGTCAAGTTCATATGATTTATTATCGGTTTGAGTTTGAGTTCAAATTCGATGCTCGTTTAGTACTTTAATATTGTTCTAATAAACTAATTATCAAGTTCAATTTGCTCGTCTATGAATATCAACATGATAAGCTTGTTCAAAAGCTCAACCTTGAACTCGTACTAACTCAATTATACTAAAGGTTATTGGTTACACTTAACTAGAGTTTCGAAACACAAAACCTTTATATGAACTTGGCTCGTTCGACTTGTTGGGCTCGATTAGCACGATTGACTCGAATAAAACGAGCATCCAAACAAATCGAACCGAGTTGAATAATATGTTTTTTAACTCGATTTGTAAAACTAATTGAACAATAATTTTCGATTGAACAATCAAACTTGACTCGAATTGCTATACTCGTTAACACACCTATTTATATGTTGTAATATTAGGTCTGTGTTTTATACATGTATCAGTTATATCGTTTGGCCTAAAATCAAGTAAATGTTTTACACATGAAACGCCCCAAAAACAGAACCATTTTTTTTTTTTTACCTAACACTGAAAACACACTCTATTAGGTCCCACATCTAAAATATGACATTATAGACTCGTTATATCGTTCTCTTAATCAAATAATGACTCAAATAACAAAAATGTGAATTTACAAGAGATTCCCCAGGAATGACTTCCATTCCTCAGGAATCAGACATGCTGTTAACACTTGGATTCGGATTCCCCAGGAATGACTCTCATTCCCCAGGAATCAGGGCTGCTGTTAGAACTTAAGTTCAGATTCCTCAGGAATGACTCCGATTCCCCAGGAATCAGGGCTGCACACAAACTAATACCAAAATACGAATTTCCGACGTGCATAACTTTTTACTCGTAAACACTTAGACCCTGAAAATTTGCAGGCACCTCCATAATGCCAAAATGAAACTTTCTATTTTTGTACTTTTTCAAAATTCACGTTTTATGAGAAAACGGACATATAACCACTTTTCGACCATTTTAACCACTTTTGACTACAACTCAAATCACAAACCACACACAATTAAACTCTACTCTTTTGCACACTTATTTAACTCCTCAAAACAAACTTGAAGCAAATAAAAACCAACCCATGACACCACCACACATTAAATTCACCACATGACCACTTTCAACCCATTTTGACACCTTAATGACCCATTTCATAATTCAACCATTTTTCAACCAATTCAACACTCAAACCACATTTGTTTGACCAATTCAAGGCTATTGACAATGTGTCAACTTCACATTTGACCAACCAATCACATTCGACACTAAATCACTTTTCACCACTTTAACCCAAACCAAACCAATCATATGACTTCATACACTTGACAACCACATACACTAGACACCATAACTCTGTTTGACTTTCAAAGTCTACTACTATACATTGACCAACATATTTAATTCGAAAACTCATTGTTTGGGCGATTTACACAATTGAGCATCAAAACAACAATTCAAAAGAAAGAAGCATATTCTAACCATAAGCATGCTCCATATCCATGTCACTAGCTTCCCATAACCCTTCTATCCACATGTCTCTATCAAAACATCAACCTACAACATAAACACTGAAACGGGTAAGCACAACTGCTTAGTGAGTACACAGGCAATTAAACAAGCAATTTCCACATAAACACAAAATCATTAATCTCTGAACACACTGAACACTAATCACTGAGCACCATACCACATCGATATGCATGCTAACACTATTTCACTGAGTACCATACCACAACGGTATGCATACTAACACTGTTTCACTACATAAGCATATTCCACAAAATCCACAAACTACATAATCACCCAACAATCGATTCACATAACATTATAACTACACTATCTTCACTAATTAATCCACATATGTAAACACATTTTCTTCCACCCAATTGTGTAGCCTCTTGCTCGGAAGCAATCCGGATCCAACACAATCGAATCATACACTATAAATTCAAAATAACATCATAACTACATAATCTCAATTATTTAATCCACATATATCAACACATAATCTTTCACCCGATTGTGTAGCCTCTTACCCAACAGTAATCCGGATCCAACACAATCGAATCATACACTATTCTCCACCAATTCTTTCTTTTACCTTCAAGCTAGTGACATACTCATTACTCGCTAATGAGATAATCACTACTGACTTTTCCAAATAACATGTATTCACATAACAATTAAGCATAACAAGTAATTTAACACAATTAACTATTATAAGCAATAAACATAAATAAACAAACTTAACAATTAACTTTCCTTGATTGTGCAAACCTTTAGCCCGCAAGCTATACGGTACTACACAATCAAATCACCTGTTTAACCCCCCGTATCACTCACCATACTCTTTAAATGATTTCACCATCTTGATCAACATAAGCTTCCATGTCTCTAATCACCTACATAATCATACATATCATCATAACAGCACTTAGACACTAACAATCATAACTTTTCTACTAATTTCATGTTCTATTATCATAATCATACTCTATAAATATCACTAGTTTCATAATTAAACTTATTTCATAATTTCATAATAATCTAACATAAACACTAGAATTCTCATAAACACTAGATAATAATTTCATTACTTTCTATCATGTTATATCATCACTAACAATCATAAAAACACTAACAAACACTAATTAAACTAATTTCATATCATAAATCACTAGTTTTATAAAACTCCACCAAAACCCGACTTTGATCATAAGCTACATACCTCAAATTAATCACTTACATGGTGATACATGGTTTATAATCATAATCAAAACACTAAACAACACTAATTCAATCAAACTTAAACCCTAATTTCGTAGTTAAATTCACCAATTTCACAAAACCCCTAAAAACCCATTTTCTAGGTTAGAACATAGAACAAAATCACTTACAGGATGTTAGAGATAATCAAGGAAGGATTAATTCGAATGATTAGAGCTTGAATCATAGTTTTGAAACTGATTTTAGGCTTGTGAAATGTTTCCTGCGATTTCTCTTCACTTCACATATTCTCTGGAATGTTTTTTGACTAAATAAGGGATAAACATAACACTATACGTATTTATCTATCTATTTTAATACCTTTTTAAACTTTACAGTCTGGAACTGGTAAAATCGTTTACGTTTTTCACTATATCTCGTTATCTACATAATACTATTTCATAATAAAAATATATCCGCGTACGATTTTAAAACCTGAAACTTGGGGTGTTACAACTCTCCCCCACTTATTTCATTCGTGTCCTCACGAATGACACTCATACTACTCAGTCTTGACACTATCTCTGCTCTTGTACACGAACACTTAATCATACTCTAAGCACTTCACGTAGTTCTTCTTAAACACATTATTAACACTAACTCTACAAGTTCTTAATCATATACTCCCTACATATTGGGTTCACATAATTAGTGAAATACATGACACTAAACACAAGTCTATTACTCCTACTCTCTCTATTATTTCATCTTATCATAATATCTAACACATAGTTCACATAACTCAGTCACCTCTTCTCTTACACTTTATCTCAACAATCACACTAAATCACTTTGATATTTGATAACTCCAACAATTCCATGTGAACTAGCATAATACAACTACGGTGATCAGGCGTAGACATATTATGTTATACACACTTCATTCTCAAGCTATCTCATATCATCGTTTTCTAATGTGATTCTCACATAAGCACATAACACATAACCCATTCAACAATTAACACACAATAACTATTTAACAATTTAGCACATAATCAAAACTACTTTACTACTTATTCAATTCGAACTCATACACACAACTACAACAAATAATTTCACGCAAACACTTACTCTTATCTCTATCAATCCATCTCTGCACTTATATATCAATTACATCATAGAATCAATTTTACTGTTAAACATAATCATAATCATAGCAATTCAATAATCATAAATGGTTTAAGTTTAAGCAATCCTATCATGGATCACCTAACTCTCTTAAACCATTGCTCTGATACCAACTTGAAACGCCCCAAAAACAGAACCATTTTTTTTTTTACCTAACACTGAAAACACACTCTATTAGGTCCCACATCTAAAATATGACATTATAGACTCGTTATATCGTTCTCTTAATCAAATAATGACTCAAATAACAAAAATGTGAATTTACAAGAGATTCCCCAGGAATGACTTCCATTCCTCAGGAATCAGACATGCTGTTAACACTTGGATTCGGATTCCCCAGGAATGACTCTCATTCCCCAGGAATCAGGGCTGCTGTTAGAACTTAAGTTCAGATTCCTCAGGAATGACTCCGATTCCCCAGGAATCAGGGCTGCACACAAACTAATACCAAAATACGAATTTCCGACGTGCATAACTTTTTACTCGTAAACACTTAGACCCTGAAAATTTGCAGGCACCTCCATAATGCCAAAATGAAACTTTCTATTTTTGTACTTTTTCAAAATTCACGTTTTATGAGAAAACGGACATATAACCACTTTTCGACCATTTTAACCACTTTTGACTACAACTCAAATCACAAACCACACACAATTAAACTCTACTCTTTTGCACACTTATTTAACTCCTCAAAACAAACTTGAAGCAAATAAAAACCAACCCATGACACCACCACACATTAAATTCACCACATGACCACTTTCAACCCATTTTGACACCTTAATGACCCATTTCATAATTCAACCATTTTTCAACCAATTCAACACTCAAACCACATTTGTTTGACCAATTCAAGGCTATTGACAATGTGTCAACTTCACATTTGACCAACCAATCACATTCGACACTAAATCACTTTTCACCACTTTAACCCAAACCAAACCAATCATATGACTTCATACACTTGACAACCACATACACTAGACACCATAACTCTGTTTGACTTTCAAAGTCTACTACTATACATTGACCAACATATTTAATTCGAAAACTCATTGTTTGGGCGATTTACACAATTGAGCATCAAAACAACAATTCAAAAGAAAGAAGCATATTCTAACCATAAGCATGCTCCATATCCATGTCACTAGCTTCCCATAACCCTTCTATCCACATGTCTCTATCAAAACATCAACCTACAACATAAACACTGAAACGGGTAAGCACAACTGCTTAGTGAGTACACAGGCAATTAAACAAGCAATTTCCACATAAACACAAAATCATTAATCTCTGAACACACTGAACACTAATCACTGAGCACCATACCACATCGATATGCATGCTAACACTATTTCACTGAGTACCATACCACAACGGTATGCATACTAACACTGTTTCACTACATAAGCATATTCCACAAAATCCACAAACTACATAATCACCCAACAATCGATTCACATAACATTATAACTACACTATCTTCACTAATTAATCCACATATGTAAACACATTTTCTTCCACCCAATTGTGTAGCCTCTTGCTCGGAAGCAATCCGGATCCAACACAATCGAATCATACACTATAAATTCAAAATAACATCATAACTACATAATCTCAATTATTTAATCCACATATATCAACACATAATCTTTCACCCGATTGTGTAGCCTCTTACCCAACAGTAATCCGGATCCAACACAATCGAATCATACACTATTCTCCACCAATTCTTTCTTTTACCTTCAAGCTAGTGACATACTCATTACTCGCTAATGAGATAATCACTACTGACTTTTCCAAATAACATGTATTCACATAACAATTAAGCATAACAAGTAATTTAACACAATTAACTATTATAAGCAATAAACATAAATAAACAAACTTAACAATTAACTTTCCTTGATTGTGCAAACCTTTAGCCCGCAAGCTATACGGTACTACACAACCAAATCACCTGTTTAACCCCCCGTATCACTCACCATACTCTTTAAATGATTTCACCATCTTGATCAACATAAGCTTCCATGTCTCTAATCACCTACATAATCATACATATCATCATAACAGCACTTAGACACTAACAATCATAACTTTTCTACTAATTTCATGTTCTATTATCATAATCATACTCTATAAATATCACTAGTTTCATAATTAAACTTATTTCATAATTTCATAATAATCTAACATAAACACTAGAATTCTCATAAACACTAGATAATAATTTCATTACTTTCTATCATGTTATATCATCACTAACAATCATAAAAACACTAACAAACACTAATTAAACTAATTTCATATCATAAATCACTAGTTTTATAAAACTCCACCAAATCCCCACTTTGATCATAAGCTACATACCTCAAATTAATCACTTACATGGTGATACATGGTTTATAATCATAATCAAAACACTAAACAACACTAATTCAATCAAACTTAAACCCTAATTTCGTAGTTAAATTCACCAATTTCACAAAACCCCTAAAAACCCATTTTCTAGGTTAGAACATAGAACAAAATCACTTACAGGATGTTAGAGATGATCAAGGAAGGATTAATTCGAATGATTAGAGCTTGAATCATAGTTTTGAAACTGATTTTAGGCTTGTGAAATGTTTCCTGCGATTTCTCTTCACTTCACATATTCTCTGGAATGTTTTTTGACTAAATAAGGGATAAACATAACACTATACGTATTTATCTATCTATTTTAATACCTTTTTAAACTTTACAGTCTGGAACTGGTAAAATCGTTTACGTTTTTCACTATATCTCGTTATCTACATAATACTATTTCATAATAAAAATATATCCGCGTACGATTTTAAAACCTGAAACTTGGGGTGTTACAACACATTGATTCTTAACGTTGCTCTGCTTTCTTAAAGGTGGTTAATTAAATTTTTCTTGAAGAACAATTGACTAAGAACTAATGCAATAGGGTATTCACCATAAATTCATTGGGTGTGCACTCTTAAGGAAAAAAATTAGAAAAGCTTAAAATAAAAATTTTTTAACACAAGAATTGGGACTTAAGGGTATGCAAGTGCATACCCTTAATTGGGAGTACATCCGCCACTGGATAGTGGTCATAAGTGATGAGAAGCATAGTTGTTAACTCGTGACTCGACTCGCTACTCGGGATCTCGATTTTTAACTCGTGACTCGACTCGACTCGTAAGAGTCACTATTTTACCATAAATATATACTTTTATATGTATATGTATATTATTGTTTACGTTTTTTTTGTTTGTAAGCGAAGTAAAACATGTTAAAAGTCGATAATTAAATCGTTGACAGTCGATTAACATAAACGCTTAATTTAAAATAGATTATAGTCATATATATTTATATTTTGTCCATTTATCTTTTATATTGCGAAGTATATTACACTTTGATTTTCTGACTCGTAAGAGTCGCACAAGGCTCGTAAGAGTCACACACGACTCGGAAGAGTCAATAAGCGACTCATAAGAGTCAAAGTGATTTAAGAGTCGGGGTTCGAGTCGCCTTGTTTTTTGAATTTTTTAATCGACTAGTAAGAATTTAACAACTACTAGCATATTACCCGCGCAATGCGACGGTGACAGTTATTTCATATATTTTTAATACATGCAATAATATGTTAAGGTTATCTTTATATATTTCATGTTACATAATCCAATGTTATAAAACAAACATGCCAAAAAATTTACAAAAAAACCGTTCTACATTTTGGATTCATTAATATCATTTCATAAAACTATGAGTTGTTTGAGTTTATTATGCAAATTAAAAAAAATTAGTAAAATAAAGTAATACAAAATAAATAATGTTTTACCAAATTATTATTAGTAACTAATAATGTAGTTAATGCAATATTGCAAATATTATTACCTTATAAGTAATAGGGGTAAAATGAATAAAAAAAAGAGTTAAGAATTAAGATTCAACATGACTAAGATGCTTTATAAGTAGTATTAGATGATGGGAAGTTAAAGTAGATGAAATTTTTATATTGATTATATAGTACTGGAAATTTTGTTATCTTTTTTTATAGAGTTTAATTTTTTTTTCGGACTCCGTGTGTTAGTTGAAGTTTGCAGTCTGGGTATATGTTATTGGCTTTGGACAACATTATTAGTATTTGGAGGTTCCGAAATTATTTAATTATTTAAAACAAAAGAAAAATTCAAATATACAAATTTCAACAGATTTATCAGTCTGCCAAATATGATATTGTCTTTCGGATGAAATGGAGGTTGTTACACTTTTTGTTTGACGGATCAAAAATATTTGTAAGTTTTGTAATGCAAAATATGATGAATAAATTTTAATTTTGTTTGTTTCAAGGGGTTCTGTTTTTTGTTTTAATATATTATATTTATATATTTATATTTATTTATGTGTTAATTACGTAAATTCTTTTGCAATGCTAAACGTGAATGTTAAATGCAGTTATATACAACTGGTGATGAATAAAGTAAGTAGTTGAGACTTGAAAGCGATAGAATTACTATAAGAAAAATAATAAGAAAATCAAAAGGGATGGGCTTACATATGATGTAATTTTGATTTCATATTAATGATTGTACGGAATTTTTTGCATGCGTTTTTTCATAGTGATTTGTTTTTCTGTTTTTTTTTGTGTCTCTTAGATATATAGTAAGTTTGAAAATATGCAAAGTAATTTGTCTAAGAAGTGCGATGTTAGATGTAAAAAGTTTTAGACCATTCAAATTAGGCACTTTTTAGGTTTCTTATTTATCGTAAGCTATATGTGTCAACGTTTTGTTTTTTTAGACAGAGTCTCGCGTAATTTCACGCAAAAGTTGTTACTCCGTATATTGTCATTATCGATTTCGTTAAGGCACAAAAATCCAAAACTAGTGGGTTAGTGGGAAATGAAGTTTATATCATATATGTTTTAAGCTATTTTTGCAAATACATAGAAACCTTTTCAAGAGGAGCTTCAATCTTAGGACTAAACTTTAGTACTAGAATAGTTCAAAAATAGACTCTTATTGCAATGTGTTTGCACTAAATAAATTTTACTACATTGCACTAAATAAATTTTACCCCAATTGATAGAGGGTATTTTTGCACTCAATGTAAGATATATTTCTAATAAATAATAAAGGAATAGTTATTAGTGTAGTGGATAGTTGTACTATATTCGGTGTAAGTAGATCCATAATATTACAAAGCTAGTGCTTATGTATGAAATGATGTATCTAAGAGACAGTATGACATAATAGAGTTACTAGAGAGTGTATACAAGTCGATTTGGAATGCGTTGTTATAAATAACTAGTATTGTTTTTTTTTTTTAAAGGCAGTTGTGGAATCACTGACGGACCTTATTTTGATCCACCCTTTCATCTCCCACAGGCGGTTACTCCCCGATGTGCGATGCATGCTTACCTTATTATATTTGTGAATAATTGTGAGACACCAATACACATCAAATACATATATGTAGTTTTTAGTTCTATACATATAAATAAAATTTGAGGTTGAGACATGATAGTTGTTTTACATAAAAAAAATATACTCTATTATCATTCTTGAATTGAAATTAGAGGTGGCAATTTTAGATTTAATTGGTTATTTAAGGGTCAATTTGGTTAATATTTATGAGAGGAAGAATTTGTTGGGTTTCTCCCCATTTTTTTGGATGAGTTTAAATGGTTATTTAATATTTATATGAGTAAAAATTTACCTCCAATTGTATAACATATAACTAACAGGTCTAGCGAGTAAAAAAATATTTCACCTCATTTCATTTTTTTCATTTTTCACTCAAATAAAAAAAAAATTTGGTGGAAACCCGATGGGTCAACCCGAGTTAAGACCCATTTAACCCGGACGCGTTTAGACCCATCCTCTTAAATGACCCATCTAAACTCGGACCCATTTAAACTCAAACTCATCTAGACCCGTGACCCAACCTGACCTGAATCATTCATTTTGCCACTTATAATTGAAATAAAGGAAACCAAAATAATCAGATATCCAACCTATAAGACACACAAGTAAATGATGTCAATAAAAATTTGTACACACCATTTTTCGGAGTTGCTACTTCTTAAAGGTTGAAGTCATATAACAATGGTGAACAATAATTGGTAAATCATCAAATTTATAGCCAGTAGCCATTTATATAAAATATAAACATGACGCAAGTATCAAATCATCATCATATTGTAAAGATGCTCTCTCTTTTCCAAAGAAGTGCATTTTAATCAAGTAAAACAAAAGTAAGTATCAATATTAGAAATCTTCAGGTGAGATGAATTCTCTTAGCTCTCTATATTGGGATAGATTTGAGGAAGCTTTTACGGATCCAAAAACGGAAGCATACGACTCAAATAGCAGACCCCGCATTTATCAGTCGTAACGACTTCCCCCAGTAAACGTCTTCTCCTTTCCTTGCAAATGGGAATTAAAATCTCGTATATTCATAACTTGTATATGCAAATCGAAATGAAAACCTCAAAACTAATCTTAATTTGCTCTTATATTATTCTTTGGAGAATTTGATGTTAAGTTAAGAAACATGGATATTTATATTAAAAAAACTTACAACAGTTAGTATTCCGTAACTGAATATAAGAAACATGTTAGGACTCCATTTAAGGATAAGTGAATGCTTTTTAATATATTCAACTCAATGAACAAAATTCATTATAAGCTTGTATGCATCGATGACATGGGAGGAAACACAGGAAGTTCACGGGCAGAATGCTACATAAGAGTCCAATCTAGTTTCAAACCTTAAAATAGAAAACTATTTGCAAGTGAAATGAAAAGGTGGGCCTTATCGGGGTAATAAAATTTTCGAGCACCTAACATCTAGTCAACACATTTGCCATACACGAAGCATAATAATTTTTAAGAAAGATAAAACAAATAAAAGAATAATAAATAGAGTAATGTCAACTTTATAATATCTTTCAGATTAAGAAGATTATAAATGAAGTGCTAATTAGTCAAAATTACTTTCTAATATAAATTGATTGAAATGATTGAAACTGTTACTAATCTAAGTTGTGTGAGAAGTTTATTTTTGGGAAGTTTCATTGACTCGAAACCCCAAACCTCAAACCCTAAACCCTAAACCCTAACCCTTAAACCCCAAACCATAAACCCTAAACGTTTTACAAAACTCTAAACCCTAAATCATACTAAACCCTAAACCCTGCTAAACCCTAAACCCTGCTAAACCCTAACCCTAACCCCAAATTAAATGTATAACCAACCACTAACACTGTGACACCCCCAAATTTAATGCTTTGCGGAAACGAGTTTTGGGTGCCACTAATCAAATATCAAAACACCAAAGTACAAGCAAACGACTCTAAATGAGACGTTTTAGAAAATACATTACATTACAATACGTTACCAAAAGTAATACAAGGTTTTAAGTTATAAGTAGTACATCATTAGCGAGTTCGCAAAGTTATTCAAAAGATTTTAGACACATAATCAAGGTACAAAAGATAATGCCAATAAAATCTTCAAGTGTTTATGCATGCGAGTCGTACTAGCCTAGCATACCCTGCGGCCATCCTACTGTTGCTGCGTACCTGAGAATGCATCACTAAAAAGGTCAACCAAAAAGGTTGGTGAATCTCACAGGTTTATAGTAAGAACAGTTTTGAACACATCAAGTATTATAAGTAAGTAAGTATTGCACAGTTGCAATAGTTCGGTATATATTGCCATGAGCACCATAGTTGAAGCTTAACAGTGTAGTGTGAATGGTACAGTCAAGTACAGTATCACGTACCCCCGTGAGTGCTATCCGAACACTCATATGTAACAAATACTAATATGCCCGTTTCTACGGTGAAATCCGTGGTAGCGCTACTACCCCAGGCAGGGATTGTCAGTCCCAAATGGATCCATCTACTAGTAATCGCGCTTAAGTCCATAACTAACAACTTATGATAGGAGGCTTTCAGTGGATAAAAGTAAAACCCATACAATCGATATACCAGTAAATCAGTAAGTAAATCAAGTAAGTAATTTCATGTGTTCGAGTAAAACAAGCAATGCATCTCCCCCAAAATAGTAAAACAGTAAAAAGGGGCCGTGAGACTCACCTGAGAGTGCTAGCGTTCCTAAACGTGCGTGATGTTCCAATATAACCTCCTAGTACCCTAAACACGTAAGGTCATATAAGTGATAGGATATTTTTAATAAACCATTCTTATTAATGTTTATTCGTTTCAATTATGCTCAAAGTATGACATTTGTATTTATGTCTAATATGTAATCCCATTAGTAACATTTTTTAAAATAATAATTCCCAATTATTATTACATACTTTGATTGATTGCATAAATTTGAAAACATAAATATTTCATTTATATATCGTCTCGTATATAATAACCGGTTTTAAGTTTGCGTTTTTGAGGTTTCGTTTTACCCATTGAGCTTTGGCCCAAAACATTTGGCCCAATAATCAATCCAAGTAGTTTAGCACAATAACAAGGCCCATTAGGTGTGGCCCAACTAATATTCTTTAGTTTTAGCCCAAATATAATCTAATAGTTTTGGCCCGTTTAGAAATGTGACTCATTTAGCCCGATTATCATTTAAACTATTCGGTCCAAAATAAAACTCACCCGATCCGACCCATTTGTTTAGTCCAAAAGTTCTATCAAAAGTTTTATAATTTTATTACTCGTTAGTATTTGTATAAAAATATTGTCCCGCGGTCGTGTACAATTTTGATCGTTTACGCGTTTGTAAGTTCGTATATATGTAATAGTAGTAGTTGTACATATATATATATATATATACAAGATATAAAATATATATAATATAAAAATATAAAAACAAAAAGATCGGTCACAGGTTTCGAACCTGTGACCTCCCCTTTCCCATTGCAACTCACAAACCATTAAGCTATCACTAGAAATTAGTCTTTAGATGTTACAAATAGTATTTATGTATTTGGTGTGCTATTAAAAATTAAGAAAAGGACACAGGTCACATGTGACCTTTTCGTTTCAAACTCAAAGTCCCAACCGAGTGGGCTACATGATCTTTTGTTATACACTTCATGTATTTAATATATAAATATCTAATAGTAAGTAGTAATATGTGTTATAATTTGCAAACAAAAATGACGCGACTCAGTTTTACAACCATGCGATTCAGTTGGAAAACTACACGATTCGCGTAGTTTATTATAGGTAATGTTCATCATCTTCTTGGTTACCGACTGTGTTCGTGATTTATAGTTTTCATCATTCTTAGCTAAATATTACAAAAATGTGAACTAATAACATATGATAACAAGCTTTATATACAAGAAAATTAAAAGAATTTGAAAGGTAGAGATCTCACAGTGATAAAAAAAATGATGATGTATGATGAAGAAGCTATAGATGATGAAGGAAATTTTGTTGAAGTTAATTATGTTGCATCTGTTACTTCGTATGATTGAGAGAAAGAGTGAGAAACCAATAATTGATGAGATATTATGTGTATGTTTGATCGAGAATAATAGAGGGAGTATATAATATAAAATTGAAGTGGTTTAATTTGTCAAAGCAAGTATGGCATAGTAGTACAACTCTTGTCTGCATATATATATATTTTTTAGTGCGGTAATATTTTAGGTATTTAACCCGTTAATTTTGTGTACGGGTATAATTTTAGCATTATAAAATATAACATTTTATATTTTCATTTTGTAGATGTTCTCTAGATACGTTATTTAAAATTAGAATAATGAAATTTTCATTATTTTAGACTGTTGTACATTTGGTACAAATGTTAATGCGAGTACTCAATTGGGTGTCAAATTTCAGTTGAATTACGAACTCATATTTTGAGGTAATGTTCTAAATACTTTCAAACGAATGAGAAAATTAGAACTTTTTAATATTTTGACCTTTGGGTATGTTTTACAATTGTTTTTGTTCGCGTATAATACATTTAAATATAATCATATATTTAACATGTTTTATCTCCATATTATAAATGTAACAATACTCGTAATTAATAATTTCATTATTAATTATTTTGTGTCACAAACTTTTGAATTTATTTTGCCGGATTGGTTCCAATTTGTTTGTACGTAACTTTAAATAATTACGTATATATTTATTACTTTTTGTTTTAGTTCGCCCGAGTACGAATATTAAAGTTTAAATTTGGAGCGAATTTTGGGTCATTTTGACCGGGTGTCACATTCTCCCCTTGTTAGGAGAATTTCGTCCCGAAATTCGTTCGTAGTAATTGTCGGTATGTCAAAGTAATAGTCTGTGCATATTCTAAGGAAGTGTGGAAGTGACACAACACTTATCTAGCGTTGTCTTCCTCCCCTTGTCGGACTAATGCCCTACTGGCAACTAAAAGAACGGGAAAGGATAGTTTCGAAGTGCGTTGACCATTACATCCCTATGATCAGGTCAATCAGTCAGTCTGTCACAAGGGAGTATCTACCATTTGTACTTGTAACTTAAAGTATCCTTGTAAGTTCTACTGTATTTATAAAGTCTGTAATAGTCTGTAGTGTCGTGGAGTGAACTAAGCTTCTATCTATATCGTGTAGAAACTAAGTTGTCGTTTTCCTAATTCTATCAAGTACTTAGAATCTAGGGAAAACATAGAAGTATTCAAACAGCAAGTAAGATCTACCACAGTAATTAGTATAGAGGCAGTCGGGTTATCTGTAAATGGTCATACCCGTGTTGAGTAAATCAATGAGTCTCGGGTCCTGGTGGTTACCTTCAGTGTTAAGCACATAGAACCTGCCCTTAGCGGTGTTGTTTTTGTTTTTCAGTTGTGGGCAATCTTTCCTGAAGTGTCCAGTACCGTTGCACTCATAGCAGGTCTTGGGTGCAGAGGTGTTGGTACCGGTTGCGGCTGTTTTGCAATCTTTGGCCACATGCCCAAATCGCTTGCATTTGGTGCAAGGACATGCACCATCGTGATGAAGGCTGCATTTGGAGCAAAAGGGTTTGCTTCCCTTATACTCCTTCTTGTCGCCAGAGTCAGTCGGGTAGGTTTTAACAGTCTCAACCTTTTTGTTGGAGGGGTTGGGGTTTCCATCCCACTTGCGCTTGTTAGAGTTTCCGGCAGGTGTTGCAGATGTCTCGCGCCTGACGATCTGCGCCATAAGCTCATGTGCCATACGAATAGCACTTTGGATGGTTCCAGGCTTTGATGAAGTGACGTTCCCCTGAATATCTTTCGGGAGTCCGCGGATGTACCTCTCAATCCGCTTGCGTTCAGGATCTACCATGGATGGGCAGAGGAGAGCGAGTTGCTGAAATCGGGTTGTATAACCAATGATGTCGGTTCCCTGAACTGTCAAGTGCCAGAATTCGTCTTCCAATCTCTGAAGCTCTTCATTGGGACAGTACTCATCCCTTAGCATCATTTTCAGTTCTTCCCATGGGAGTTGATATGCAGCATCAATCCCCACAGACTGAATGTACGAGTTCCACCACGTCAGAGCACTTTCCAAAAATGTACAGGTGGAAAACTTTACTTGGCAGTCTTCCGAGCAGTTACTGATCCTAAAGACTGACTCCATTCTTTCAATCCATCTGATTAATCCAATGGCACCTTCCGTGCCCTTAAAGTTCAGAGGTTTGCACTTGAGAAAGTCATTATAGCTGCATGGTTTAGCAACAGGAGCATCGTTCACAGACGGTGATGATCGAGTAGCTAGAGCTTCGGCTACTCCTTGAGAAACAAATCGTGCGAGTTCAGCCGCGCTGAAAGATTGTCTTTTTGGTGGCATGTTCCTTCAATAACAGCAAGGAAAAATGTGAGTTTCTGTGTAAGAGTATGATTATCGTAGTTGTATATATAACAGTAATATATTACAACACAATTGACAATCAACGGTGTAGAATAATGAAGATTGTAATCATTTAACATGTGAGTTCAAAAGATTACAAGATTTTGAGTGTTACAAGAGCTGTCGGGGATATTACGTCCGAACATATATCAGAAGTTATTGCGGAATGTGATAGGGAGATAGAAAAGATTTTTGTACTTAGAGGAATACGGAATCAGGATGTTAAACATGATGGGTGAGTGAATGACGTGTCCTCTGATGACCAATTTGTGTAGATTAAGGTGTCGGAGTTCTTAATCTCTACCTAGGTAAGTCTATTTCGAAGAGATGACCCTCTCTGCCAGGGCACATCCCGGTACTATTTTCCTGACTCGATCAACTTACCACAGGCCTATTCTAAAGTGTATTCGGACAGTAAGTGTGTCACTAAACATTTGAGGATATTAATAAGCCTAATCATATAGGTGTAACCCATATATATTTATTATCCACCTAGTAGTGTCTAGCACAGAACAAGTACAAGTCACGGTTCTCTCGTGGTCAGAGTCAACTAATGCATTTCTGTACAACATAACCCCTTTCAGATCTTACATCATCTTAATTTAATTGTACATAGTTGATCAGGCTATGTTAAATTAAATTCGTATGATGAAATCCCTGAACCAGTTATATCTAATGAGGAATACTGCCTAACGGTTATAGTCTAGGCCCACTAAATGCAACCTAGTTCGCTATAACCTTAGGCTCTGATACCAATCTGTGACACCCCCAAATTTAATGCTTTGCGGAAACGAGTTTTGGGTGCCACTAATCAAATATCAAAACACCAAAGTACAAGCAAACGACTCTAAATGAGACGTTTTAGAAAATACATTACATTACAATACGTTACCAAAAGTAATACAAGGTTTTAAGTTATAAGTAGTACATCATTAGCGAGTTCGCAAAGTTATTCAAAAGATTTTAGACACATAATCAAGGTACAAAAGATAATGCCAATAAAATCTTCAAGTGTTTATGCATGCGAGTCGTACTAGCCTAGCATACCCTGCGGCCATCCTACTGTTGCTGCGTACCTGAGAATGCATCACTAAAAAGGTCAACCAAAAAGGTTGGTGAATCTCACAGGTTTATAGTAAGAACAGTTTTGAACACATCAAGTATTATAAGTAAGTAAGTATTGCACAGTTGCAATAGTTCGGTATATATTGCCATGAGCACCATAGTTGAAGCTTAACAGTGTAGTGTGAATGGTACAGTCAAGTACAGTATCACGTACCCCCGTGAGTGCTATCCGAACACTCATATGTAACAAATACTAATATGCCCGTTTCTACGGTGAAATCCGTGGTAGCGCTACTACCCCAGGCAGGGATTGTCAGTCCCAAATGGATCCATCTACTAGTAATCGCGCTTAAGTCCATAACTAACAACTTATGATAGGAGGCTTTCAGTGGATAAAAGTAAAACCCATACAATCGATATACCAGTAAATCAGTAAGTAAATCAAGTAAGTAATTTCATGTGTTCGAGTAAAACAAGCAATGCATCTCCCCCAAAATAGTAAAACAGTAAAAAGGGGCCGTGAGACTCACCTGAGAGTGCTAGCGTTCCTAAACGTGCGTGATGTTCCAATATAACCTCCTAGTACCCTAAACACGTAAGGTCATATAAGTGATAGGATATTTTTAATAAACCATTCTTATTAATGTTTATTCGTTTCAATTATGCTCAAAGTATGACATTTGTATTTATGTCTAATATGTAATCCCATTAGTAACATTTTTTAAAATAATAATTCCCAATTATTATTACATACTTTGATTGATTGCATAAATTTGAAAACATAAATATTTCATTTATATATCGTCTCGTATATAATAACCGGTTTTAAGTTTGCGTTTTTGAGGTTTCGTTTTACCCATTGAGCTTTGGCCCAAAACATTTGGCCCAATAATCAATCCAAGTAGTTTAGCACAATAACAAGGCCCATTAGGTGTGGCCCAACTAATATTCTTTAGTTTTAGCCCAAATATAATCTAATAGTTTTGGCCCGTTTAGAAATGTGACTCATTTAGCCCGATTATCATTTAAACTATTCGGTCCAAAATAAAACTCACCCGATCCGACCCATTTGTTTAGTCCAAAAGTTCTATCAAAAGTTTTATAATTTTATTACTCGTTAGTATTTGTATAAAAATATTGTCCCGCGGTCGTGTACAATTTTGATCGTTTACGCGTTTGTAAGTTCGTATATATGTAATAGTAGTAGTTGTACATATATATATATATATATACAAGATATAAAATATATATAATATAAAAATATAAAAACAAAAAGATCGGTCACAGGTTTCGAACCTGTGACCTCCCCTTTCCCATTGCAACTCACAAACCATTAAGCTATCACTAGAAATTAGTCTTTAGATGTTACAAATAGTATTTATGTATTTGGTGTGCTATTAAAAATTAAGAAAAGGACACAGGTCACATGTGACCTTTTCGTTTCAAACTCAAAGTCCCAACCGAGTGGGCTACATGATCTTTTGTTATACACTTCATGTATTTAATATATAAATATCTAATAGTAAGTAGTAATATGTGTTATAATTTGCAAACAAAAATGACGCGACTCAGTTTTACAACCATGCGATTCAGTTGGAAAACTACACGATTCGCGTAGTTTATTATAGGTAATGTTCATCATCTTCTTGGTTACCGACTGTGTTCGTGATTTATAGTTTTCATCATTCTTAGCTAAATATTACAAAAATGTGAACTAATAACATATGATAACAAGCTTTATATACAAGAAAATTAAAAGAATTTGAAAGGTAGAGATCTCACAGTGATAAAAAAAATGATGATGTATGATGAAGAAGCTATAGATGATGAAGGAAATTTTGTTGAAGTTAATTATGTTGCATCTGTTACTTCGTATGATTGAGAGAAAGAGTGAGAAACCAATAATTGATGAGATATTATGTGTATGTTTGATCGAGAATAATAGAGGGAGTATATAATATAAAATTGAAGTGGTTTAATTTGTCAAAGCAAGTATGGCATAGTAGTACAACTCTTGTCTGCATATATATATATTTTTTAGTGCGGTAATATTTTAGGTATTTAACCCGTTAATTTTGTGTACGGGTATAATTTTAGCATTATAAAATATAACATTTTATATTTTCATTTTGTAGATGTTCTCTAGATACGTTATTTAAAATTAGAATAATGAAATTTTCATTATTTTAGACTGTTGTACATTTGGTACAAATGTTAATGCGAGTACTCAATTGGGTGTCAAATTTCAGTTGAATTACGAACTCATATTTTGAGGTAATGTTCTAAATACTTTCAAACGAATGAGAAAATTAGAACTTTTTAATATTTTGACCTTTGGGTATGTTTTACAATTGTTTTTGTTCGCGTATAATACATTTAAATATAATCATATATTTAACATGTTTTATCTCCATATTATAAATGTAACAATACTCGTAATTAATAATTTCATTATTAATTATTTTGTGTCACAAACTTTTGAATTTATTTTGCCGGATTGGTTCCAATTTGTTTGTACGTAACTTTAAATAATTACGTATATATTTATTACTTTTTGTTTTAGTTCGCCCGAGTACGAATATTAAAGTTTAAATTTGGAGCGAATTTTGGGTCATTTTGACCGGGTGTCACAAACACATGTGTTACTAATTTGTAAGACCCACCAAAAAGTGGAAGAAAAAAAAAGTTGTCGAAAGTATGCCTTGAGGGACGGCAAATCGAAGAGGAGAAAACGCTGAATTTTATGGTGCAATTTTCATGATTTTTCGATTTACCGTTTGTGAGATATTTAATTTTTAAAAATGTGGAGGAGAGAGAATAAAGTGACACATGGCAGAATCTATGGGTTCCCTCATTCTCACTTAAAGTTGGTGTACTCATTTGAACCTTACTCTTATGTGTTAATTACGTAAATTCTTTTGTAGTGCTAAAGTTCATTTTGAAAACGATGTTGGCACCTATACTATAGTGATCCAATGATCTTGCAGTGCTAAACGTGAATGTTAAATGCAGTTATGCACAACTGGTGATGGTGATGAATAAAGTAAGTAGTTCGAAACTTGAAAGTGATTGAATCCCTATAAGAAAAATATAGGGATGGACTTACATATGATGTAATTTTGATTTCATATTAATGATTGTACGGAATTTTTTGTATGCGTTTTTTCATAGTGATTTGTTTTTCTTGTTTTTTTTATGTGTCTCTTAGATTTTTTTTGGAAACGGCAAACGGATCAACGGTAGCCGCTCTCCCGTTTTTGGGAGAGACCCGGGTTCAAGCTCCACTCAAGGCGGGCAAACCTTCACCACGGGTATTTCCAAGGAAAACTCCACCACAATGGGTTCAGGGTCGAACCCCTGACCTAATCCCACGTGGGTACAAACCCCGATGCATCTGACAAACCCCGATGTGTCTCTTAGATAGATTGTAAGTTTGAAAATGTGCAAAGTAATTTGTCTAAGAAGTGCGATGTTAGATATAAAAAGTTTTAGACCATTCAAATTAGGCACTTTTTGGGTTTCTTATTTATCTTAAGCGGATCGATGTTAAATGTGTCAACGTTTTTTTTTTCAGACCGAGTCTCGCGTAATTTCATGCAAAAGTTGTTACTCCGTATATTGTTATTATCGATTTCGTTAAAAGACACAAAAATCCAAAATTACTGGGTTAGTGGGAAATGAAGTTTATGTCATATATGTTTTAAGCTATCTTTAGCAAAGTTTTAAGAATATATATTTTATATCAAGTTTTGTGACAACTATGTTTCGTAAAATATGAATACGATTGTAATTTACAGTTGTTTAATCTCGTGTGTTGTGATGTTAGCTTACTTTATATTTTAGATGTATCGTTAAAGTTAGTGTCATATGGTTTTTTGAATTGCGTGTTTAGCGTTTTAACTTTTACTTTGTTATAGTTAGTTAATTCGTGCTTTGTATTTGTATACATTTTTTGTATCTTAACCATTAATGTTAATGTGACGTCTTACTATTAATATACTTATATTAATATTGAGTTGACAGTATGTACGGTTTTTGTACTCCCTCCGTCCCGGTTTAATAGTCCATTATTTCCATTTTGGGATGTCCCAAATTAATTGTCAATTGTCAAATATAGAAAGGTAACATGATTCTTTTTACTATATTGTCCCTACTTTAAAAATTAAATTACAAAAGTAAAAGGAAGTTCAAATTAATTGGTTAGGGGTAAGAATGTCATTGTGCAAAAAGTAAGTAATAATTATTGTGTTTATCTTAAACTACGTGTAGTTCTGTCTGTGACAATTAAATTGGAACGGAGTTTTTTGTTTGTTTGCCAAATAATCCTTGGTTTCTGTGAATTGTTTGTATAGTATTTTAGATTTTTAGTGTTTAAAACTTTGTGTGTATACCCTGGTTAAGATAAATTCCATCCAACATTTATATAATATGGATTTTTCTTATGACCGGCAGATTTGGACATGCATTATTTTAATTTGTAGTAAAATGATGATAACCATCTCACTAACTTTTCAATATCAACACTCCATTCACCTTAATCTGCCATCAATTCCGCACACAATGTTTTGTTAAACGTAGCCCTTAAGCCTGTCATTAGAAAAATACAAATAATATTTCTTCCAATTTTCTTAAAAAGGCTACTAAAAAATATACAACCCCTTCCAGCATTTATAAATTTTTTTATTAATAAGTGTTGGTCACTAATTACAAATAATATTTGTTCCAATTTTCTTAAAAAGGCTACTAAAAAAATATACAACCCCTTCCAGCATTTATAAAAAAATTTTATTAGTAAGTGTTGGTCACTAATTATTACTTGTCTTTTATTTATCTAAAATAAATATTTGAATTAAAAAAAATAATTTCGTGCATTGTAGTTTAAAAATATTATATATATATATATATATATATATATATATATATATATATATATATATATATAGTGACATGATCTAGAGGGAAGTCCATTTTTTGAGGGAAGGGGGAAGCGTTAGTACGCATCAGGAAGCATATTACCTTCACCTATACTAATCTCGAAAAAAGCAAACTGAAATTTAGTAAATGTTAATCGGAATCGATGTTATAAATGTTAAGCTTCCTTGATAAATTTTTTCTTCAAGTTATAGTATCGATTTATGAATATTTGATCCAAATCCGTTAAGATGCATCACGGTGCATATTAGTTAATCTGCATTGTGATGCATCTTAACAATAAAAATATTTTTCAAATAATGTGAAGTTTTATGATGCATCGCGATGCATCTTAGTTAATATGCATTACACTGCATCTTAACAATTAATTAAATAAATATTCATCAATTAATGTTATGACTTAAAAATGAAATTCATTCGTTAAAATATTCTTTATAGCATCGATTTTGATTACTATTTAACGATAAAAATAATTTTTTGTTTACGTTTTGATTGATAATTGTAATATGCTTCCTGATGCGTACTAACGCTTCCCCCTTCCCCCCAAAAAGACACTTCCCTCTTGATCACTACCCTATATATATATATATAGAGTTGGGATCCTGTGAGAACAAGATGATTCCGTGAGAACAGTGAGAACATATCCCAGCCTTTCATCTTATCTCAGTAAAATGGCGCTGGCAAAGTTGTAATTCTTACAACTTTCATATGTAAGGGACAGTTTTGTCATTTTACTTTAATTACGTTCTTTTATTCATTCTTAGATCTTCAAACGTATTTGTTCCCTTCATCTTGCACAGCACCTTCTTAATTGTTAACTTTAATCATTGATTTGTCCGTATAATTTGGTTACGTATGTGCTTTTAACGAAGTTAATCTTCATCGTACTCTTCATTTAATCGATTTAAAAATCTTTCGTTTGTGTTTTTTTCAGGAATATGTCTTCTACAGGCAATAATGTATCGTACTCTTCATTTAATCGATTCCAGGTAATGATTTCTTGTAAGTTTACGATATATAATTTTGTTACAGTAAAGCTTTTGTGGGTTTTTTCGTATTTTTGATGTAAAATGTGAATTTTTAGAGTTTTTGGAAGAATTTACACATTTGTTTTCGTGATCTGAACTTTTTTTTAGCTTAACATGTAAACGTATGTGAAGGAAAATCATTTTTTGTTTTGTATATGAGTTTTTATTTATCAATAAAGTATAATGAGTTGTAAATGTAAGTTCACATTCAAAATAAGTATGTGAATCTGAATTTTGACAAACTTCACACACAAGTTTTTATGTTAATTTTAGCTTCACATTCAAAAATAAGTATCTGAATATGATTTTTGACAAACTTCACACACATGTTTTTATATGTTAGTTTTACTTTACCATAGCTTCACATTCAAAAATAAGTATGTGAATCTTAATTTTGACAAACTTCACACACAAGTTTTTATGTTAATTTTATTTTAGTATAGCTTCACATTCAAAATAAGTAGGTGAATCTAAATTGTGACAAACTTCACAAACAAGTTTTTATGTTAATTTTATTTTTACAATAGCTTCACATTCAACATAAGAATAAACAAGATGTGAATCTTATATTCATATAAACTTCACAAGTTTAAACAATGTGAATCAAAAAATTAAAAACTTCACACGGTATAATATTGTGTTAAGTTATTTTTAAAAAAGATTCAAAGTTAGTAAATTAACATAATGTTAACTAACACTGTATATATAAGACTAAACTAGATGTGAATCTTATACTTATAAAAACTTCACAACTTTAAACAATATGTGAATCAAAAAATTAAAAACTTTACACGGTATAATACTGTGTTAAGTTATTTTTAAAAAGATTTCACATGTAAAATAATATGTTAATATGAAATTATGACAAACTTAACATAAATGTTTTTGTGTTAATAATATTGTTTAAAAAGTTTCAAAGTAAGTAAATTAACATAAAATTAATTAACACATGATATGTAAGAATAAACTATATGTGAAGCTTTAGATGAAAAACTTCACACAGTAATATAAATACTTCATATATTAAGTAATACGTTAATATGGTGTGAATCAAAATTTACGAAAGGTAATAGATATGTTATAAATATAAAATTTATGATTAATATTGGAAACAGATAAAACCCGAATTTTGTAAAGATAAAACCCGAATCTTGATTTGGTTGTTTATGTTCATCAACATCTGAAGGTGGTGTTATAAATTTTTCGATAAAATCAAATATACTCGGCTTTGATTTCTTCATTTCGAAAAAGTACGACGGAAAGGTAATTATTTAAGCTTCGACGGTGGTGCTTGTATATCGCTGTAAGCTGTATTGACGAAGAAGAATATGAAGAAGAATATGAAGAAGAAAAAGGTAAGACGGTGATGTTGAATGACAAAGAAAGAAAACCTAAATATATGTTAATTGACGAATCTAACCCTCAGATATGAAACTCATGAAATTTACAATTATGCCACCTTAGATTCTCATATTTTTGATCGGATCAATTTGAGGGTCAGGATTTGTTCTCACTGTTCTCACTAAATGACCTTGTTCTCACCAGAACCCAACCCTATATACGAAATGACCTTGTTCTCACCAGAACCCAACCCTATATAGAGTTGATATATATATATATATATATATATATATATATATATATATATATATATATATATATATATATATAAAAGAAAACCCTTAAAGAAATCCCACTCATGGATTAAAAGCTAATCCTTAATTAGCCAACCATTAGATCAACTAACGACGTCATTAAACCTAATTATTGTGTTGTAAATTACTAAATTACTCCTTATTCAAAATTAATCACCAACATCTGTCTGTAAGGGTTTGTCGATTGCCAGACTGAAAAATCGAACGTGGTGAATGAAGAAGGATAGGCCTTGAAAAATCGGACGTGCCACCATCGCCTAAAACCTCCACGATTGCGACCGGAACGATTGTCTTCCGCACCGGATATGAGATTGGTAACCGCATGTGGTGGTGTTGTTTAAACCCACGGATCTCACATAATATATAGATGATTCCGGATCGCTAGCTTGGTTAAATCGAAATTCTGGTGCTAAGATGGGTAACCGCAGATGGTGTTGATTGTTCGATTTGAAAACCAGGTATGCGATGGTGCATAATTACGCTTTATAGGATTAATCTTGATAGTTATTTTGCTTCTGTATATGTGTTTCCTGTATATGTATTGTTTTCGATTCTATCAAGTGTCTGTTTGAATGTATTCATCCCTCCTATACAAATACGAAATCAATCGGTGTCAAAAAGGGTGGGGAGGGGTATTTGAACATATACAGTATTCTTTGGGTTTCTATATATTAATATGTATATGAATCAAACTGGGGTTATTTGTATCTGTTCATAATTTACAGGGGAATAACTGATGAATACTTGTAATAATCAATTAGATGTATTGTTTCATCTTTGGAAGTGCCTTAAAAAATGAATTTATGAAGAATTAGCAAAACGAAAAACTATGATTTCGTAATGTGGATTCTATGTAGACAGTAGAAGCAGAGAGTAATGAGCAAACTGAACACATCTTTTCATTTATTTTAAGTAGTATTAGGAGGTCAATGAGAAAACAGTAGAAGCAGATGCATGTGGCGGCGACACCCGAGAAGAAAGTGATTGGTATTGGTAGACGCAAAGGAAGAGGCATTAGGCTTATTAATGCCGCTATGTACGGATTATATTCATCATTTTGCTCATTGAAAATTTGTAACCGTGGATGCATGCCACATTGTTTGGCACAATTTGGACCTGGCCATATGCAACAGGCGTGCTTGCTGTTCCAATCAGTCCACTGTTTAGGTTGACAATGGGGATGAATCGCCTGTTAATAGTACAGAAGTGGACCAATGAGGTATAACCCTCACCTATGATTCCCTTGTCATCACACCATATTCAGTTCATACCTGTATATTTGAACTTCAAATATTCACCTATAAGTGCCTACATGTCAAATGTTTATGTTCTTTGCCATTAGTATTTAGGTACCTTACATGCCCATTAAGAGGAACAGTAGTGCAACTTTTCGCATTTAATTGTTATTAGTATAAATGCTCCCTATTTATACGAAAAAAACTCTGAAATTAGGGTTTGTATGTTTAATTATGATAGTGATCTTTATTCTCTATACGCTCTTTGTTGATTTTCTATAGATGAATCGGCTTGAATGAGTGACATACGTTACAGCAGACATGTCGTAACATTTCGATTTGTTCATCGTCAAAACCAGGTATGCGATTTTCTCAATCCCCCTTATATATTAGATTAGGCCTTGATTAGGGTAATCAATTGGTTTATGATTAAATGTTCCTAATTTGTATCTGTATGTGCTCTTAATTAGATTCGATAACCTCCATCTGTTTGTAATTTGTTTATGATTAAGTGACAATTATAGATATGAACAATATTTAAAATCTTCACAGTGGCAACTTCCATGGTTAGTAATGCCTTTTAACGATATTAAAATACTTGAATCTGTCCCTTTAACATGTTCATGTCTTTGTATATGTTATCGCTTCTTCAGGTTGCTCTGAATGTATGAAAATCTACACTGCAATTATTGATGGTTCAGTAAATATGGTGGATGAGGTAAGTCATGATCTTTGTTATTGAAATCCGGCAGCCATGGCTCATCTATTTGTTTGATTTCGTATGCTTTGCAATACCTGATTTCATATATAATGGGAGGGTTTTTTTCCTTTTTTTATATACTTTTTCGCAATGTGACAACTTATTTTTTAATGACGATGCCGCAACCATAAAGCTGAGCAGGTGTGCCACTCAACCAATTGACCAAACTGAAAACATCTTTGCACTAATTTAAAGCAGTTCTAAAAGGAAAATTTGTGGTGGTAGTAGGAGGTCATTCTCCAGCTGTAGGAAAAGGGCATGTGGCGGCAATTGGGATAATTGATATGGATTCCCATTGAATGGTATTTGGGACTGAGCTGATAAAGAAATATTTGTTTCAATAAAAGCAAGTTGGTCTCACCTATTGATGTGGCTACAGACAAGGATGTGAAACCATCGCAAATGTTAAATGCGTTTTTGTAAACATATTTGTTCTTAAATTTGTGAAATAACAGGTATTGTTTTTCAAGTGCTGAGTTTTTGTACATATTTGTTCTTTAGAATTAAGTTGAGATGGATCAGACTTATTTTTTTCTGTAAATCTGTAGGATGTAACAAGTAAACGCATTTGTGATTTATGTTATATCGACAGAGATACTTGACAAAATCGAGAAATAGATGGGTTATTGTGAAGAGGAATGTTGGCTCGAGGAGTATTACCAGGTTGGTATACTTTCTTTGGGTTTTCATTATATAAATGGGTCAATTTGGGTCAGGTCAGATGGGTTAAATTTTAAACTTAAGAATAGCTTAAAGTTGCTAAACTCAAGCCTGTTGTTCCACTTGCTTGACCCGCTCAATTTACCACCTCTGTTTTGATTTGCTTCTCTAAAGATCTACCTATAACAGGTCAACTTTTTTATGTAGTATGATAATCAATATAATGTGAAAAGAGGTGCTCATCTTACTCTGAAGCGTGCTGAGAAAGCGTGTGCATTGGTCAATAAACTTCCAAGTAAATACCATGTATTTACTGATTTTGATTTAGATCCCTACTATATGATTTTCTTCCAAACTTATAAATGGATTCAAGTCATCTATAAAAATATGTAATTTATGATGTTATGACTTGTGGTACCTTAAATTAACCTGAGTTTTGGTGATTCTATGATTCTATCACTGAAATTGTTATCTATATGCTGGTTTCATTAGTACATTTTTTATTTGGGTATTGTTACCTATTTCTTATTATGGCTACAAATTGGGTGGGTTTAGTTATAGGTTTTTTTGGGTAAAGAGTTTAGTTATAGGTTTTTGGATGCATAGTTAATGTTTGTGGACACATTGTGATTTTAAGATCATAATAGCAAAATTAAGGCCTAAACCCTAACATCGATGACTGTACTTTCCGTGTTTGCTTTCCTACAACTCAATTTATGATGATTAGAAGGTACATGATTCACAATTTTGAGGTTAAGTAGTTGTGTAAAGTTCTGAGGTTTACTGTCATTGAAAGTATTAACATTCCAACTCTTAGAAAGGATTATTATTTGATGATGACTAAATTTGTATTTTATTAAATTGTGTATAGTGATTGGGCAAGAGTTGAGTACTGTTTGAAAGCTTTCAGTGTTTAAATTGATCATAAATATGTCAATGTTTCGATTTTTATTCTCTGCTTAGTTTTAATTTCTATTTTCAGTATATAATGATAATTTCTTTGTCTGTTGTAAAACCAAAGTAAGTTTCTTGGATCGTTTTGTTTGTTTTATTCAAGTCTTCAACCAATCGGGTTGCAGAACAACATATGATTGAATTATAACCTTCCCCACTAGATTGTTTGCTATGTTGTGAATGTTTAGTTATTATGAGTAAAATTAATAAGAATAACTGAATTTTACTGCAGCTGATTTTGGTGTTGTTTGTGTAGGTAGAACTAAAGTCCGATGAGGTGTTTGCTAATTCTATAACCTTCCCCAATAGACTGTATGTTTATGAACTGATTGACAAAGAATGATTACTAATCCGTTACGTCCATTTAGTTTGCTGATATTTACTTTGAATTTTTTGTATTGCATTCGTAGGTGGTGTGTGGTGAGCATAAGAATGTCTGCACTAGATATAAGATTATCATACCCCACCATCCGATGGTTTCCCGAAGGAACTTTTGGAGCCAATAAGCGATTGATCTTTTTATTAGTTTTGTTTTTGAGTTAGTTCTGACTTTTTTAACCCGTAAGGTAAAAAAAGAGAACCAGAATGCTGCACTAGAACACAATCCTATGTACTCTGGAAAAGTGGTAATGTACTACTGACACCACCTGTATACAACCAAATGTGTGTTCAACATAAATTAAAGATGACTTGATTTGTCTTTCCGGTCATGTTGTATGTGGAAATGGAAATTAATGGCCTTCCCTTGAAGGTAAGTATTATGACAAAATGGTTTTGATCCGTGTTTGATCATTCATATTTGATGAATCATCTTTGTAGCAGCAGCTGCCGTAGGTTGTTATGAATATTTATGATGTTCCAGGGGTGGTTAGGCCAGAGAGAAATGGTTGCATCACAGTTGGGAAGATAGTAGTAGTAGTAGTAGTTGTAGTATGAGAAAGAAAGATAAAGTTCGGGCAGAAAAATCTCACGCCTTGAACTCTCTGTGGGTGGCGAGGCTTGCCACAGATAATGACACAAGCACTGCACAAGATTAATTTTCATGCTATGACACTCTTATGATATTTATCAAACAGGTTCTTTTTTTAATATATTAAGTTGTACAATTATATATATGTATCGTGACCAACAACTCGCGTAACTGTTGCAGGCGAGATCAAATGTTTATCAGCACGTCAATGAGAATTGCTAAACAGGGATTGATCAAGAGTCAGGAAAAGGTACGCAATTTGGGACGATATACTAAAAAAATTCTTACTTTTCACTTTGCGTTTAGAAGATAACATAATAACTACTGGAATTAAATATTTAAGTAAAGATCTAGATTACCGTTATATCAATTAAATTTCAGTTGGTCATGTAATAATATAAAGAATAACAAGAACTGACTTGAATAAAATTAGGTAAAATACCAGGAGATGAATGTGGCAGAAGTGATAAAATGGATGTACCCATTTTAGTCCATTTAGCTCTTATTGTGGAGGTGGCAAGACAGGTGGATTGGGCAATGGTCAAATGGGGGTGCACGGTGAAACGGGTCGGGTCGGGATACCACATGAACTAAATGGCTAAATGCATATCGTGTGCATATGAAAAATGTTGAATTAGAAATTGAGTGTAGCAAGAGGCATATCTCGTGCATATGAAGTCCTAGAATTGTCTTATGAACATGGGGTTGTTCTGTAACTGTTACTTCATATATAGATGAAGAAGTTGTCAACACTAAGATAGAAATGGAAAGTTATTTGATTCAAAAAGCAATAATTTGTGAAAAGTTGGTTAAGAATCTAAGAAGACAGTTGTTTCATAGTGATGAAGATTGCAAATCATCATCCTAACTGTAAGCTGTGAGTTTCATAACTTAAACTTTTATGACAATTTCACAAAATTTAACATCAAGATGTCTGTTTTCGGTTTCGAATTCTTTAAAGCCGAAATCTTCATGTAAATTCTGAAGTTGTGATCTGGTATGAATATTATGGTGATTTATAAATATATTGATATACAATATGGGCTAGAAAGTATATTAACGATAAGCCATAAAAGCCTTTCTCTCTGGCTTTGTGAAATTGCATTAAGATTATTCCCAAAATTATCTTTTGACTATTAATAACTATGATAACCATTTTTCCATTTTAATTCAGATGACAAATCTCATATTCTCTTGTCTATCTCGGGAAGCACCTGGATCACCTGGATCACTAGGATGTTATCAAACATGATTCGGAACTTATGCACATGAACATTGTGAATGTTGCTACACGACTGTCACAACACGTAAAGCGGTTGCTTTTTTTTTGGTGCAATAACTGATCATGCTTTGAACCGTTGTGTGTGTAGACCTATTTTATACAACCTCGCCTAATTTAACTATACAACGTGCCATGAAAGTAAACATCGATTTTGTCAACATAGTAGCATACGAAATATGTGACTTCTTCAGTTCAAGTCATATTTGACTTGATAAGCTGCCTAAATTTGATAAATGATTTTGCAATCATCTTTGAAACCATGAATTATGATCATTATATATACTTCTCAAGCGGTAATTAGTTGCTACTATGTTGATAGGTGAAAAGGATCGTGTGACTTTTGATTTATTGGGTTCATAGTTTAAAACATCACTTTTTTTGGTTGCTGAAGATATTGGGGGAACATACATTATGACAAATGCATACAATAATTACAACTTGACAATCAGCAGTTGCACTGTTACAATAAATAACAACTTCTCTATATTGCGGGCTTTAAGTACTATTTGACTTACCGGCGTGCAAGATTAAAACATGAAGAAAATTGTTGTCATGTGGATGTTTAGTTGTTAACATATTGTACATGAAGAAAATTGTTGTCATAGCTCAAACTCAACAGCCTACCTTTGCTACAGAACTATGATCTACGACCACCCTCTCTCATCCGAAGCCATCGTAACATAACATATGTATCAACGATTCCAAAAAAGGACACCTCTGAATAAATCACATATGCCCAATGGCCATGTATCACATAATCACATAATCCATAATCCTCATGGTATTATGTCAAATTAAACAGTCTATCAACAATCATAACATCATAGCAGACTAAACAGTCTATCAAAGCAGTAATACTACTTTTACCCGTTGTAACCAAAATTGTTACAACTAAATCATACTGAGGATTACAGATCCACTCACCGTTACCTCAGCTGCAAGCTCAGAGGTCTAATATTACTGAGCCTTCTTCCCATATCTGAGAATACAATTAAACAAATGAGTTAGTAACTCATCCCATAACTGATAACTCATTTCATAATCATATATCATATCTCAACACATATTATTAAAATACTAAACAGTAACTAGTTATAATAACTTAGTCAAATCATTGGTTAATAATGATCTACAGCTCAGTATCCCATATTCGGTTTACACCTTAATCATATTGCATTGGTGCTTATTCAATTGTATTTTGAAATAAAACTTCTCAATATACAATATCAACATAACAATTATAATCGAGTTGTAATTAACAATTTTAATTACTCTAAAAACATATTTATCTAAGCAGGTAAATCCCTCAGGTCTAAGCAATCAAAAGTCCAATCCGAAATGAAATCGGAAAGTCCCAAAACAAGGTCCAAAAACTGAAAAATGCCATTTTCGGCCTCAAGACAGCTCCGAATGGCCAAAAACTGCCTAGGCTCTTAAAATAGAGCTTTGATCATTGGGCCGTTTTCGAAGGACCATGCAATTTCAACCTAATCCGAATTAATGAATTTTGTCACTTATTCGCTACCCTGACTTACGCATTTTCAAAATTTGCAAAATAAAATTTTTCCTAGTACCCATCGGCTATGTGTGTTACCCACCGGGTAACCTTAGTACCCGCCGGGTACTAAGTGTATACACCGGGTACTCGTTTAAAGATCTCTTTCTGTCCCAATTTACACAATAGTACCCGATGGCTAGGGTTTTACCCGCCGGGTACTAAACCAAACCGATTACCCGTCGGGTAGAGGTAGTACCCACCAGGTATTTCACCCCTACCAGCGTTCTGCACCAGTTCCAAAACCCAGACCCCGAAAATTATAACCAAACTCACCAAATCAATTTTCAACTTAATCCAATACAACCAACTATAATAACTAACATCATATATCATCAATTAATGACTTATCAAGTTTAATTACATATCAAATCAACAACGCCTAAGATTTCCACCATAATCAAAATCAATCAAGAAATCACTTACAAATTGAAGGAAGAACAAGATGATAATTATGAAACATAAATTGAAATCACAGCTCAAGATTGTTTCAATTTCTTGTTTATGGTTCCTATTCTCTCTGTGTTTTTAGTTTTGAGTACAAAGGAAAAATGAACTTTCCTATTTGGGAAAGTTAATAAATAGGTCGGCTTATTTTCCAACCGACCCCGTATCCACTTAAAATTAATCCCCTTCTAAATTTATTGTCTGGAACCTAAAAACCATTTACGATTCCAACAATTTCATTTTACCATTAACTATATAAAGTTAAAACAAACAATAATTTACTAGTCACAATAAGTCATTTGACTTTTTGACTAATCATTCAAAATAACCTTAACACAATAAACAATTTGATTTCCTAACACATTAAATAATAATTTAAAGTCAGGAAATTACCCAATTATCACTAGGCCCATAAAGTGGGTGTTACATTTTGCACTATCAAAAAATATATAGAAACCTCTTCAAGAGCAGCTCCAATGTTAGGACTAAACTTTATTACTAGAATAGTTCAAAAATAGACTCTTATTGCAATGTGTTTGCACTAAATAAATTTTACTCCAATTGATAGAACGTATTTTTGCACTCAGTGTAAGATGTATTTCTAATAAATAATAAAGGAATAGTTATTAGTGCTGGGTAGATCCAAAATATTAGACTTTTTATTAGACTTTTTCTGTAGCATTTCCTTTTTAATCAATACATTTATGGTTAGATTTAAAAGGACCTTTAAAAGTTACCGTTCCACGTTAAGTGTGTAGTGAGTAATATTATTAATTTGATGATAAAAAGTTATGTAGTGTTATAATATGATTTTTAGTTCCTTCATAATTAGATCAAAGTATATTTCTTTTGTAGTGAAGTGTTATATATTGAATATATATATGAGATATTCAAATTCTAGAGTGGTTGATAAAAAAGTTTCTTTGACAGGGTGATAAAAAAATGTTTTTTTTATGTTAATGGGTCAATTGGTCATTCTGTTGTTGTTGGTGGTCTTTCCCGTCTTTGAAATGTAGGTGCTGGTTATGTTTTTGCTTCTTTGTGATACTGATATTGAATTTGGAGATGCAGGAGGGTTACTTTGATGATGAATTGAAGCTGAAGCAGAAGCGGAAGTAGAGAGAAACAGCTTCTTATGTTTCTGTTTGAAGTATATATAGTTTGAGAAGATCACGTTACATACCCACAAACTTAATCGTGTCCGAAGTTGTAGAGCTAAGAGGTGTAATCAACTTTTATGCACTTCTTATGGTCGAAGGAAAAAAGATTTAATCATGAATATTGATTATGTTTTATGTAATTGCACATAGTTATCAGCAGAGCTACCACTTGTGTTCTTATAAATGATCATCCGACTCCTGTATACTAAACCGTCTCTGAGGAAGTTCATCAAACACCTGGAGAGAAACTATAAACACAGATAGACATGAGCACAAATTAACCTTATTTATAATATGTATGTTGGAGTTTCATTCTCTCATAGATTTATAGATTATTCTGTTGGGTTTTCTATTCCCTAACTAGATTATCATATACGCAGCGGAAAAACAATAATTTTATAATCTAGGGCAATTAGAAAACTAAACCCTAAGGATCTTAACTTGAATAAATGGTACTATAAACAATAAGATAAATAAGAAAACACTAACCTTAGAGAAAACCTATTTCTCACGCGTAGACCAACTAGCAGAGCTTCGTTACTTGGAGGCAAGTACCCAAAGTAGAATACCTCTAATGCTTCACACCCAAAAACCCAAGAGAAAGTCGAATTTTCAAAATCCTTGAAAATTCGTATCTTATTCGTATGTTATTGAAGGTATAGGATGTCCCTATTTATAGTTGTGGAAGAAACCCTAAAGTTTGCTGAATTCGACTCCCAACCGGCGGTTGGACCTTCCAACCGGCAGTTGGAGCTGTTCGACTTGTACTCCAAGTCTGCGACTTCCACCGCCTTAGAAACCCTAATCTCCAACCGGCGGTTGGACCTTCCAACCGGCGGTTGAGTCAGTTTCTGGAATCTTCCACCAAATTTAATTACTTTTAATTTCTAATTAATTTAACTATAAATTAATAAATTAACTAATTAAATATAATATTAATACTATTAATATTATCCTTCATCTTTCTCTTGACTGTTTATTGAGGGCAACCCAAAAAGGACTTTACCATTAATGATAGTCTCACCGATTAGTTATGATATTGGACACTATTCCAACAGTCTCCCACTTGGACAAATCATCAACTATTATTGGTCTAAGCCTATATCTTATTAACCATGTAAAGTGTGCCATCCATCGCAACTACCGAACTCTGAATCTCATCTTAGAGTCAGTCCTTTAGATAAGTGATCAACCATTCCTTTGTTTCACGATATCGTGTGAATCGAGACATGGATTATAATCAATCTCAAGATTCATATATGTTTTCTGATTTTTGATTATATTGACTATAAGAGACTACTGAACTATCAACTTAGTCTCGGCCAGGCCTAGCACTTTAAAGTCAAACTTTAATCATCAGAGGACCCATGATATCTCTTTTCCATTTTAGGCAAAAGGAACAATTAAATATCGATTACATAGCACTAGTCAACTTATCATATCATACCTAGCATACCCTTTATAACTGGAATTTACGCACATCGTTTGAATAGACTAAATTATAACAGACTTGAAGAACCAGATACTCATGTATCTCCATTTTAAGAATAGAAGATATTATCATCTTAAAATCACTCGTGATCCAATCCATGAAGTGATCTCTTTAAGTGCGGGCTTCTCTTATACTTAAATCCCCATTAAGTACAATGAGTGTTGCAGCAATCTCCATGCCATGTCTAATCTCCATAGACATCTACTAACACTCCATGACAGTCTTAATTCACCACATACTTCCTATAGTGTGATCGACTGAGGAGGTTTGAGTAAAAACTTATTACTCTGGAAGTGGTGTCTAAACATGCAAATCTGAAAAACAATGAGAAACAATAGTAAATGGTAGAACTCCTTCCCATTAAAAATCTCCATTATTTAATCACCAAGCCTATTACAATTTTCATCATTGTTTATAACGTTTCAAATTCAAACTAACAACTAAAACTTTATATTATCTCTTAAACCTATGCTCCTAGCATATTCATCGTGTTTAGACTTTCCTAGTGGCTTTGTGAACGGATCAGCTGGATTTTTGATAACACTGAATAATGTTATATTTGTATAGTAATATTTCATAGTTTATATATACTTTTAGTTACAATTATTTGATAAAAGTTAATTATTTTGTTCATATTTGCAAAATAGGTAGAAATATAGTTTGTATTAGTATAGAATGAAAATAAGTCAAATAAAGTAGTTTTTGTATAAAAGTTAGTTTGACCTAAATATAGTTGGTACAAAGTGGTTAAAAGAGTAAAGAAAATAAATTAAGTTTGTACATATTTAAGTTCGAAAAGTTAACTGGGTTGAACGAAAATAAATAGATTGAATATTTATTGGAGTTTATGAGTTGGACCAAATAATTAGTTGGGTTAAATAATAGTAGTTAGTTAATAGTAATAAAGTAATATAAGTTAAATAATCATAAAACTAAACGTTGTTACCAACGTTAATAATGTTAATATAAAAATAATAATTATAATATAATAACTAATAATAATTATTATTAATAATAAATATTTATGTACATCTTTTGTGATGGAAGGCATAAAATGGCGCAGGAATTGAGAAGTCCAAGTCAAAGTCAAAGATGAAAGGCCAGTCAATGAGTTTAGAAAATAAATCACGTGAGGATGCAAGGCTCAAGTTTGAAGTTGGTTCACAAAGTCAAAAAAGTAGAAGTCATTCTGTCGGTGGATTTTTAGCTTTAGGCGTACAGAGGAAGTAAATTTGATCCATACGGCGGATGAAAATCCATACGTCGTATGGATTGTGACCCAGCAATTAAATAGCAGCCTTTATTCAGACGAAAGGAGGAGAACTTTTTCATATATAAAAAAATAGGTTACGAATTTTGAAGATACTTTTGAGGGTTTTTCATACTTTTGGAGATCGTTCATTTGTTTCAATCATTCGTCTACTACGGATCATCATTTAATTATTGTAATCATTCGATCAACTCTTTTATTTCATTATAATTATGTTTTCTTTGATTGCAATTATTTCTTGTGATTATTCTTGTTTGAATATGAGTAGCTAAACCTTTTATACATTTACTTGGATGAAATAACTATTGATTAGGGGTATTATTATTTGATGTTTATATGATTTAATTATGTTTAATCGAGAACCTTATATATTTAGGTTTAATTATCAATTCTAATTTATTTGATAAATGAATAAGTGATTGTAGCGGATGTTTGTCACTTATATGTTTATTATCAATTGTTTGTCTATGAATAATTGAGCTTTGATTGCGGACGCAGATAAGTAATAAATTAGACAGTTAAACTTAAACGTATAAGATAGTGATTTTGGCGAACGTCTTTCACTAGATTAAATTGTAATTTGGTAAATTAAGATTACTGTGTAGGTGATGGCGAATGTTAAGCCTAGACTAATCGAAATGAGCATGAATTGCTAAATAAACTGGTTATAACTAAATACTCCGAAGTCATTAGTGAAATAATCCAAGTAAGTGTCGTTTTTAATATTTGATAAAGTTCAATCAATTAATTTGACTCTTTCTGAGTCCACTTGCTTTAGTTTATTAAATTTAGTTGTTAAGCAACGTGACAATTCGGTCACAACAAACCTAAGTCTTTTCTGTACTAAGTTAATTACATTTTTAGTTTTAATTCTTAAATACACAATCCCTGTGGAACGAACTTGGACTTACTGTAGCTATACTATACACGATAGGGTATACTTACCTCAGTTGTGTAATAGTTAACGATCAGTATTTCTTTGTTTAATTTTATAACTAGAGCCTTTAAACCCCTCGGTATCTCGAGTGGACGAGTTATAGTCTCGTGAGGGTTTCCAGCGAACACACTCACAAAGTTCAAACCTTCCTTCACCATAGCAAATCCTCTATTATGCTACCACTTCCTTTTCAATCATACTCAGTTTGGAGGATGTTATCAATCGGTATGTTATTCTTATAAATTATCTCCCCAATAAGAATAGTAACATGAACATCAAGCCTCCATTTATTTTCTAGTGGCTTGTCGCTCAACAGAATAATTCCCCAATAACTTTTCGAAAATCCACCACTTACCATAACCAAAGAAAAAGAAATAGATATCTCTATCCCTCCAGGATCGTCTAAAAGACCATAGATAGCTGAACCTATATGAGTTGTGATGCCCATGTTTGGTGCCAATCTGCTCCAAATACCTCGATCCATATCAATCTTCAACTCATCAATGTATTTCAATAATGACAAATCTTTAGAAACTGGAATAAAAGAGTTGGGTGATTTTAGCTCTTTTACAAGCAAAAACTCATCGTCAATTTTCCACTGATCTTATGCTCTTCACAATTACGTGCCCTTCTTCGACTTTCCTTCGGACAAAATGGTATTTCCTTTCAATGTGCTTTGACTTTCCGTGATCCTTGGGTTCCTTACTCAAGGCAACTGCACTTTCATTATCACAGAATATAGCAATAGGATCTTGTACTGTTAGAACAACTCCAAGATCTCCAATAAAATTTCTCATCTAGATAGCTTCCTTTGCCGCTTCACTAGCCGCAATGTACTCAGACTCGCATATGGAGTCTGCCACTGTATCTTGCTTAGAACTTTTCCATGTTACCGCTCCCCCATTCAGTAGGAATACCCAACTAGACTGTGAACGACAATCATCTCTGTCTGTTTGGAAACTAGCGTCACTATAACCCGTTACTCTAAGTTCCTCTTCTCCACCATAAACCAAGAACCTGTCTTTAGTATTTCTCAAATACTTGAGAATGTTCTTTACAGCTGTCCAATGACCTTCACCAGGATTCTGCTGATGTCGACTCACTAAGCTCAAAGCAAATGAGACATTAGGTCTTGTACTCGTCATGACATACATGATCGATCCTATAGCCGAAGCATATGGGATCCGACTTATTCTGTCCAATTCTTGCTCAGACTTTGGACACATATCCTTACTGATCTTAATGCCATGATTTAAAGGTAAGTTCTCTATTTTAGAATTTTCCATATTGAATCTTTTCAAAATTTTATCAAGGTATGTGTCCTGGCTGAGTCCTATGAGACGTTTTGACCTATCTCGATAAATCTTTATACCTAGGACATATGCTGCATCTTCAAGATCTTTCATAGTGAAACATTTACCCAACCAGACTTTTACTCTTTGTAAAGTTGGGATATTATTTCCTATGAGCAGTATATCATCCACATATAACACTAAGAATACTACAATACTCTCACTGAACTTGATATATATACAGGACTCATCTTCACTTCTAGAAAATCCAAACTCTGTGACCTTTTCATGGAAGCAGAGATTCCAGCTACGAGAGGCTTGTTTAAGTCCATAAATGGCCTTTTCAAGTTTGCACACTGATGCGTGTGAAAGCGTCTAGTTTTATTATTTATAAAGTATAGGATATACCAATCAATTCTATCACACAACCAGGCAAGAATACCCGATCGAATGTAAGTATAGATTTGGTAAGTCCGAGTCGATCACAGGGAACATAGGTTATTTATAAAAACAACATATACTAATTAACTAGAAAACAGTAAACTGGGGGGCGTTTTAGTTCCGTGCGAACATTTTAAGTAAATTAATATTTAAAACAAATAAACTACTTAAATTAAATAAAAGATAGGAATTAATAGGAAGGAACAAGTAATTGTATAGATAATTCCGCTCAGATTCATATATTCCGAAGTATTGCACGTTAATTGTTTAATTGTGATTTCTTTTATATCAACTTAGTTACTAATCAAAGATTCTAAATTGAATGTAAATTAGCCAACGGTTCGGGTCTAACTAATTTCTATAACCTAGGTCCCACATTAAACATCGATCCGATGTCGCAAGAATTGTATGTTTCTATTGCGTGTCTTTCCCTAAGTTATGCCTTAAGTATTCACGATTGATTATGATTGATCCTCACGGTATGACTCAACAATACCTACTAATAATCACTTATTAGCTTAGTCATTTTAGATTACTTAGTTATTATTCTCTTAACCTGTCGAACTCAATATATTCAGCAATGATCAAAACCTAGATTCTAACCCTTAATAATCAATAATACTAAAGGAAATCAATCTTAGTAATACTATCAACCACGTTAAGTAATAACTAACAATCACCAATGAATAAGGTTCTACGGATAACATAATCATCTTCAATCAAACAACTTAATAAACGTGCAATTAATATCGTTCAATAATCATTATCCAAGGTTCATTAAATACACAACTGCTAAATAATTCAATTCATCATCGAATATTGTAAAAACAGAATTATTAATCTAAAAAACATAGAGTAATCGAAATAAATAAGTATGAATACAAACCGAAAAGACGAATCACAAAGAACTAAAGCGAAATAAGATCCACCTTTACTTCTTGTGCCTCCAAAATAACCCTAAAATTCGTAAATAAGTCGAACAAGTCGTCTGGAAAACCCCTGGTCGAATTCCATCCGAACCTCTCTTTTTAGGGTTAAAAAACGCGTTTTATACTTTTCTGGAAAATTGATCCATACGGCGTATGGATTGAAAACAAGCCCGGCCCATCTCCGTGTGACACCCGACAAATTATGGCAAATTATTAGGTCCTAATCACTCTGTAATACATGTAATTAGTTTTGTAATAGGCTAATTATGTGTATCATTATATATATTTGAGAATATATATACGTACGCGATTTATTTGAATCGTGCATTTTCATATCGGGCGGATCCCGATACAATAATACTGACGTTGGTGAACTCAATTTATTAAATAATAAGAAATTATTTGATAAACATAATATTTCCAAACATTATTTGGATAATATTCCCTAAGTATTTCGTATCGTATAAAATGCTCAAACGCGACCGAAAACGCGCGAAACGCGCCCGACAATCGAATAAACGTCAAAATATATTTTATAAACCTAAAATATATTATTTTGCATGGAATTATTTATTTATTATATCGTGAATTATAACGATTACAAAAACGTTTAATTAAAATGTCACGTGATTAAACAACCGAAACTCGAAACCGCAAATCAATACCGTCACCATAACCAAACATTTTCATGAATGTTTTCCAAGTATATTGAGTAATACTTCAATTTAAAAATATCAAAATTTGAATGCCATTGTGAACACGTACGTATAACGTTTAAATTACAAACGAACGTTTAAAGGACCGTGGAAACGAACACCGCACGGAACACAAAAACGGGAACGAAATTTGGAGACACCACCACCTTGGTGGGGCCCCCATGGGCCGGTTTTACCCAACCCCAAACAAGATCCACATTTTCTGGATCTTGCTTCTTCCTTGTTGATGATCAAAACCACAAAATCATCACCATTTCCCTCATTCATGTCTCCACACTCTCTCACTACACTCTCTCTCTAAAACACACACACAAACACTCTCCCTCTCCTCTCTTCCTCTTCCATTCGGCTACCACCTCACCACCATCAACCACCATCATCTACTTGAAGAAAACACAAGGAAAAGGAAGAACAAGAAACAACAAGCATCATCTCACCTTCCTCTCTCTCTAGAACTCGTTTTTGGTATGATCCACCACCTCTCTCTCTCTAGATTTTTGTGGTTTTAGTAGATCTTCATGTAAACATGCTCATACAACTTGTTAATGTCCAAGAAAGTTTTTAAAAACGTTTTTATGAACACAAACACAAAGTACATAAATCTGCCCAGAATTTTCGTTTTACCAAATCGTGTATAACTTCAGTTTTAAGATGAATCAACACATGAATCTTAAACCGAAATCTCCGTATGGATGTCCTCTACAAAAAGTTCTTCTTTGACCATTTCCAGAAATACACGGATTTTAGTGTAGAAGCTGATCTTTGAGCTAGTGTCTGTTTTAAACCAAAACCGACCACTCTTCATATTTATTTTTGTTTAAAATAGTAAATGAACTTGTAAAATTACCATAAAATTCAGAAATGAACTAGACATATGGATGTCCAACGATGATTTTTGGTGAGACTTGGTTTGGAATAAAAAGTGTAGAAAACGAGAGGTTCATCGAGCCAAAAATCTGAAAATATAAACACTAAGGACTGTTTTGGTATTTTTATAAAACCGACACTTTGGGCTAACCCCGACACGAACCAATAATTTTGATAAGCTTTAGGAACCATTTTAAGACTTGTGTAAAAGTCTCGGGTCAAACCGAGCACGTTTGACCACGAACCCGACACTTGGAAATCATCACAGCCCCTTATGTCGCAGAAGGCCCAGGACTATTGCGACACAAGCCATTATGTCGCATCCATATCACTAGCAGTGATAATTAGCGACACAACCCCTGTGTCACACTTATAACTAGCAGTGGCAACCTGCGACACACACCCTTATGTCGCAGAACCATCAACGACTTTGAACCTGCGACATAATCCCTTATGTCGCAAATACCTCCCAACGTCGCACATAGTGACGCAAAGCCTTATGTCGCATTGAATTGCGAATGTCGCATACTGCGACACAACATCTTATGTCGCATTAAATTGCGGATATCGCTTATGGCGACACAAACCATTACATCGCTAAAACCCTAATCTTTACTAACTAGCGACACAGACCTCTATGTTGCAACACCTCATAGCGACGCAAATCCTTGTGTCGCAGTTCACAGAAACTTGAAAACACAAATTTCACTAAGTGTCAAATGCTTACAATAATCAAAACCTATACGATAATACTCTTACATGAAACATATATACTTTGATAAGTATACAATACGAATTGGGAACATACGAATATACCATACGAGTATACGACACCACGAAACATAATAATAATACTTTAAAATATTATTACAATCCGTCACCAACGGGCCGTACATTATTTTCAAACTCAAACTAATCAATCAAAAACCAAATCATTTGGACATTACTAGTTGGATGAACAACTAGCATGGACGGTCTCTTGAGACGTCTACATATACTAATAACCTTGCACGTTGTAAACGCCTGGTAGGTTACAGTCTTCGGACACCACATTGTACTACATCACATTTGCTTCACTGCATATCATCAGACTCAGGTGAGTCTCATAGCCCCTCATTTTTACTGTTTTAAACCCAGGGGTGGGAATACATGCTCAGTCTTATTTACATGTGAACACAAGTACAAAACTCGGTATATTGACTACATGAGTTGTTTTTACTAATCATGAAGCCTTCCACATCATAGTTTGTTAGTATGGATTTAGCGCGAGTGTTAGTGTATGGTACTATATGGGATTGACAATCTCCATCCGGGGTAGTCGCGCTACCACGACTGCGGTCGAACGGACGCATTATCATTTGTTCACACATGTGTATGATTAGGCACATGCAGGAGGCAAACTCGATCAGGCACTTGATTGTGATCTTGACACCTAAGTTAAGCTCAAACTATGAGCTCATGGCAGTAATATACATATTTATTTGATTAATTTCAAATCATTATACTAAATCTTGTGGTTCATACATTATGATTTACTGTCACACCTGTGAGCTCACCAGCTTTTTAGCTGACCTATTAGCGTGTATTCTCAAGTAATCAGCAGCAGTAGGTCTGCTCAGGACATACATAGCTCGAGTCGCATGCAAACAATCAAGAGATTTTCCTGCATTATTATATTTTGTAAAAGTAGTAATGCCATAGAATCTCTCAGATAGGTTACCGAGTCTTTGTAACTATGAATTATTGTAAACATTTATTACAATCAATGTATTTTGTTTAAAACGAAGCATATAGAGTCGTGCACTTTATCTTATGTGCTTGTGATATTTGATTAGTCGCGCCCCGACCCGACCCGATTCGCTTTCGCAACCCGAATTTGGGGGTACGACACTCCGCGTTACACTGGGCCTCCACCGCCTCATCCATACGGCGTATGGATAATCCATACGGCGTATGGATGAGATTTTCAGTCGATTTTTCACTTTTTCTTCTTTTAATCCTTCGGTTTCGCTCGTTTCTTCAAAAATGCATCATTTAACTTATTTATTGACCGTTTTCCGTTCTTTTCTCCAAAAAGCTTCATTTCCACATCTAATTGCAAATATAAACGAAATAAGTACCAAAACTCAATTAATTGCAATAAAAACATTCAAGAATAGGGGTGAAATACTACATAAATATAGTACTTATACGCGTTTATCAAACATCCCCCACTTGAATCCTACTTGTCCTCAAGTAGATTATCGATTCAAAAATCAAGTTCTTAAGAAAACAGTCATCTCCCTCAACCTAAATAACTAACAAAGGAATTACACAACATTACCCATCTTCAACTCAAACATTTAAATTTAAAAACCTGTTAATTCTAAAAACAATTATTAAGAAACTATGAGGTCGCAAATAATCTACACATAAAGTTATTATTCTTAAAATATTAAATAACTCACAATGATTACTGATATTGTTGTCCACTTAAACAATCTATATTCAAATAGTTGAGCTTAACTCATTATTGTTCGCGTAAACGTCCCCTCAAATTCCCAATAGTTATATACTCTCATACTCATAACGTGCCAATATTACATATTATGGATTTCTAATAAAAACAATCATTTTTCAAATCAAGACATAGGTGACAGGTCTGTGCCTCAACACAACAAAGCAACATAACTTGATTGTGGTTTAGCAATATAAATTTTTAGTCAAACCATTGGTGACAGGTCTGTACCTTAGTAAACAAAGCGACTTAATTTGACTACAATTTAAAATCATGAGTTGTTAAACTCTTTTGCTCTTTTTCATTAGATATACTGACGGAGACCAGGTCTGTACTTCCGTACAACAGAGGAAACAACACTCAGTATATCCCCAAATGATGTTAATTATATTTCCAAAATTATGACATATCGCACGCTATTAATATGAAAATTAAGACAACCGTCATACACAATTGTCGTCACCCCTATTGGTCGGACGGATTTGATTCCGGTCGTTGATCCAACAGCAATAGAAGCGGCGAACAGTGAGTTTTAAATTTGTAGAGCAGGGGAATCCTAAGCTGTATACTACTGACAGACCTAAAAGGGCAGCAAGTGGTATGTATGACTCAGGTGTCGTTCTTCAAACTACAACGGGCATGGGAGTCTAGGAAGTTTTATTATCTTTGGAGATTCAGCTAGGGTTTTTAAAAGCTTTTGGATAGGTTTGGTTTTTATAACTAAATACTGATTAAATAAAGAAAACAGAACTAAAGAGGTTTGTACGGAGACTCGGTCAACAGAGGATAAGCGAGTGTTTACTATGATTTCGTTAGATGTTATTTGATGAATAGTCAAGGGTAAGGCTACTAGATGTGATGACTAATCCGGAGAGGATAGAAACATAATTAATGCAAAGTATTGTACCTACGACCGTTCCGCGGCTTCCATACGTTTGTACTCCACCAATGGGTGTTTCCAGCACTATACCGAGTAATAGGGCGTTTTACGGTTTTTCCGTTACATTAATTAGGGTTCCACATTACTCCCACAGATTTCCTATATCCTAATGAGCTACAACTACGATCCTATTAAATATCTAACGTAGAGTTGTCCGCAATCAGATAAATAACATGTCACGTGGATAGCAGTTATAGAAGTCAAATACACCGGAAGTTCTCCCAAATGTACAGACCAATTTAACCGACGACTATCCTCGAATCCTGGTCCCCAGTCACAGTCATCAGAGACGTCTGTATCGTAGCGTGAATTGTTGATTGAACAAGAACACGAACGGGGGTAATCCCGCGGACCAAGTTGAGATAATCGGGCTAACGATCAGTTAAATTGTTCAGCATTACAGATATAAACCATCACAACTATTCCATGCATGTAAATCTACTGTGTAAACCAATATTCTGTGTTTGAAAACCTAATGATACTGTTACTGATATGAACCAAGGGGATAACTCTAGCATGCATCATTCCTAAGGCAACAATCAAACAAGAACATGCAATAGGGTGACGCATAACAGAACACCATAAACCTAAGCATAACAGATAACCAATAATCAGATCATAGATATCCCTAAAGTTCTCTCAAAGATATATAACAGATAAACATGAATCTAATATATCTCTAATCCTACGCTCCGTGTCTCTTATGATTTGTTTCAACCTAGAGAACACAGCCATACCAAGTTCATTGATCATCAAGTATAGAATAGGTAGAGAACGTACCACTAGTAATTGGCCAAGTTCTAGCAGGAAGCTTCTAACCACAGCATAGGTTGGATAGATAAACATTCGAGATTCAGTTTACGAGTTCATACACAGTTTAAAGTAACACGGGCAGAGTAACAGCATGGCATAAACATTTTGACTATTCTAACATAACTACATCATAGTAAACACAAAGAAATGTCTAGCCTAACATTATATATCTAGCATACAATCCTAAACAAGCATAAACAAAGCAACACATGTTTAAAACTGGAAAGTAAGAGATATATAAATATAAACTGATACGAATTTATTACAGACAGATCTTCGCAAATACAATGTCTTGGAGTGCCTCCGTACAAAAGCTAAAAGCTACCTCTACCTAACTATCTCTCTAACTAGCTCAATTCTAGAGAGAGAAAATCTTCTAGAGAGAGAAACTAGAGAGAGAGTGATGTGTGTGAGAGAGAAAGTGTAAGGAAGAAATGAAATGAGAAAAGTGGTATGAATGAGGTGTTGGGGATGTCCACTATTTATAGGCAAACCACCAAATCGCACGTACAACTCACGAAGCAGCACGTACAAGCAAACGGAGCACGATATGGGGTAGGGGGGCCGTATACGGCCTTGCAGGGGCCGTATACGGTGTAGTATAGGCCGTATACGGTCTTATATGGGCCGTATACGGTGCCTGAGGCCGTATACGGTCTCCGTCTGATTTCGTTCGTTGCTTAAAACGTCCGTATCTCCTTCGTTATGCGTCCGTTTGACTTGATTCTTTCGCCTGTGGTTTCGTAATTCCGTTACGCTTCTAATGATGCCAATCTCACAGAAATTGGATGTGTAGAGCTTAGGCGTAGCCGGAATGACTTTTAATGGCTCTGAAAGCGTAGTGGTTTCTCCGTCCTTTGGCCGTTTCACTTGATTCCAGATTTTTCCGTCTCGATTTTACCTGTACAACAGATAGTAGAAGTTAGGAGGTGTGCCTTGACAGGAAAATGAGGTCGGAGGAATCTGCCTGTATTAAAATGCTGTGTTTTGTGCATTTTTAGAGTGTTTTCAGTGATTTTTATCACAACGTCTACTTTTGAACCACTTTAGTGTATTTTAGTAAATAATCAATGTTTTGGAATGTTTTCAGTAAAGAAAGGTTCAAAATGTGAGGAATAAAGCTTCTAAAAACATGAATTTTTACGTCACATCAACAATTAAAGTTCATCTAAAAGTAACATTCACTCCTTTATTTTCATTTCTTAAAAGCTCAAAAACTCTAATATAGATTGCCTATCAATACATCATATAATGAACTACATAGTATTTTTCACAGTTTTATAATTTATTAAAAAGTGTAGAAAATTTTAAATTTAACCTACATTGTTACAAAATAGGTCATTTCTAGAAGAACAAAAATTTAAATGCAAAAATTTGGTTGAAAAATGGGTAACTTATAACCTCCTAGTTACGTATTTTAATGAGATAAAAGTTAACCAATTACAACATTATATACTTACTTTAAAGACAAATATGTGGAAACTTAATTCATTCTTTTCTCTCCCATCCCCCACTTAAAGATGTACAATGCCCTCAATGTACAAATAATGAACTGCTAAAACGGGAAAAAGAGAAAAGAAATTAGACAGAAAAAAACTCCCCTGGAATAATGTGTGAGTTACGGGTAAAACAAGGCCGATATGATACTCTCAAAATTCCTTGCTTCCACTTTCGCTGAACTTACTGCCAGCATCTCACATGCTCACAACAAAATTCTGAAGGGCAATCAACAAACTAAATTAAACGATACCAAATAAAATAAAATCCTAAATAACACAAACATAACTAACAAAATGTAAAACTACAAATATACAAAACATAAATAAAATAGTACGAATAAAAATAATAATAGTGTCTAGAATCAATAGTCAAAATAGGATGCACATCATCATAATCACTGTCATCTTCATCATCCATGCTCCGATACTGATAAGATGGTCCTTCATGATTTGGCTGTGGTGGTGGTGGCATAAACTCCTGTGGCATATGATACTGAAAAGGCTGATATGGAAGATTAGCTGGACCAAATAACTGGGCAAACAGGCTGTCGTGGTGATCTAAATGAGCACTAGTCTAGTGGAAGTGCTGCCTCTGCATAAGCTCCATCTGGTCAAATCTGTGAGTCTGGCTGAGGGTCATCTGAGTAAGCTGCTGCTGTAGCTGATCAAACTCAGCAGCATAACCTCTATTGCAGCACGAGCCGCTCCTCTACCTCCAGCAGCATCTCCTCCTGCCGCAGCAGCCCTAGCCTGTCTAGTCTGCATAACCTGTCCCACAGGAGTCGTGGGAACACAATAAAATTGATCCGGCTCTCCACCGTAAATAGCACACGACTCAATAATCTCCATAGCCTCCAGTTTCCTCGTTGTCAACAATCCATCCCAGGCTGAACAACTATGCATGAACCAACCTCCTCCTGAGTTTCTAAACCAAAATACCTAGCTAGCCGGGTAACAAACTGACCTCCACACAAGCTACTCGAATCCCTCGTCCTAGTGGCTCTTTTGGACATCCACTTAGCCAACCTCCAAGGCACATTAACCGGCCTCTTTCTAACAATGTAACTCAGATAAAATAAATCAGGGTTGGTGACCCTGTCGTAACTCTCACGGCGTCTAACAATAGTAAAAGTCAATAAACGATGAATGAGCCTGTGACGTGGATCACGAATAATCCGGTAAGTAGGAGCACGAGAACCATAAGCACCCTGGGCAACAAACTACCACTCCTCCTCAATCTCCAAGTCTGAGAGCTTTGTAATAGCTCTAGTTGCAAGATGATCCAGAAAATGAGGGTTGTGGATCTCATTGGGCTCATACAACCCAACACCCAAAGCAAACTCTACCAAAGACATCTGTCTCGGCACACCTCCAAGATGAAAGAATATGGAACTAGTAGTCAAGTCAGTCACCCTGGTATCAAAATAAAATGTACTGTAAAACTCAACAACCAGCTCTCGATAGATGTTCTCCCGAATGCTAAACATCCTATACCAAGTGTGAGAAACAAATCCGACATTACCACTCTGTAGCATATACGGGGCAGTAAGTAAATTCCTCAATGTCTCATGCCCCGTGGAAAATCCATTTCTCTCCACCACTTGCTCCATCACGCTCCAATTAATCACCTCAAACGCTTCAATTGGATGATCTATGTTATTAGCCAATTTCAGTCTGAACTCATCCCTCGTAGTACTGTTATAGAAATCATGAAAATTAAAGTATCGGTGAGTCCTGATTAGGGGATTTGCCAATGTCTGACCACCTCTGGTTCTCCTACTTCCCATTGTAGCTGCTAAGAAAAACAACTGTTAGTATCTCAAATAAACAGGAATATGCAAAAAGGTTGCTAAAAAATTCGGCAGCATTTCGACTGCCGGGTGCATAATCCACCAATTTCGCTGAGCCTAAACTACCGCAACAATCACAAATTCACAAACACAATTGCATAATAACCAGAGCTACATCAAAAGCTAGATTAAATACTTATTCCATTTTCATCACAATTGTCGCTTCAAATACAATATAACAATTTGGTACCACGATGAATCATACCAATAATTAACTTCTCACAATTACTAAACTCGAGAATTAGTAACTAGCAATCATTCATACAATCCAACATGAATTATTATAAAATGCATTTTGATATAATCGCGAAATGACAATTCATCACACAATCTATTCACACACACTTGCGTACCAAACAAACATTCGCAAACATGATCATGTGACCAGAAAATCAATAACTTCAAACCTAAACCATAGCAATTGAATAATCATAACAACCACATTATATTAATATGAACCAATAATTCGAATAACGCAACATATGCAATACATTGTAAAAATGAGCATGGCATTACATCATACAATTTATGGAAATCAAAATGCAACTCATAAACATGCTCAAATTCGAAATACCCAATTCGCATTCACAAACCCTAACTTCCAAACACACAATTTAACCAACGAAATTAAAAATCGTGAGTCATACCTTGTAGAGGAGAGTTTGCGTAGCAAGAAAATAAGAAAATGCGGTTGAAATGGTGGCCGGAAAATGGTGGTCGTGGGTGGTCAGCGGCGGCACTGGTGGTGGTTTGTGGTTTTTGTGTTTCAAAAAATGAAGAAGAAGAGGGCTGCATTTGTTTATGCAGATTTAGATCCATATGACGTATGGAATTTCCATACGGCGTATGGATTAAACTGGCCCAAGTCAAAACTAACTTAAGTCCAGTCAACAGCCCAGCGGCCCACTTCAATCCATAAGGCGTATGGATAATCCATATGGCGTATGGATGTGAAAAGGCCCAAGTCAACTCATTTAAACCCAGTCAAACGGCCCGGTGGCCCAATTAGATCCATACGGCGTATGGGTAATCCTGGATGAGTACAATGACTTCAATTGATGTGAAGGCCCAATTCGATCCATACGGCGTATGGATAATCCATACGGCTTATGGATGTGAAAAATAGTGACTTTTTAGATTTAATCACCACCACACTCGCCACTTATACGACACGAAATTTAGACTTAATTGACATACCTGGATGAGTACAATGACTTCAATTCTTCTTAATTCCAAACTATAATATAAACAACAATAAAAATTTAAAAATTCATATCAAACCACACAATAAAAATTTAACATTTACACACTAATAATAAGTTCAATCATGCAATCACACAATCTATAACTAAAATCCAAAACAAACAAAAATGTTAGAAATCCAATAAAATAAAAGTTAACGAAAATGAATATCAATGCATGGGGTAAAGGGCAAGAAATCGCTCCATGACTTGTGCAATGACATTAACCACGCCGTCCCCAAAACACGGGAAGTTAGACAAATGCTCAGTAGCCACCGCATGAAGATAAACCAAATTCCATCCGATTTCCTAAACTGCCTTATTAACCGGTCCTTCAGGAGCCCAAACTACCTTATCACCATCCAAAGTCACCTCCCGGTCTGGATTATTCTCTTCAAGCTCGCTCATAAACTCCAAACAGGCATCTACAATACCCTGGTGTTTTCCTACCAGCGGATCCTTTCTCAAATCTCTCACCCGTCTCTTGATTTTCTGGATGAATTTTTCCTGCACATGGCTAAATTCAAACCCCGATCTCTTAAATATCTCAACAAACTTAGTGTATATTTCCACCATTCCATAGTGGAAATGCTCCCTCGGAGTTAGCACCTTTCCTATGTCAATCAAGGTATCCAAATTCACCACCAAATAACTAGCTAAGTCAATCTCGCTATGTGGGTGAATAAAATCAGGGTGCCGTCTTTCTGCTTCCTCCTTAGCCAAACGATCCAACTGAGTCACCATCCTTTGAAAGTAAAAATGGATAGTGTTAGTCACCCTTACTCGATGAGGTGTCGGATCTCTAAGTTGGTCATCCGAATGCAATAATCGGACCAACTCCCTCAAACCAGCTACAAACTCCTTGTCTGCTTCAGAATTAGGATGGCCAGTAACTACATACACTGCTCTAACCATACGATTTAGACAACCTGCCTGATTCGCCGAGTATGGAAAAGAAGACTGTCTCAGAATCTCATAAATCTCAGTACACCGCATTTTCTGCTGAAAGAAAAATGCCTTTTCCTCTTCAATCCTAGCATCCAATGATTCCTCTAAAGCAATTAGTGCATTATAAAACTGTCGGTCAAACCCATATTTACTCTCTATCTCTGCACCCTCAAACACATCCTTAATCAGAACCAATTGATTATCAGTGAAGTCAATAGTAGATTTCCTTAACAACTTAATCATGAAAGGAATATCCCTTCTGAACTCCTCAATAGCCACTAGCAAACCCTGAATAGATGAAATGACAGGGATGGGCTTACGGCCTAAATAAGTGGTAGAAGGAACTGTCTTGGTGGAACTCAGACCCGAACTAGCAGAATCAGCTCTCTTAACCATATTGTTATCATTCGCGTCACTTTCGTAACTCCTAGCCATTGGATCAACCCTAAATAACAATAAAATCTGAAATACAAAACACAACTAACAAAAAGCAAGTTAGTTCACTCAAAATAACAAAACATTAACAAAATACAAAAGAAATTTACAAACAGAACTCCAACCAATATCCATCCGCCGGTTGAAACAATTCCCCCGTTGGTCTAACCAATCCAACCAGCAAATGGAAATTCTATCCGGCATTTGGATTAACAAGACAGATTACGTACACAATTTAACAAAAAGCACTTAATAAAATTTAAGTAAACTTAAAACAATTTAAAACTCCTATTTAAATAAACAAACGCAACCGTTCCCCGGCAGCGGCGCCAAAAACTTGATGCGTGTGAAAGCGTCTAGTTTTATTATTTATAAAGTACATGATATACCAATCACTACTATCACACAACCAGGCAAGAATACCCGATCGAATGTAAGTATAGATTTGGTAAGTCCGAGTCGATCACAGGGAACAGAGGTTATTTATAAAAATAAGAAATACTAATTAACTAGAAAACAGTAAACTGGGGGGCGTTTTAGTTCCGTGCGAACATTTTAAGTAAATTAATATTTAAAACAAATAAACTACCTAAATTAAATAAAAGATAGGAATTAATAGGAATGAACAAGTAATTGTATAGATAATTCCGCTCAGATTCATATATTCCGAAGTATTGCACGTTAATTGTTTAATTGTGATTTCTTTTATATCAACTTAGTTACTAATCAAAGATTCTAAATTGAATGTAAATTAGCCAATGGTTCGGGTCTAACTAATTTATATAACCTAGGGTCCCATATTAAACATCGATCCGATGTAGCAAGAATTGTATATTTCTATTGCGTGTCTTTCCCTAAGTTATGCCTTAAGTATTCACGATTGATTATGATTGATCCTCATGGTATGACTCAACAATACCTACTAATAATCACTTATTAGCTTAGTCATTTTAGATTACTTAGTTATTATTCTCTTAACCTGTCAAACTCAATATATTCAGCAATGATCAAAACCTAGATTCTAACCCTTAATAATCAATAATACTAAAGGAAATCAATCTCAGTAATACTATCAACCACGTTAAGTAATAACTAACAATCACCAATGAATAAGGTTCTACGGATAACATAATCATCTTCAATCAAACAACTTAATAAACGTGCAATAAATATCGTTCAATAATCATTATCCAAGGTTCATTAAATACACAACTACTAAATAATTCAATTCATCATCGAATATTGTAAAAACAGAATTATTAATCTCAAAAACATAGAGTAATCGAAATAAATAAGTATGAATACAAACCAAAAAGACGAATCACAAAGAACTAAAGCGAAATAAGATCCACCTTTACTTCTTGTGCCTCCAAAATAACCCTAAAATTCGTAAATAATTCGAACAAGTCGTCTGGAAAAACCCCTGGTCGAATTCCAGCCGAACCTCTCTTTTTAGGTGTAAAAAACGCGTTTTATACTTTTCTGGAAAATTGATCCATACGGCGTATGGATTGAAAACAAGCCCGGCCCATCTCCGCGTTACATTGAGCCTCCACCGCCTCATCCATACGGCATATGGATAATCCATACGGCGTATGGATGAGATTTTCAGTCGATTTTTCACTTTTTCTTCTTTTAATCATTCGGCTTCGCTCGTTTCTTAAAAAATGCATCATTTAACTTATTTATTGACTGTTTTTCGTTTTTTTCTCCAAAAAGCTTCATTTAAACATCTAATTGCAAATATAAACGAAGTAAGTACCAAAACTCAATTAATTGCAATAAAAACATTCAAGAATAGGGGTGAAATACTACATAAATATAGTACTTATACGCGTTTATCACACACTCTATTAAGATACTTTGCATTTTCAAAACCTTCCGGTTGTGCCATGAACACATCCTTTGTCAGTTTTCCGTTAAGGAAAGCTGTTTTGACATCCATCTGCCAAATTTCATAATCATGAAACGCATCTATGGCTAGCATAATCCTAATTGACTTAATCTTAGCTACTGGTGAGAAGGTTTCCTCATAATCAATCCCATAGGTTTGAGTATAGCCTTTTGCTACCAACCTAGCTTTATAAGTGTGTACTTTCCCATCCATGTCTGTCTTCTTCTTGAAGATCCACTTATAACCCACCGTCTTAAGACCGGGTGTAGTGTCAACCAAATTCCAAACTTGGTTGTCATACATGGACTGAATTTCGCTTTTCATAGCTTCCTTCCACTTAGCAGCGTCAGGGCCTGCCATCGCTTCCTTGTACTTAGCAGGCTCATCTAATTCAGCCAGTGTACTATCACTTATCTTATCCTCTTCTTCTATTTGGTAACCATAATAGAACTCAGGAGGATTGCTAAGTCTACTAGATCTGCGAACGGGTAAGGATATGTCTTCAGGTTCAACAGGTGTATCCATCTCTTGTTGAACGTCAGTGTTTATTATAGGTTCTTCATCAGTAGATTCTTGAATTTCTTCAAGATCAATTTTACTCCCACTGTCCTCTTTAGATATCATTTCTCTCTCAAGGAACACTCCTCTTCGAGCTACAAAGACCACATTATCCTTGGGTCTGTAGAATAAATATCCAAACGACTCTTGTGGATAACCGACGAAAAGACACTTTTCATATCTGGAGTCTAGTTTGTCCTGGGTTTCTCGTCTAACGAAAACTTCACAACCCTAGATCTTGATGTGACCAAGAGAAGGACGTTTTCCCTTCCACATCCCGTAAGGTGTTTTTTAAACTTTCTTAGTGGGTATTTGATTTAAGATATGGGCGGCTGTTTCTAATGCATAACCCCATAAACTTATCGGAAGTGTTGCTCGACTCATCATACATCGAACCATGTCTAACAAGGTTCTATTTCACCTCTCAGCAACACCATTAAGCTGCGGTGTTCTAGGTGGAGTCAGTTATGAAACTATTCCACAGTCTCTAAGATGATCGAGAAATTCGATACTAAGGTATTCTCCTCCCCTGTCGGATCGGAGTACCTTTATCTTTCTGCCCAGTTGATTCTCTACTTCATTTTGATATCTTTTGAACACCTCAAAAGTATCCGACTTATGTTTGATTAGATAAACATGTCCAAATCTATTGAAGTCGTCAGTAAATGTAACATAATATCGATTTCCATCTTTTGTGGCACATCGGAATGGTCCACTTACATCTGTATGTACCAAATCCAATAGTCCTTCACCTCTTTCACACGATCCAGTGAATGGTAATTTAGTCATCTTGCCTAATAAACAGGATTCACATACATCATCTGATCTGAGGTCGAATGATTCCAACACTCCATCCTTTTGGAGTTGGGCGATGCGTTTCTTGTTTATGTGCCCAAGACGATAATGCCACAACTTGGATTTGTCAAGCTCATTAGACGAATCAACATTTAAAATAACATTGCTAATACATTCAACATTTTCATATATGCCTTTGTAAGGAGAAGCTTTAAAAACAAAACAATCATTTAAATAAACCAAAATATCTCCATTTCCATTATCAAAAGAAAAATGATAACCATCTTTAAACAAAGCATAAAATGAAATAATGTTTCTAGTCATTTCTGACGAATAATAGCAATTATTTAAATCTATCCTAACTCCAGAATTCAGCATGAGCTCAAATCTTCCAATCTTCGTCACATGTACAATTCCTTTGTTTCCCATAACCAAGTTGAGCTCTCCACGCTTCACACTTCTACTTTCCTTTATCCCCTGCAATACAGTGCAAATGTGATTACCACACCCTGTATCCAGAACCCACGAATTAGAAGTTGTGGTATTATTGAGTTCGATCATAAACATACCTGAGTGAATACTCTTCTCGACCTTTCCAGCTTCAAGGTCCTTCACTTACTTTGGGCAGTTACGCTTTCAATGCCCCTTTGTGTTGCAGTAGAAGCACACTGCTTCCTTTGGGTTACTAACAGGTGCAATCTCAGAATCGGTCCCTTTCTTAGACCTAAGAATGGACTTTCCATCAGTATTATTTCTTTTCCAAGTTGAATTTGACATTTTCCTTTTCTTTGCACTTTGACCAACAGTCAACACAGGAGCTGCTGAGCCAGAGGACACATCATCTTTCTTGATTCCTTGCTCAGCAGTTTGCAGTAAATTATGGAGTTCCATTATTGAGCATTCTCTCTCATTCATATTCATCTAATATGACATTACAAACTGATTGTAGACAGCTGGCAAACTGGACAGAATTATGGCGATGGAAAACTCTGTGTCAAATACCATGTTCAATGATTCCAACCTATGAAAGTACCCTTTTGATGTGACTCAAAAAGTCATGTTTTTAAGGGCAATATTCCGCACTTTTTGGACGTACCTTTAGTGAAAACATTCCAAAATGATCGTTATTTACTAAATTTCACTAAAGTGGTCTAAATATAGGCGTTGCTGCAAAAATCACCTAAAACGTCCAAATAACAAGCAAATCAGGACGAATAAACGTGCACAAAATCACCCGGCCTCATTTACCTTATATAGATCACATTCTAACTTCATCATATGATAAAACAGGTAAAATCGAGACGGGAAAATCAAGAATCATGCAAATCGGATAAAGAACGGAGAAGACTGAGTAGTATCAGACCCTATAAAGACATTTCGGCTATGCTTGAGCTATACACATCCAATTTCAGTGAAGTTGGCATCATTAGAAGCGTAACGGAATTACAAAACCACAGGCGAAAGAATCAGGTCAAACGGACGCATAACGAAGGAGATACGCGCGTTTTAAGCAACGAACGAAATCAGACGAACACCGTATACGGCCCTGGGAACCGTATACAGCCCCACAGAGACCGTATATGGCCATGTACACACCGTATACGGCCCTACCAAGGCCGTATACGGCCCCCCTGCCCCTGTATCGTGCATCGTTTGCTTGTACATGCTGTTTCGCGAGTTGTACGGCTGATTTTTGAGCTTTGCCTATAAATAGGGGATCACTCCTCCTCATTTTACACACCTCAACACATTCACACATTTCTCATTCTTTCACTTTTCTTATTTCTCTCTTTTCTTTCACTTTCTCTCTCTAACTTTCTCTCTCTAGCACTACTCTTAGGAGTTAGAGGAGAAAGGTTAGGGTTGAGCTTACGGTTCGAGTCTAGAGGAAGTTTTAGCTTGGTAATCTTGTTGTAACGAGTTTTTCAAGTTCAGACTATTTGTAATCCTCAGTATTACGCTGCTGTACTCCCGGTGATATCTAAATTTTACTTACTGTTATAATGCTTGTGCTTTATGTTATTTCAGTTTGTATTCTGCATATTGCCATGTTTATAGAGTAGTTTAATATTGTGATTGTTGAAATGTAGATATTAGGAGTAAGGATGATGTTAAATTAATGTTTCATTTATACGATTGGAAATTGTTATGCTGTGTATCTGGTTAAGCTTATCCTGAATATAGATCTAGTCTCTCATCACCCTTTCCAGACTTTCACGTGACTGTTGCCCTAGGATAGGATCTGATCAACCCTAATACTATGAATATACAGTTATCTCCAGTTACAGTTGAAACTATGAACTTTCCTTTAAAAGGCACGGTACTTCGTATAGCGTTGGAAACACCTCGTGTGGAGTACAAATACGTGGAAGCTAAGGAAATGCCATGGATTGTTTCATCGTGAATTACCTAGAAGTGATCCTTCTAGAACTGTGGTCTAGGAATCAAAGCTGTGGAAATGCTTGTTGCACTGTACACCGTTAGTACACCTAAGATCTGGAACACTGTGGAAATGCTTAAATGCCCAGTACACCGTCAGTACATCTAGGGTTTGGAACATGTCGCGGCCCCTATCGGTCGGTCGGATTTGACTCCGGTCGTTGTTCCAACAGCAACAGAAGCGGCGGACAGTGAGTTTTAAATTTATATGAGCTGGGGCTCAAACTATAAGTACTACCTACCTTGGGAGCAAGCAGTAAGTATAACTCGAGGTCGTTCTTAAATCGGAGCGAATTGAAATGAAGCGGATCACCAAAGATTATGGTTGCAATTAGGATGGAGGGTAGGTAGATAGATTTTTAATTGATTTGGTTTTCTAATTATCCTAAGTGCAGAAAAGTAAATAACGAGAAATGAATTTAGGGTTTAAGCAGACAGGTAGAGATGTGATTGCTGAAACTTGGATACTAGGGTTTCGGGATGATGTTCATTATAAAATTGATTGGAGATTTACCAAATAAAGAGTAGACATACTTTCGGTGTAAACACTAGGACCCTACGTTCTGGTGAAACCCTAGAAACATATGTCACTGGAATCCTAGGTTATCATGATTCTGATCAGATCAGACTGTTTTCAAACCCCCCTGAGCCTTTGCTTAATTAAGACAAAGTCACCCTAAATGTTCTAGGGATCAGGCATAAGGCAACAGACCGCAATTGTATTTACTGACCTTTCTTAAAACCTAATCGTCTATTTACTTTCATTATAGCAAATACTGATTGTATCCTGTGTATGTTAAACTATTGGTGTGATTAGGGTTTTGCATGTCTAGGTATATGATTGACACTACCCTGTATTGTTTCTATTGAAGCACATACTTAACCATCATAAATATAGACCCTCCTTTACAGTCAGGCGTTCATCCCTAGGAATAATCACGGTGTACAGGGCAATTAGGCATTTCCACAGTGTTCCAAACCCTAGATGTACTAACGGTGTAATGGGCATTTAAGCATTTCCACAGTGTTCCAGATCTTAGGTGTACTAACGGTGTACAGTGCAACAAGCATTTCCACAGCTTTGATTCCTAGACCACAGTTCTAGAAGGATCACTTCTAGGTAATTCACGATGAAACAATCCATGGCATTTCCTTAGCTTCCACGTATTTGTACTCCACACGAGGTGTTTCCAACGCTATACGAAGTACCGTGCCTTTTAAAGGAAAGTTCATAGTTTCATACTGTAACTGGAGATAACTATGTATTCATAGTATTAGGGTTGGTCAGATCCTATCCTAGGGCAACAGTCACGTGAAAGTCTGGAAAGGGTGATGAGAGACTAGATCTATATTCAGGATAAGCTTAACCAGATACACAGCATAACAATTTCCAATCGTATAAATGAAACATTAATTTAACATCATCCTTACTCCTAATATCTACATTTCAACAATCACAATATTAAACTACTCTATAAACATGGCAATATGCAGAATACAAACTGAAATAACATAAAGCACAAGCATTATAACAGTAAGTAAAGTTTAGATATCACCGGGAATATAGCAGCGTAATACTGAAGATTACAAATAGTCTGAACTTGAAAAACTCGTTACAACAAGATTACCAAGCTAAAACTTCCTCTAGACTCGAACCGTAAGCTCAACCCTAACCTTTCTCCTCTAACTCCTAAGAGTAGTGCTAGAGAGAGAAAGTTAGAGAGAGAAAATGAAAGAAAAGAGAGAAATAAGAAAAGTGAGAGAATGAGAAATGTGTGAAAATGTTGGGATGTGTTAAGGTGTGTGAAATGAGGAGGAGTGATCCCCTATTTATAGGCAAAGCTCAAAAATCAGCCGTACAACTCGCGAAACAGCACGTACAAGCAAACGAAGCACGATACAGGGCAGCAGGGGCCGTATACGGCCTTAGGGGGGCCGTATACGGTGTGTACATGGCCGTATACGGTCTTGGGTAGGCCGTATACAGTTGCCAAGGCCGTATACGGTGTCCGTCTGATTTCGTTCGTTGCTTAAAACGCGCGTATCTCCTTCGTTATGCGTCCATTTGACCTGATTCTTTCGCCTGTGGTTTCGTAATTCCGTTACGCTTCTAATGATGCCAGCTTCACTGAAATTGGATGTGTATAGCTCAAGCATAGCCGAAATGACTTTATAGGGTCTGATATTGCTCAGTCTTCTCCGTTCTTTATCCGATTTGCATGATTCTTGATTTTCCCGTCTCGATTTTACCTGTTTTATCATATGATGAAGTTAGAATGTGATCTATATAAGTTAAATGAGGCCGGGTGATTTTGTGCACGTTTATTCGTCCTGATTTGCTTGTTATTTGGACGTTTTAGGTGATTTTTGCAGCAACGCCTATATTTAGACCACTTTAGTGAAATTTAGTAAATAATGATCATTTTGGAATGTTTTCACTAAAGATACGTCCAAAAAGTGCGGAATATTGCCCTTAAAAACATGACTATTTGAGTCACATCAAGTTATCCCACACTTAGGCGTTGCTTGTCCTCAAGCAACACTCAGTTAGAAAAACATTTAAAATGAGGTTTTTAAGGGGCGAGTCAAAATAGTTTCAAAATGATACCACTTCTAATATGATTAAGACTGTTAAGAATAAGGGAAAGGATAAGATGATCATTTCAGAAGCAAGAAGCAATTATCATCAAGCATACTACCAATTCTCGTGATCTTGGAGTACACATGACTAGGCGATCTCACCAAAGGTGGTCACTCAATTCACTCAATGTGTATCGGGTTCCCTAACAATCTAGAACAATTGAAATCGCTCAAATAAGCCAGTCATGCAGCACTCATCGTCATAAGCTTGGTCGAGAATCGGATCTCCACCACTTAGGTGAGGACGGTGCTAACTATCCCAAGACATTCAACGGGTGGTAGTGTTTGGTGAGGTTTAAGGGTATGGGTAGTGGTATATGTTTGGTTGTAAGGGTTTTGACTTATCTTTAAAACTCAAAGATAGTGAAAAACTTTATTTCAGAACGGAACGGAGATTTTTGTATCTGCTCGTCTTCTATCGAGTTTTTCTTGAGAAGGTGATACTTGAAGCACTCAGCTTTATTTGATGGAACTGTTTCTTTTTCTTTTCTTGATTTTTCTACTTTTTATTTTTCTTTTCTTCTTCAGAACTTCTTTGCCAGAGAATTTCTAAGGATATTTTATGTTGATCCTTTCAGAAATCCTTTTCGGAACTATGACCTTTGATCTTGAATCTTCAATTTTTGTCGTGCCAATTTTTCGCACTTTTGACTTTCTTGAGTACATAGAAGAGGAAGACTTTAGAGCATAATTGAAGAGGATGTTCCAAAAGATGTTTTTCACGACCTTAGAAATTCTAAGATAAGGTTTTGGGAATTTTGGTTGAGTGGGGGTTTAGTACGAGGGTTTTTTCGAAATGAAAGGTTTAGGCTCAACAGGGTTTACTAGGCGGATCATCGATACTGAAAATAAGTATCGGAAGGGTTTTGGGCTTGAAGAGATATGTAAAAATTGGGTTTAAATCCTAAGGAATGTCAAGGTCATCTAGCTGCACCTATACCGCGTACGGTACACACCAATGTGGTCTTGAAACGTATGTCTGGAGCAAGTTCTAATTCAGAGATGCAAGCATCGGCACACACAAGAAATGAAAGTGAAGCATTAAAGATGAATGCTTTTAGGCTCAAGATACCTCACTACAAAATAGGGTTGTATGTGCCTAGCCATGCTCCTTTCAGATTATTGTTTCTTGCTCGAGAAATTTCTACCTTATTTTCCCTATATTCCAAAATACCTTACTCATATTTCGAGAGTGATTCTTTTCGAAAGTATTTAACTCGAAAACTTAGAGTTTAGTTTCATAATTTAACTCATAATTTTAAATTTTTGAAAAAAATTTGTTTGAAAAATTCGTTATTTTGGGAAAACATTTTCTGAGTAATGCTATTTTGGACATAAAAATTGCCTAAAATTATCCAAGGTATTCTATACCTTGCTATCCCACACTTAGAGGAACATTGTCCCTAATGTTCTCTTGAGTTGAGTTTTTACTGGAGGTAAAATCCCACACTTAGAGTTTGAACATGTAAGAAAATGTTTCCTAAGTGTTAAATTTGGGTTTGAATCCCACACTTAGTGATAAGCTCAGGATAGGGTATAGAATATAACAAGCTAACGAGACAGAATATATGTGATCATGAAATGGATAGAAGGTTAAGAAACTCCCCAGATAACGTTTTGAAGCATGTGAAATTTTGCAGGAGAGAGAGTCGAAGTGAGCTTTCTTCTGCATTCTTCTTGAAGGACATCAAGCTTCATACGGGGTTATCCGGTGTCATGTATCCAACGTTATCAGAAATCAACTTCAATTCTTTTAAGTGGGGATCCTTATGGTGTAGAATCCCATACTTTAGGTTTTGAAGAAGTTGGAGTGATTTTGATAAGTGTTTGCGGTGTGGGGAGTGATCCCACACTTAGTTCTTTGAAGTGCTTGGATACAAGGAAGTTTTGAGAAGAACGAGGCCCCTCCATGAGATGTTTGAATGTTTCGCAGTCTGCAAATGTTGAAAACTGGTTCGGATTTTCTTCTTGAAAGTGCGTCATCTCGCCTTTTTCCACGTTCATACATCACAACATTTCTACTTATTAAACAGAAAGAAAATAAAACATAATAAGTAATAGCATAATGTAAATACGGATAGAGTGATCAACCAACCAGTGGCTGATACAAATAAGTTCCAAAAGTAAGGTTTAACAGTAGCCAACAAACACAAGATAATAATGATAATGATAATGTCTGAAACCAAAGTCAGATGATGCAAAGGGGGTAGAACTATGAAGCTGGGGATCCCTGGTCAGGTGCATCAATATGCTGAGTAGGAGCTGGTGCTGTGGATGGTCCTACGACTGACTGCTGGCCACTAGATACTCTCTGTCCCTGTTCTTCAGCATTGATCAGTTTGAGCTGAATCAATATGTCTCTGAGGGTAGCTGCTGGCAGTCTCATCGGATCAGTGTAGCCCCACTCTAGCAAAATAGCCGAGGTAACCCCTGCCTGCTCTAGTAAGGTCATGTAAGCCTGACGTAGCATGCTCTCTGTCGGTACAGCTGAGGAAGAGATCGGTCCCAAGTTTAATAGCATCCCGGAAGTGTCAAAAGATACAGCATCAGTGCCCAAGTAGACTGTGTCAGCACGGTAAGATCCACTGGCGACTGGCTGGGCAGGATGAGGAATCACAGGTGCAGAAATCACTGGCTGAACTACCGGTATCTCGGTCTCAACTGACTGGACCTGCTCTGGTACTGGTGTGGTCCGGATAGCGGGTGATGGTGTATGGGTGGTATGTGATGGGATGGATGTATGTGGTGGTGCTATGGCTGGTGGCGGTGGACCGCATCGGTACAAGTAAGGCTCTGGGTCAGGAATACCAAGTTTCCTGGAAATCAACAGCTGATGGGAATGGCTAACCTGAAGAGCATGCAAAAGATAATACTGTGTCAGCGAGGTCACTGGATCTGTGTAGTGAACAGTAGCCTGAGCTGGTGGCTCGGCTGTCTCAGCTCCTCTATGCGGGACACTAGTATGAGTAGTAGGTGCTCGGGCTCTATCAGATGGGCCATCCTCAGTATCTGCAACAGGTGAGGATCCTCTAACACGCTTCCCAGGGAGACGACATCCTGGAATGATCTGTTTGGTGTTCTTCCATAGGCACTGTCTCTGCTCATCTGCCTCAATAAGATGGATCAACTTGCAGTAGTCCAAGTTGAATGGCAAAGAACGAGAACAAACAGTAAATTCCTCAGTGTGGGCCTCAGTCAACAATCCCATACTATAAAGCAATCTAGTAATAATCGACCCCATGAACATGTGCCTATCCATATCTGTCTCAGCTCCAAGTCTCTCAGCGATCAAGAAAGCAACATTCAGATTCTTTCCTCCTATGATTGCTTCCATGAACTTCAACTCTTCGGCACTCATAGCACCACCTTCCTTCTTTCCAAATATAGAACATGCTAACAACTTGTGAAGGATGTGATGAACCGGCTTGATGAAAGTGGATGACTTAATACAACTCCTAAAGTTTGATCCTGCTAAATCCATCCAAATATCCTTGTGGTTCCTGTTTGGTAGGCTGGAGATGTCTTGAACACTGTTTCTGAACCATGCAGAGTTGACCTGAGACTCTGTATATAAACCAAGATATACTCCCAAGTCGGCAACTGAGATATGATGAATCTGTTCCTGAAACCTGAATGAAATCTTTCTTTTGTCGGATACGCTCATCTTTGGGTTCAGCTGGTAAGTCATCATGAACTCTGTCACTACTTCTTGGTATGCATACTCATCTATATCGAAGAGATGGAGAAAGGCATTGTTCAATTGACCATCGGTCTCATACATCAACAAACTCTTCAACTCATCCCTGATCCCTAGCTTAATCATGTCTTTCCATACCACATATCGATTACTGCCTATCGGTCGCTGCAACCACTGGCGAATGAGTGACCTATTCTTTGAAGACTTTGCCAAGTAGCTGAGTGAAGGTGGGCAATTTTCCATCTGTGATAAAAGACAAGGAAAGATTAGACCATAACCGTGATATATTAATGGATATGCTAAAGTACTTCCAAATTTTCAGAAAAAATTGGAAATGTAGGCTTTAGAAATAGGCATATCCAGAAATTTTAAAATTGCTAAACCTAACCGCAACTAATCACAAATCCAAAAACTTTTATCAACTTATGTCTAAATAAGGGTACGTGGCACAAAGCTTCAAGTTCTTAGCATAATTAAAGCAAGTCAACAAGTTACCTAACTTAATTATCCCAAGCACTAAAAACTTAAATACTTCATGTTCATGGTTAATCAATCTAAATGAGATTAAGTCCAAGGTCATATAATTATCTCAAGTAAATCAATTAATCATAAAAGGGCATATTACCAATTAAATATGCAACCCAACTTTCCACAATTTCCAAAAGACATAAAGCTTTATTTACATGATTTCAAGCAAATGACGGAAGTAAACTTATTTGACAAGATGGTAGTTTTTAGAAAATGGCGTTTTATTGGGTTTCATTTCAAAGTCATACACTTTATTAATTAAAGTGATAAACTTAAAAAATGATTAAATGAACCGAAGCTTGTTTTGATACTCTTGTAAGCTTTTTAAGTTTAGAAAAGTCATAAACATGGTTTAAAAATAAAAGTTTTAAGTAAAAATAATGTTTATGATGATTTTATTAAAAATGAGCTTACTTTAATTACCAAAAACTAGCTTAACCCTTTTCTAATCGCAAATGATCAATCAAAACATGTTAACCTATCATATTTAAGCATAACTCAATCAACAAAAGTCAACATAAGTAATTAATCAACCAAAAAGTCAAACTAGCCATAGTTCATCAAAAAGTCAGCACTTTAATTCCCAATCTTGCAATCAAGCCAACAAATCACTAGATTAAGCTTGTAATCATGTTAAGCATCAAGATAAGCATGAAATAACACTAAAGATTGCAACTTTTAACCATGAAATCTATGAAAATGAGTTACAAGCCCTAATTTTTAAAGTTTCATGAAAATCACAAAAGTAGGTCAAGAATTACCTTAAACTTGATGTAATGATGTTGTGGATGCAAGAAAGATCATAAAATGATGATTTTTGAGCTTGGAATCATGCAAAATGGTTGAGTAATGAAGGTTTGGTGGTGATGGAGGTGTAGGCCGACGGTTTTGGGGTAGGGAGGAGGAAGAAGATGAAGTTTTTAATGTTTTGTCTTATGTGTGTGGCCAAAAGTCCTTTTTATACCCTTTTAAACGTACGCGATTTAAAATTTGCGGAAGATACGAAACATACAAGTAAAATTTCAAAGTTAAATTTTTTTTAATAAAACAAATTTTAAAAAGTATGTTCGTAATTTTCTGAATCTTTACGCGTAGTCTGAAAAGATATTTGCGAATCGTATGCGAAATCGTATACGCTTTTATTTAAAACAAGACATTCTTTTTGTGTTCTTTAAAATCCAAGACAAATTCAAAATAAACTTTTTTTGAACTTTCTGAAAATGTCTGAAATTCGTTACTGTGTTGCGCGAATTTGAATTTTAAAAGAACGTTTTCTTGTATTTTTAAATGCAAGCTTTTAAATTTAAAAATAAACCACTAATATTACTTAGCCTAAATACTTAAAATAAAAACTAAATTAACTAAAGTTTGGGTTGCCTCCCAAAAAGCGCCTGGTTAAAGTCGGTAGCTCGACTTTTGGACAAATTTATTGAATATTGCCCAAGAGCAATTGTTTAAGTGAATTTGGTGCTCTTGGTTGAGGGAAAGTGTAGCGAGGAATAAAGTCACAAGTGAGAATCTTAATGTCAGAATCAACTAGGTCTGCGGGGTGTAACGAGAATCGTTCGTGTTCAGTGAGAAACATACGTTCCTTTTTGCCTAAATCTAGAAGATTGTCAATAAACTTGTTAAATTCCTTTCTAACTTTCTTAGGGTTTGAAATTCCGTTTCGTGATCCGTCATCTATATGGTTTAAGTCATGAAGAAGCATTCCTAGGGCTTGTTGAAATTTCCATTCTTCTCTTGAATCGGGATCTCCGGTGGTAGTGTGAACTGACTCCGTGATTTCTTCGATTAAAGATGTTTGTGAAACGGTGAAAGGGAATTTTGACTGAGCAAATAACAAAGTGAGTGAGACGTTAATATCCTTCCTTCCAGCAAAGAAAGTAGCTTCCATGTTATCGTCAGTGGCTCTAGGGAATATCTCTAACAACTTGTTGATCATATAAGTAGCGGGGTCAACGAAAAATGGAATTTTATCAGAAATGACGAGAGATATAGCGGGATCTTTGCTGATCCAGAACTCAAGCTCATAAATCATAGCCACAACATAACGATTAATTAGGGTTTGGGAAACCGGTTGATAATCGGTGCAGGCGAATAGGTCCATTAGTAGGTCTATTTCTGATTTAAGCTTTAGTTCTTGCTCTCGATAATGTGTGAAGATACCTTCTTCCTTTTGATTTGGAAGATGGTGGAGAATACCAACCTGTTTCTTTATCCTACGAGTGACTTCTCTTTGTGTAACTGAAAAAGGAAAGTCAGACGTTTTGAGTTGTCTGGCAAATGCCCGACAAACATCCAATCTCCTATCAGGATCAAAAGAGTTACCTACGTAGCGGATATTTTCTTCAGGTTTGATTGGTAAAGTCCTATCAACAACACGATAGATGGTGTACTCAGGTTCGGGTACGAGGTTCAAAAAGATAGGTGATTTTGGAGGGTATTCGTAAACTTCTTCGTCCCATGGTGGAAGACGTTCTTCAATGGGTGGAAAACGAAAGGGTTGAAGATGTTCAGAGTTACTCTCGACAAAACCAGATGGGGTAGGGAATTGAAAGAAGTTTTCTAAGGAATATGAAATCTCAGGAGCAGGTATAACCTGATAGCTTAGAATGCTAGATGCAGAAGTTGAGATCTTCTGATGAGAATCATGGGTTCCTAAGTCAAGATCTAAGAATTGCCCTATGGTTCTAGATTCATCGTCTGAATTAGCGGAGATAACTTCGGAAGAGGATAAAGATGAAGAGTAGACGTCAGATTCCAACTCTTGTTCTAAGCAGGCGAAGAACTCAGCGTCATTCATGGCCATCATTTCTTCGGACGTCTTGAGGGCGAGTGGAGAAACGGGGCTAGACGGAAATGAATCATAGAAAGATGTTTTTGTATTTTTCATTTTTAATTAACCTAAATTAAACTACGGAAAGCAAATAACTACCAACTAAGTTTGGGAAACCTAATTGGAAAGGATCTCCTAAAAGCTAGAATATCTGTAACACCCCCAAATTTGATGATTTGCGGAAGCTTGATTTGGGTGTTACTAATCAATAACAAAGCACAAAGATATATAGTAAACGACTCTATATGCGTCGTTTTAACAAAATATATTGATAATGGAAATGTTTACAACATTTAAAGCTTTACATAGCTCGAGTTTAAATAAAAGGAGATTTCAGTACATAAGTACTTGTACAAAATATACTAATGCAAGAAAATCTCAATCGTCTGCATGTTGACTCGAGCTAAAGTCCTGAAGCAGAAACATCCTACTGCTTGGTACCTGCGATATATGCTAAAAGGTCAGCTAAAAGCTGGTGAGCTCACAGGTTTGAAATCAGTTATTATAGTATGAACCGCAAGATTTAAATAATGAATTGCCACTACAACAAAATGAAGCTAAGGCAACACCCATAAAGTGTTGCATAAAGCCCAAAAAGTGTTGCATTATGTCTAATGCAACACTTTAACAAGTGCCACCTTAGCTAACGTCGCCTTAGGTCTAATGCAACACTTTCTTAAGAATATGCAACACTTTTCGAACGTGTTGCGATTGTATAGAAAGTGAGACACTTTTAAACTGCAACACTTTTTACACACAAGTGCAACACTTTTTCATAGATTTCAGGAAACTTTGGCAACACTTTTATTTATCAAATGCAACACTTTTCTTTGATCCTACAAAGCTATAGCAACACTTTTACCCATCAATGCAACACTTTCACCCACAAATTGCAACACTTTTATCATCTATTACAACACATCACTCTACTATCAAATACGAAAATGCAACACTTTCTAAGATCAAAGAAACAATTTCACATCAAATGGAAGAGTTGCAAATAATAACGCGCATTAATGCATCTTATAAAATTCATTTAAGAACAAAGTTAATACATAGCATAGATAATATCAGTTTGCTTCTAACGGTAGTAAAACTGCGTAAATTATATAGTCAACACAAAATAAAACATGAACTGCAATCTAAAAGTAATGAAATGCTCCTTCGAACGTATTGCTCTTCCATAAGATAAGCATGTCTCGATTGAACGTATTTGCACTCGCCTCTTTGCATACGCCAACATAGCGTGAAAGTGATTAACAGTAAGATTAGTATGTTTTGGCATTAAGTGATGGGCATACAATAAAACGACCAAGAAAAATAAACGTACATCAAAGCTCATGAAGCTAAACAAACACACATATATGAGACTTATAATTGCATGTAATACAATAAGTATGTGCTCCCTTTGATAAGAAAAATAAAATGATACAGTAGTATAAGTAGTATAATTGGTCTTATTTAGAGTAATATGATTTTACACTTATATTAATGTCTCAGATATATCCACCGAAGAACATATCTACTGTTTTTATATATCATTTGAGAAGGCCTTAAGTATTAAATGGGAGCCTACGCTAGCAGAAACAGTAACATCATGATGCTACTTCAAATTGGTAAATGAATGACGGTATGACAACATGTACGTTCTACCCGGACCATATGACATTAGACAGAATGCTACTACATAACATGACACCAAAAAAATGCTAAATAAGGTCAACCCAGAACCCAATTTAACCTGACCCACATGACCGACAACCTGTTTAACCCGAACCCAACAAATCAAATGCTAAATAGGGTTCGGTTACTAGTGACTTTTTCATTTCAAAACCCGACTAACCAAACCAGAGTAACCCATAGTCAGTTTAACCCAGTTAACACCGCTATATATCTCCATGTATCATTAAATTACAGGCTTTTTTCATCTAGTCTTCAGATAGGAAAAAAACATACACACTAATATATCACACTAGGTACGAGTGTTATAAAGGTTTATTGTGAAGTTTTAATCCATTACTTCCCTTCCCTGCATAATGATCAACCAAAACAATACTATACTATATATATTTGATAGAAAACTGAATGTGTAACTAGTGTATTCAGCCTAGTCTGGGTTATATGACCAAAAATAAAGTGTAGGTTATATTCATACCTTGTACAAAAAGATAGATGATAACTCATAGTAAATACTGTCGAGCAACTTCAGGAGGTAGTTTTCCGATAACCATCCGCACTGCATCCTCAAATAATTTGTTTTTGTCCCTGTTAAAATCGTTTCGCATCATTTCTAGTTCAGCTTTTCTCTTTTCGTGCTCTTCTGCTAGTTCAGCCTTTTTCTTTTCATGCTCTTCTGCTAGTTCAGCCTTCATACGTTCATGGTCCTCTTCATATTCTCTACGTTTATCATCCAACTCGCGTTTTTCAGCCTCTAAACTAGCTGCTCCCGCACCACCATTCATCTTCTTTATCAATTTATTAGTAACCCCTCTGCCATAAAGTCTTCGGTGCCCATCATACTCTTTGCTCATCACAGCTAGATAAGGATCTTCCAAAGCATTTTCATCTCCAGGCTTGTATCTCTTCATTTTTTCCTTCAATATAAATATAATTTCACAACCTTTACGAATAAAAAATTGGATAAGTAATATAATATTATGAATATTTTCTTACAACTTTATCTTGCGTGTCATCATATGTAACATATTTTTTTCCATCTGTCCTCTTACGTGTGCGCTCGAACAATTGGGTTAAGTTGGGTGGTTCCTTATTCGGGTCTTCATTTTTCTGCATTTATATAAATTAAAATGGCAGAAGCTATCCAGAAGCTATCCTTGGATGAAAAAATGTGAAACACATATGTGAAAAAACACAATAGATATAGATTACCATTTCCTCACGAATCCTTGCAAAACTTTTTGGACCAGCAGTATGCATATTTTTTTGAGACATGCGTATCTTTCTTGCGAGCATACAACGTTTCTGCACACATAACACATAAATATCAACAGGAAAAATAAGCCAATATAATATTAGTAGGAAAAAAGAATATTCACAAAAATTACCTTCTCTTCCTTTTTATTCCATAAGCTCAGCAAACTTAAGAAATCATCTTTGGGAATGATTTTAGGTCGATTCTTCCATCTCTCTTTGTTATCCTTAAGTTCATAGAAGTGTTTTTTCTTGAGTCTGCATTTGTGTCCCCTCCAACAAGCACCAATAGACATTAGGACCCATGATCGAGCTTTATCAGGCACAATGTATTTTTCCTTAAAAGAGTATAATATGTTAGGAAAAAAAGAATTGAGTTAATTTAATAATAATCGAAAGATAAAACTAGTGAAAAACTTACCAACACATAATCCCACAATTTATCCTTATCTGGCACTTTGTGCCATGAACTATAAGTTAACGGTGCATTGTTATAAGTACGAGCTATTGTACCCAGAAACCTAGAAAATTGTCCTACAATGTCTTTCTCCTCTGTCACAGGTCCAACAGGTTGTCCAAAATCATTGCATATGATAACCTCACGCTTGTCAGATTTTCGCACGTGAAGGCCATGCATCATTGTAGGACCTCTTTTCTTGGTGGTAGAAATAGCTAAAAATTCAAAATAAATAGATATACACAATTAGAATATACGTTCATAAGAGGCAAAAAGGCAAAAAACTATGTTAAACAAGTTCAAGTTAACCTGCTTCTTTTTCTAAACGGAAGCCTTGAATTTGTTCTTGAACAAGTTCATCATCCTCATTTTCAGAATCATCTTCACTATCATCCCCTTGTATACCATTTTGAATAGTTTTACGTATCATAAGGTCTATATCTTCATCCTCGCCATCTTTAGAACCTAGGTCTTTATCAACATCATTCGCACCAATAATTAAAAGGTAAAACTTGAGATAAATTAAGTCTTGGAAAAGAATTCTGTTATAATATATGAAAGATGTTGGTAAATAAATGGTAAACACCAATTTGAAAATAAATAGATAAACGTTGTTCTCATATATCCTTTGAAGTTCACCAAGTATGCTCTGACTAGTTACAAGAATAGCACTAACCACTTTATAAGTAGTAATATGTGAAATCGTTTGAAGAAGAGTAATATTTCTGTATTTCTCATTCAGCAATCTAATCAGGTATTTATACACTGAGTTATTATCTATACTAGGAAGGTACTTAAATACTACAGCTAATAACAGTTTTTATATGCTGTATACTTATGTTTATACAGCTGTACAACATTTATACCTAACAGACTATCATAACACTTAACACTCCTCCTCAAGTTGGAGCATATATATCGATCATGCCCAACTTGTCACGTATAGGATTTATCTGAGATCCTCGTAGAGATTTAGTCAACATGTCTGCAACCTGGCTCTGATACCATGAAATCGTTTGAAGAAGAGTAATATTTCTGTATTTCTCATTCAGCAATCTAATCGGGTATTTATACACTGAGTTATTATCTATACTAGGAAGGTACTTAAATACTACAGCTAATAACAGTTTTTATATGCTGTATACTTATGTTTATACAGCTTTACAACATTTATACCTAACAGACTTAGTATCATAACACTTAACAATATGTAACAAAGGTATATATATATATCTATTATTTGTACAGCAACATTGCTATTATAACTAAATATGAAGATTTATAATATATATAGATTAAGAGAACTTATCATCCAAATTCACAAACTTGTGGAGCAGGATTTAAGAAGAAGGAAATGCAAGAACCAGATATCTTTATATATATATATATATATATATATATATATATAGCATGAATTACAAAATTAAAATGTCACGTTGAATATAAAAGTGTGAAAGTATACCTTTAGCTCTTAGGTCATCCCTGTCTAACCCAATATGAAGATTTTCGTTGAACATGTCCTCAAATTCTTCATTCTCATTAGCTTCCAGGCTGTCTTGTTCTATATGAGCATCATTCATATCTGGGAGAGTAATTATGAGAAAAAAAAGTTCTCTTACTACTAAAACCTACCAAGTATCTAAGAAATGCATGCATTTTATGTGTATGTACTCTGTTTATGTAGTTTATTTCATCAAAAGATATTTTTAAAAATAATACATGTTGTACCTTGTGAGCTCAGGCCATCTTCCTCATCATCATAGTTGTCCACTAGAACTAACTTTTCCTTTGGTGTTGCCAAGTTCTGTTTCAATGCCTCTTTTTTCCCTTGTGACTCTTTCTTATTTAAGATTAGTGAACCCATGGTAACTGTTGTTGCTGATGGATTATGCTTTAACGCATTTATATCAGCATATTTATCAATTCGCTCTCGGCGTTCTCCAGAATGTTGTAACCTACTCTTTTTAGATGCTTTTAAACTAGCACGGTTTCCATTTCGTTGAAAATCTTCTTCAAATGGTAACATATGTGACATATCAGGAGTGGTCACTCGTTGCTTTGCTAAATTGGCGAATTTGTTCATTGACATAGGTGCAATATACTTTGGACGTTGTTGCTGCAACAAATTACACATCCATTATAAAATAACTATAAATACACATAATAATATGAAATTTGGTGATCCTGTTACCTTTCCGGGGACTCGAATGTTTGTAGGGACTTCTTCATAGTTATCTCCCTCACTATCACTATCAAAATCAGGAGTATACTCCACATCTTTTGCATGATCAACCGTTGGTTTCTGTTTCCTTTTCTTTGGTTTTTGTGAGTCTACCAAACTGGTCAATGATTTAGCAAGATTTGTTACTCCAAGCTCTCGTAATCTCTCCTTGTTCTCTTTTATCTTCAACATTCTACTCCTTTCGTATTCATTCACATGTGTTTGTGCATGTTGGTCTTGTTTTTTCTTTTTTCCCATTATGTTACCTGTGAAAAGTTAAACCAACAAACATCAGTTTAAAGATCGTTATAGTATTACAAATATAATTAAACATTAATGTTAAAACACAAAATAGTAATGTTTCATTTAATACAAATCACCAAATACAATCTGTAATCAACCATCAAATTAGTTAAATACAACAATAAATATCAGTGGATAATCTAGAATTCATTATAATGTGTCTCTAACTTACTTGACATCACAAAAGTAGTACTGATGTGTGAGTTAAGTCGTTACTAACATAATATAACACCATAGCAATTATTTTTAATTAATAGTTCTAAGTCAATGAAGAGAATTGAAAATAGTAGGTTTGTATACTCTCTTCGACCATAAAATAAGTCCTATCAGATGTCTTCAGTATCATCTTCTTCATCTGCATGCATCCAATCCCATAATGTATCATCTTCATCAGAATCGTCACTTTGATTGTTAACTTCTTCTCCCTCAGCTAAACTTGAGTTTGCGTCAACAACAAGAGGAGGCATATCTTTTCTTAGCAATTGTACCTCACAGTCATCAACTTCTGTGTAAGAACCTATCGTTTCATCATTAGGCTCACACCAATAGGAGGTACCAATATTTTCACCACTTTCTTCCTCAATGTCATAAATATCCCTAGGAACCCTATTCACAACATAATGCAAACCATCTTCGATAGGGTCCGGCAAATAGAACACCTGATGAACTTGAGAAGGCATGACAAAAGGATCATCCGAATAGCAAAACTTATTCAAACTAACACAGGTTAGACCATAATCATCTTTCTCAACTTGGTACCACTCACAACGGAACAAAACAACTGTAAATTTCGACCAATAGTTGAGTTCTATTATATCTAGAATGCTACCATAGTAGTCAACATTTCCAACAACTGGATTTTTGTCTCTAGAGCTTGCAAAACTAGGAGTTGTAGCTTTGAGTGAAACACCGCTATTCTGAGTCTTGCATCTAGCATCACGTGACTTGGTGTGAAACCTATATCCATTGACATAATACCCATGATATCTTGTGCATGTCGGACTAGGACCTTTAGCTAGCCAAAAAATATGTTCCGGTACATTATTTTGTATTACTTTTTCTTTTAACCAATTAGCAAACTCATGACAATGATTTTGTTCTCGTGCCCATCTACTCTGTCGTGGCAGGCTGTTAATATAAATTTGATGTTCTCTGCATAATGTAAATTGAAAAGAAAAAAAAAGGTATATATTATGAAACAATTTATAGTGTATAAACCAAACCTTTTTTAATGGAATGGAGGTTATAAGCAGGTTACTTACTTGATATACTCATCAACTTCCTCACAATCAGAATTGAATAACGCGTAACGATGTGCTTGTTCACTTAAAAGACTATCTAAAGTGAAAAGCTTTCCTTTCCTTCGTTTTTTACCTCCAAAAGGATGACCGGCATTAACAAATACTGCTCCACCAGATTCATTTATCTCAGATAAAGCAGCGTAATCTTCCATACCATTATTTAGTCTCGTTTTTACACCTTCATGCATATACCGGGAACAGAAAGTCAAGCATTCATCAATCAAATACCCTTCAGCTATGGATCCCTCCGGTCGACTCTTATTTCGCACATATGACTTTAACTTACACAGGTACCTTTCCATAAAGTACATCCATCTATACTGAACAGGTCCACCAAGCCTAACTTCATTCACCAAGTGAATGGGTAAGTGGACCATTATATCAAAAAAAGCTGGCAAGAATATCTTCTCAAGCTCGCATAATATTTCAATAATTTCTAGTTGTAAACGATCAAGATCTTGTGGGTTAATTACCTTGTTGCACAAGTTTCGAAAAAAATTACCCAATTTGATCAAAGGAATTGCTACATGCTTGGGTAATGATTTCCGCACTGCTACTTGAAGCAAGTGGTGCAATAAGATGTGAGCATCGTGACTCTTATAACCAGAAACTTTTCTTTCTGAACTACGTACGCACCGTGCAATATTTGATGCACAACCATATGGCAACTTTACCCCCTTTAAAGCACGACAAAAAATATCCTTTTCCTTTGACGACATAGAAAAACATGCTTTCTGAAAGAAAACATACTTACGATCACCAGAAAGTTCCGGCTGAAGTCTTTCTTTAATGCCCATTTCTAAAAGGTCAAATCGAGCTTTTGCATGGTCCTTTGATTTCCCACTAACATCCAACAAAGTTCCTAGCAAGTTATCACATATATTATTTTCAATGTGCATAACGTCAAGATTATGTCTACATGCATTGAACTGCCAATATGGCAATTCAAAAAATATTGACCTTTTCTTCCATGGACAAGTGTTGTCATTTTTTTTCTTTCTTGTCTTTCCAAATAAATTTTCAAAATCAGACAACTCGTTTAAAGCTTCAACGCCCGACAAGGGTTTTGGAGAAAGTCTTTCCTCAATTTTACCATTGAAAGCACTCTTATTACGTCGCCATGGGTGGTTTGCGCTTAAAAATCTGCGATGATCCATATAGCATGTCTTCCTACTATGTTTCAAGTACAATGAACATGTTTCATGATTGCAACATGGACATGCAAATTTTCCTTTAGTTTTCCAACCAGACAGCATTGAATAACCCGGAAAGTCACTTATGGTCCAGGTTAGAGCTGCATACATCTTAAAGGTCTCATCTTTGTATTTATCATATGTCTCCAGCCCATCAACCCACAATTCTTTCAACTCATCAATCAACGGTTGCAAGTAAACGTCAATATTATTACCCGGAGATTTGGGTCCAGGAATTAACAAAGACAACATAAAGTATTCTGGTTTCATTGACATCCATGGGGGCAGATTGTAGTTCACCAACACAACAGGCCATGTGCTATGAGCAATGCTCATTGTTCGAAATGGATTAAATCCATCACTGGACAACCCTAACCTTACATTTCTAGGCTCTTTGGCAAAATAAGGATACAACGAATCAAATTCCTTCCAGCTTTGTCCATCTGCAGGATGTCTTAAATTTCCATCTTTAGGACGTTCCTTCTCGTGCCATGTCATATACTTAGCAGTTTCTAAACACATAAAAAGTCTTTGTAACCTAGGTTTCAAAGGAAAATGCCACAACACCTTAGCTGGAACCTTTGAGGTTTTTTGGGGAAGTTCGTTATTGTGGTTGTTTGCTTGTTTCTCTTTCGGTGGTTTCCACCTAGAGGTTTGACATATGTGGCACACATCAACATCTGAGTTCTCCTTCCAGTATAGCATACAATCATTTGGACATGCTGGTATCTTTTTGTAGTCGAGCCCTAAATCCCTAATAATACGTCTAGCTTGAGTAAAACTATCTGGAAGTCTTACATCTGGAATTATCTCTTTTATAAGTTGCAGCAGATCATCAAATGCCACATTACTAAGCCCATGAAGTGTCTTGTATAGAAACAGTCTAATCATGAAAGATAGCTTAGAGAATTTTTTACACCCAGGGTATAACTCTTGCTTTCCATCTTCCACCAACCTATAAAACCTTTTGGCATCTTCATTTAAACCTTCTTGTACCCTATTTGTTTCGTCTAGGTTATCTCTAAACCTATCATATAATAATTCATCAAAATTATCATGCATAATTGCTTCATCATCATCAATGTTAGTATCAGATCCTATTGCCGAGGGTTCTTCTCCGTGAAAAACCCACACATAGTAGTCTTCAACAAAATCTTGTCCTTTTAAATGATGAAATACTTCAGCTCTACTATACCAGTAACGATTTTTACACTGTTTGCAAGGACACAAAATTTCACCTCCCCTAGATACCTTAGCAAATGAGACATTAAGGAAGTCAATAACTCCAATTTCAAACTCAGGTAAACGTCTAGGTAAATACATCCAATCTCTATTGCTCCCCATCTCTTCTATGCCCTGAGTTCAAAAGCCAGTTTTTGACTCCATCATGCGTAATCGTTTATTACAGTAGTTTGAATGGAATTGGATGTAGAAAAGTTAGAGGTGAACATAATAAATAATGCTGTAACTAGCTAATATGAATGACAGAAAACTATGTTGATGAGTACTTTTATTATTTACTCAGTAGACCAACAATCTCATTTAAACATCTATGACAATTTATTAAAACTGAAATATTTTATACCATATTGCAACAGCCCTAAGCCTTTGAATATAATTCTTAAAGGATATTTTAGGACAGCTATTGGAAAGCAGACATTAGTTAAAGCTCTTACTAAATTCAATTCATATATAATGGTTTTATTTAACAAAATTGCATATTCTACAACATCCAAATTCAGGTAACAGGGGTAATTTCATTCCTTCCGGTTTCAAATTCCCTGAGGCGAAACCTTTTACACCATTACAAGTAGTAAAAATAACTATATGTACGCAAATTATAAGTGACAAATTGAGGATCAGCATCAAACAGATAAAAGAGAATTGAATCAAACACAAAGAAGTGACACTCGTGGAATTCAAAATTGAATCAAACGACCTAGACAACTGTATAAAACATATAATCTGGATGACCACTAAACCTTCATGATGATGATGACAACAAGTATAATTTAGGTTAAAAGAAAACCAAGAACTAGCCGATTATAAAAACTCATATACATACAAAACTACACAATTAAACAAGTTTCATGCAATTTGTAGGCACATATAAATCAACATAATAAATTCCCAATCACCAAAATCGAAAGGAATCAAAAACACACTCAACATATAAGAGGATTTCATGGATATACCTGTGATGTCGAAATTGATGATCCAGACTCGTTAGAGCTTCTCTGTTGTAAAATTATGCCGGGGTATTGTTCAATTGAAAGTGTGGGATAGTGGAGGCGGACTATATCAATCAACTGTTGCAGTTGGTTGAACGGTTTTTTCTTTAACAGATCAAAGAGCGGGAATTGGGATGAATTTTTGGGTGGTTCGGAAGACATAGCGCCAAGAGATGAAATAGATCCACGAAATTGCAGTTGTTTATTTATTTATTTCTTTTTTCTTCATGTATCTATATATATACTAAATAGTAATACAAAATGCTTTTCTTATATATTAATTCAATTCAATGATATATTGATTAACGAAGAAAAAAAAATAGATAGAAAGTAGGATATACGGAGTAGATAGGAATGCCTATGGAATTTAACGGAAATTTATTATAATTTTAATAAAATAAAATAAATAATTTATGTGGTCCTTGGATTGTAGCATTAATTAATTGCTATTAAATCATATATATTTTTTTATTTAGATTATAACCTAAGTGATTAATTAATCGAAATTTTTAGTGGTTAATGTCAAAGGGTTTATATTTCTTAATATTTTATTCTATTTTTCTATTTTTTTGTATATCTAAAAGAATGTTTTTTAAATAACTGTTACCAATGCCATATCAAATTGCTGCTTTATATAACCACATTCTAACAATTTAGGAAAATAATTACACATGCCATATCAATTGTTACTTTAATAACTTCATAAAATAAATTTATTATAATTAGATAACCCCCAAAAATCTATGTTATTTAATTGCTATGGTTTTTTTTAATATTAGTCTTTTATAAACTTACGTTTTAATATAGATATGAATTACAACTTTGATCCCACAAATGTTAATATGTCATTCCCAAAAACAAATATCGTTTAAATTTTTCGTTCGCAGTATGTTAATTTTCTTTCTTCAAAATCCAATTTTTACTCATGTCAAAGTATATGCTGTCGGCATCATTCGATACATCTAGTTAGGTCTGCTCAATAACTACATCAAACAAGTATAGTCATTCCAAAACCTAACGTCTAGTACTATTTCCAATACTATTAAAATTCATCTTAAACGAATACGATGAGTGGTTCCGATGTTAAATTGATGTACAGAACCACATTGAAGTCCAACATGTGTCCCACATTTAGGATTAGTGGTTCACAGTGTGGTTCAAGAGCCACTTTAAAATTTTTATTTTGATTTAAAAATGTTAATTATATAATAAAAGTTTAAATAATATAATCAAAATACAATACATACCTTTATATTAAGAAACATTACATGAAAAAGCCCAGACTTTTTAGTTAGGCTAGAGTGATAATTGTTATTTGGTATATTCATTTAATTTATTTGTATAATTGGGAAAATATCCTATTTCACGCAACATTGAATCTTCAACATTGAACCTTTGACATCGAGAAAGACATCGGTGAGGAGTGGTCTACTCGGAATGAGAAGCCTTCAACACCGAAGTTCACCCTAATTCTCCGTTTGCTCTTAATAAGTTCTACAAATAAACTTGTTTCTGGTATAATTATAGGTTACAAGTTATTATCCTGAGAATCCAATAGTTTAAACAAATCGAAAAATATTTTATCGTTCTTTATATCATACACACAAACACATACTTTTTATCCAAAACGTTTAATTCATTTTTTTCCTTCTATCATTGCGTTATATATTATTTCAATGACAATCATATAAGTTGCTTGTTTGTACTTTACGTTAAGGGGTTGATTAAAGTTACATTTAATTTCAAAATTTTCTTTAGTTTTGTTTATTAGGAAAAAAATTTATACATAGTCCAATAATATACTAAGAGTGTAAACGAGCCGATATGAACCCGAGCTCGGCTTGTTTAAAATTCAAAGGCCTCGAGTTCGAGCTTATCTCACCTCGAGCTTAATATACAAAGCTCGAGCTCAGCTCGGACTCGACTCGGTTATTTATCATATAATATTGTTTATTTAATTATCTTTTAATTTACGTATAATATTTTTTATATTTTAAGTGTTTCGAAATATATAAAATAAGTATTACTATTATAAATTTCTATATTATACAATAATATTATTTATAATATAGTTATATATTACATGTATTGATTATTATTGTACATATATGATAGGATCAATTAGGCTCGCGAGCCATTACAAGCTCGAACTCGTTTGTTAAACGAGCTCCAGAACATAGTCAAGCTCGAGATCGTTTAAGCTCGGTTCAAATCGAGCTTTTAACGCGACGAGTTCAAGTAGCTAGCGAGCTAGATCGCCTCATCTACGGCCAGTGGCGGATCCAGAAAAATTGTTTGGGGGGGGGGGGGGGGGGGGGGGGGGGGCATTTGGTAGCTCGCAGTAGAGGTAGCGTATAATAAATGGTTTAAAATGGTTTAATAACCGATCAAAACGGGTCGGGTCCAAACGGGTCATGTACAAAGACCTTGTTAATATATAAAATACACCACATTTAAAGACAATTAAGAAAAATATTTTGATATCTGGGCCAATATATGGGCGGTGCTTACAAATATGTTGTTTCAGTTCATATACAAACTCATACTGGGCCAATATACTCATTGATTCCTTCATATACAAACTCATATTGGGGGCCATTGAGTTTTTGGGTTGGGGGCTACACATATGGGCCATACTCCCTCCGTCCCAAATTAAGTGTCCTGGTTTGACTTTTTGAGTATAACCTTTTCAACTTTGAGCTTAAATATTTTTGTTTGTATTATATAATACTTGATGCAAAATATATGTATGGATTGGATTTTTAATATATTTTCATTGGTATAATTTTCATAAAGTAATATATAAAGAAACAAAAATATTTAAGGTCAAAGTTGAAAAAGAAAGACTTTCAAATCTGATACAGGACACTTAATTTGGGACGGAGGGAGTAAAATTTAACACTTGCTGGGCTAAACTGACTGGGGGCCCGGGACCCCCTAACTATAAGCTGCATCCGCCCCTGTCTACGGCCCTACTTAACCTTACATATATAATCATCCAAGGATCATATTTATCCAAATATTGAAATTACTTAAACTGTCGTATTTATCAAATTAACAAATTTTTAAAAAGGGTGTTGATATTTCCACCTCACTTTTTGATAATTCCACCATGATTATACATTGAGAGCTTGTACTGTACAAATAAATACTACTCCCTCCGTCCCGGAATAAGTGTCCTGTTTCAGATTTTGAAGTCTTTCTTTTTCAACTTTGACCTTACATATCTTTGTTTGTGTTATATAATACTTTATGAAAATTATACCAATGGATATACATTTAAAACTCAATCCATTCATATATTTCGCATCAAGTATTATATAACACAAACAAAAATATGTAAGGTCAAAGTTGAAAAAGATTAACTCAAAAAGTCAAAACAGGACACTTATTCTGAGACGGAGGGAGTACATAGTTTTGATGGATGTATAAAAAGGTAGATATATCACTACCCTTTTAAAAACTCCTTAAAATACTCATCTTTTCCTTCTATCAAAATCCCCCGGCGCCAAGTAGAATTTTTTCCCCCGCCAAATATAGCCCTACCTAATTTCTTTTCAACTGCAATGATTAATTGGCTTTTGAATCATCCTTCTCTTTACTCTTACACCAAAAACTTCTCTTTCTCTTATGTTGACTCTGTCATCCAATACATATTTCAAATGACAATTGCACCTCAAAGTGGTACATAGCCGAGTATAATTTTGATTCTATTTGTTGGGTCTTGCTGGTTATTTGGAGGGGAGGTTGGTTTGGATGTTTCTTCTCATCTTGTTTTTCAGTAGATAGATTTGTTATTATGTCTGTATTTGTATTATATATCTTTATATTGAATCATTATATGACCCGCTTGGCCATCGAATAGAACCAGTAATCTCATGTTGATGTTTAATTCACTACATTTTGGTTTGATTATATATACATATGAATTATTAAGTATTTGTTATCTGCAATTAGAAATTTAAACAAATGGCGATTTGTGTAGTTGTATTTGTAGAACTTAATTCAGTCCTTCTAACTGCTTAGTATCATCATTATGGATCATGTTGAAACTGTGTTTATAATGACATGCTTTTGTTAACCGAGCCAACCCGTTTATAATTGTTGTTGGGTTCTTTTTAGTTATACAACTACAAATGTGTGGAAAGTTTCTATATTACTTTTGGTATAATAAGGTTTGTGTAGCTAATCTGATGTTTACGGGTCTCTACATCCTTAGGAACCATTCTTTGTGTTACTATAGTAAGAATTCCTACATTTGGATAATATACAGAACCTTTTTTTCCTTCTGTTGCCTCTGTGATCCCATAGAGATTTAAAATGACAATTGCACCATCAAAGTGTTACTTTAAATGGTCATGGGTTTGTGCAAATATTGGTGTTTGGATCTAACGGGTCGATTTGGGTGTCGCATATCTAGACTTTGGTGATTTCCTTTCCTTTTTGTTATTTAAACTTCTTGGTTATATGCAAAAGGCTTTGCCCCAAGCTGTTAACAGGGTGTGTCTTCAAAGTTCATCTTCTTATAACTTACATTTTCATAATTTTTGTTTCTATGCTAGGCAGTTTCTGTACTGGAGGTTTGTACATACTCCCGCTTTACAGGTTTTTATGTTCTAGCAGGTTGGTGTAAAAGCCGTGGACTACTTTGCAACTATCTAGCAGGGGTGTACTGTGTACATACATAAAAATAATTTATTTGTTATGCTGCACCAATAAATTTCGAATTTACTGGTGGTTTTGATTCACATACATCTATGCTTTCTTATGGCAGAATGCTCATTCATATTCATACTTGTGTTTGATTGGTGATTTTAATTTCACAGTTGGAGCTGGCTTGATCGTATTAAGAGCGATTCTAGAAACAACATATATGGAGGAATGCCAGATGCAATCATCCAGATAAGGTTATTTAAGCACAAAGAGCCAATGCTTGCAAGGATAGTTTTAACGCTATTGATCATTATAATAATGTTTGATGCCTTGACATTAATATAATTTGTCCTTGATCTGAAATGGGCGGGTCGGCTAAGTTCTAATTATGGTCATTTGATGGGGAAGTATGTCAGAAAGTAAAGTTCATGGGTTTGAGATTGTGATGACAAAAGAGATGTCAGTTTACAATAAGGAAAATCATATTTAACTTACTATGGTTAAATTTAAGATTGTATATTTGTATCAAATTGGTAATTTCAGAAGGAGACTACTTCCTGATGGAAGTGCTGCATGCTAATATATAACTATCATTAATTTGTTTCTTATGTTTTAACATCTTATAACTTCCTTCCTATGTTTTATTTACGTTTATATATGTATGTATTTCAGCTATTAGGCCTTTATATCCTTTTAAATCTACGTCTCTTGGCTAGTTGGAATCACATAATATTGTAATAATTTGGTACTTGATTTTTATTATATGAAGCAATGTAGTGTTAGACTTTGATTTAAATAAAGGTTATTTGATGAAAAGGCAGAACACCAGCATTGTGGCTATCAAGGATCAAGATTTATATTTCACTCCCCTCTTCTCTAACTGTGTGCCAATAGCAATTGGGTTAACATGCTGGTATCAAGTTGATGCAATTATCGGTTAGATAGAAGTTGCCTGTATTATATATTTAAACTCTTTATATTCTGCAGGCCTACATTGATTTTGAGATAGAACACCGGGAATTTGGTAGGACTAGACAACTTTATGAGAGGCTTTTGGACCGCACAAAGCAATTGTCAGTGTGGATCAGCTATGCAAAGTTTGAAGTATCTGCCATGGAAGAGGTAGAACAACAAGATCTACCTGAAGAAAAGAGACAAATGTGCATACAACGTGCTAGAAGTATGAATCCAATCTTGTTGCTCACTATTACACTTGGCAAAAGGGTGGGGCTGGGTTGCGTAATGGGTCAAAACATGTACTTATGACAGTTTGGTTTGGGTTGAGTTGATTTAACACTTATGACAGTTTGGTTTGGGTCAAAACATGTACTTATGACAGTTTGGTTTGGGTTGAGTTGATTTAACACTTATTGTTCAGATTTCATATACTTTATCAGTATTTAAAATTGATTACAAATTTTATACTGTATCAATAATATTTTAATTTAGTGAATGAAATTACTTGGGAGGTTCTATGCATAAAAAAAATACACTTTTGGCTACTTTTGACCCGTTTCACGTATAATGTTTTTTGGTATTTTTTAAATTTATTTATACCAGTTTAACCTCTATTAAAAGCTGCACATTTCCGGTTATTATTATTTTTCTTTGTCATTAGGAGTATTTGAAAATGGAATTAATTACTACAAGACATCAGCCCCTGAGCTGAAAGAAGAGAGGGCCATGTTACTGGAAGAATGGTTGAATCTAGAGAGCAGTTTTCGTGAAAGAACTGGTGCGTGCTATTTATCATTGCTTAAGTTTCAGTTGTTTGGTAATCCGCTTCCAACTTCACATGACTTTATGAACATAGGTCAACTATATATTACTATGTGATCCCATAAAGTTTATTAATTAAAACTGCATCCAGGCGTTTACTTCAGACTTCTGTTTGCTTTTCAATCCGTTTCCTCTTGTAATCAGGAATAACTAATAGAATTGTTATCTTGCATGCCTGATGACGTACTTTCGTGAAGCGACTGTGCATACGCAGGAACTTCTAGATCTGTTGGCCAAATGTGAAAACAAGATCCAAACCCGTATCAAGACTGGTTTGAATTCAAAAATGCCTAGCAGGTAGTTGTTGATGCTGATTTAAGCTATTGTTTGTGGTATGTTGATCTTTTTAGCATATAACATGAAATGATTTGTGCTTGTAGGTTTCCTCCTGTGATTTTCTACACACCCAAGGAGATTGGAGGGCTTGGTATGTTGTCAATGGGTGGGCTTGGTATATTGTCAATAGGTCACATATTGATTCCGCAGAGTGACCTCCGGTACAGTCAGCAGACAGATGTTGGGGTGACACACTTTAGGAGTGGTATGAGTTATGAAGAAGACCAATTGATTCCAAATCTCTATCGTTATATACAGGTATTGTGCTCTCCAAACCGTTAGATGCTATGATATCGTATGTGGCATCCCTTTCCTGACTGCTGCTTTTTTTTTCAACAGCCATGGGAGAGTGAGTTCATTGATTCACAACGTGTATGGGCAGAATATGCTCTTTAGATGTAAAATATATTGATATATACTGTATATATTATATTTATATATTATGTGGTAAAAGATATTGATAGACATTCATATTATGTGGTAAATGTATTGGCTGACATTCATATTATGTGCTAATGCGTATAAAGTAACACTTTCTAAACTAATTGTTAGGACTCATGGGATCGTGGAATACCAAGAATTAATACCTTGTTCCAGAAGGATCGACACACATTAGCATATGACAAAGGATGGAGGGTGTGGACAGATTTTAAACAATATCAGGTTCTGAAACAAAATCCATTTTGGTGGACTCACCAGAGGCATGATGGTAAACTTTGGAACTTGAATAATTACCGAACTGATGTTATCCAAGCACTTGGTGGTGTTGAGGGAATTCTGGAGCATACATTGTTCAAGGGAACATAGTACGGTTTACTGCTTCTTTGCAACTCTTTTATTCAACTATAACCACTAGTTCTTTATTGTTTTTAAGTTTGAATTTCCATAGTGTTATTCTGATCCTTTTATTATTGTTTTACAGTTTCCCAACTTGGGAGGGTCTGTTCTAGGAGAAAGCATCAGGTTTTGTGGAGTCGATGAAGTACACGAAGCTGACTAATGCTCAGAGATCAGGGTTGAACCAACTTCCGAACCGTAGGTTCACACGGTCGCCGACCATTAACCGACAGGTACATCATTGGAGTTCTGTGCTTCTATTATTACGTGCTCATTCATAAACCTGTATTTTATTTGTTTAGCATAGACTAAAGCTGTTCAATTTACACTTATAGGGGTGATGATTGGTCTAGATCTTGTGTACAACTTGCATTCTGCTTTTGGTAACTGGTTCCCTGGGTCAAAGCCACTACTTGCTCAGGCTATGAATAAGATTATGAAGGTATTCTACACTGTCTTCTTTGATATTTTGGTTGCTATGGTATATAACATCTTATTTGGGATTTAGATTTAGGTAAGTCGAACTTGATGATATTTTTTTGCTATGCAGTCAAATCCAGCTTTATATGTTTTAAGGGAGCGTATAAGGAAAGGATTGCAGCTGTATTCTTCGGAACCAACTGAACCGTATCTGTCATCTCAGAATTACGGAGAAATCTTCAGCAAGCAATCAGATCATACGGTTTGTTGATGATACAAATGTGTACCGTGTGACCATCCACAAGACATTTGAAGGAAATCTTACAACAAAACCCATTAATAGTTGCATGAATTTTGAATCATCTTTTGAAACAGAAGACTTTAATGGTTTTTCAAAAGTTTTGCTCGGTTATGTGTCTGCATTTTATTGAATAATCTTTTTGTCATTAATATACTGAAATTGAATAAGATTCACTAAATGAAAATCAGCATCACGTACACATCAAATAAATGATCAATTCTATTAGTTTAAAATGAACATTGATGGTATAAAATGAACATTGATGGTTAATGGTTTAACTCAACTCAACTCTACCCGTTTTGACGTACATATGCAAATAGCTTGGGTTGCAAAATGGGAAGATCAAGTGGTTATTTTTGGTATGAGACAGGAGAGCTGGCAACGTTTAGTTACTAAGTAACAAGTTGTTTGCTGAGCTAACTTGTATATGTAAAACCTCTAAATTTTTTGTAACTACGCTTAGTAAAAAGTATTTAAAGTTTAACAAATGCAATATTTTTCAATGTGTTTCCATGTTACTTATTATTGCAACACTTTATGCTAATTGTTGCTCTTCAGTTTTAACAAAAGCAACACCTTTTAAAAATGTTGCAACTTTTATATATATATGCAACACTTTGATAAAAGTGTTGCAATTATATATTAAAAATGCGACACTTGAAACAAAGTGTTGCCATTATATATTAAAAATGTGACACTAGATAAAAAGTGTTGCATTTGATCATTATATGCAACACTTATATAGAAATTGTTGCATTCTAATCAAGGTCATCTAAAATGCAACATTTTTTTGAAGTGTTGCTTCAAAAGTGTTGCATTAGCCTCATTTTCTAGTAGTGTGCATCCAGCAATTAAATGATAGTCATCGTGTATACAGCCATGAGCACATAGTTGAGCTTAACTCGAGGGTCGGGTCCCCTATAGAGAATTCCGGGCGAGGTGCCTCCACGAATGCCTAATCCACATTCGTCTTCCCAAATATTAGTACGTCCGTTTACCCGGTTAGTGCTTGCTAACCCGGACGAGGTGGGTCAATCCTATATGGTACCATATACTAATATTCACGCTACAACGTATTAACAACTATGCTGACGGAGGACTTTAAATGATTAGTTTCGAAAAACTCATGTAGTATATGAAATGTTTGTACTTGCGTTCACATGTTAAAAGTTGAGCAATATATCACACCCCTGAGTAAAACAGTAAAAGAGGGGCTATGAGACTCACCTGAGTCTGAAAGCGTTTAAACAAACGTAAGTTGATTAGCCGAGTATGAAGTCCAAAGACTTGTAACCTGAGGGTGTCCACGACACGCGATGGTTATAAACATGATTGGGTATCTCAAAAGATCACCCTTGTAGTTGTTACACAACTATATATATGTCCAAATTACTACGATTTGGTTGATTTGTTAAGTGTTTGAAAACATGTAGGGCCCGTTGGTGGCGGATTCGTAATAATAATCTCAACTATTATTATTTTGATTTCGTGGCGTTTTACTTGAAAAAATGTGTTTTGATTGTGTTTTAGAAGCCGTTACGGAATCTAAGTACGGGGGTCCGGGGGCAGCGCCCCTGGTAGCGGGGTCCAAGGGGCGGCAGCCCCTGGCTGGGGTCGAGCTGCCAGGTCAGCTTGGAAAATTTTTATTTCTACTATATTTCTTTAAGGAAAAACGCATCTGGACTTGAATTTGGGTAAAATCGAGTGATGAATTTCGAGTCTCGACACTTAGTAAAAATCTGAGTTTTCTGTGTTTTGCGACACAATATGCGACACAAAGGTAGTTATGCGACACAACCACAATGTCTATGCGACACAAGGGTTGTGTCGCATAGATGCGAGATGCTGATTCAACAGCGACATAGTGATTGTGTCGTATGAAAATACGACATGGAATACGACATAATGGTTGTGTCGCAAAACTTACGACACTAATTCTTTGGTACGACATAACATGCGAAATACGACATAACGTGCGACACAACAGGTAAAATACGACACAACATGCGACACAAGGCTTGTGTCGCATGGAAGAACACCAGCTCAGAAAGTCCGGCTGTCATGATTTTTCCGGCCAAAAATCCGATTTAAACCCGTTTTTAAGCTATGAAATCGTGTTCTATACTTAGTAAAGGACATATACAAGTTATAATAACAACTACAAGTGAAAAATACTAAGAATCGAGAGATTTTGGGATTTTGTCGGAAACTTACAAATTGCCGAAATGGAAATCCGGAAAGATAGAAATGTAGATCGTCGCGAGGTGGTCGTGAATCTCTAAAAATATTGTTGATACGAGTGCGTTTGATAGTAGTATTTTGCGATTTTGTGGGTTGTGGTGATTTGGTGATTTTGGAGAAAAGAAAAGAGGAGAGAGAGAAATGGTTGGGAAATGAGAAAAAGAGGAAGAAAGGTAGAGGTTATCCTCCACTTTTCGGCTTCGCCCCGCGCTCCGCGCGGTGTTCGTTTTCTCCGTCATTTAACGTTTTGAACAACTATTTTTCATATTAAGTGGTAAGTTTTAAAATACAATTTATTACGCGATGTTTTAGTTAAATACTTTACAAATCAATTTATATTTGAGTTATAAAATGTAAGTTTGTTTATTTAGTTTGCGCGTTTTAATATTTTAAATCGTGTAAGTTCTGTTTGTACGATACGAATGAATACGAAATATTATCACAATGATATTTTTGACATAAAAGCGTTATTTAATAAAGTTGGTCACCAACGTCCGTATTAAATTGAATCGAAATACATTCGATTTAAATTGCGTACGATTTAACCAAATCGCATTTTCGTATATATTCATCAATATATATAATTCGATACATTAATTAGCCTAACATAGAACTAATTACATGTATTAACATATGATTAGGCACTAATTTCTAGTCCTAATTTGGCGGGTGTTACATTCTCCCCCTGTTAGAAGAATTTCGTCCTGAAATTTAGTTCGACGTCGTGTTTGATGCAGAATCAGTGAATAGTTGAGGATATTTGAGTCGCATTTGGTCTTCCCGTTCCCAGGTGAATTCCGGACAACGCCGCGAATTCCATCTGACCTTGACGATGGGAATACGACTTTGTTTCAGTTGTTTGACCTCACGGTCCATAATTTCAGCGGGTTCCTCAACGAAGTAAAGTTTATCGTCAACACGAATTTCATCTAGTGGGATAATAAGTGTCTCATCAGACAGACACTTCTTCAAATTTGAAATATGAAAAGTGGGGTGCACGCTGCTGAGTTCGGATGGCAGCTGCAATCGATAAGTTACGGGGCCAATCCGTTCGAGGATCTCAAAAGGCCCGATGTACCTGGGATTCAACTTCCCGCGTTTGCCAAAACCGATGACGCCTTTCCAAGGCGATACTTTTAAGAGTACTCGATCCCCAACTTGGAACTCGAGTGGTTTGCGTCTCACGTCAGCATAACTTTTCTGACGATCACGTGCGGCTTTGAGTCGATTTTGGATTTCCACAATTTTCTCGGTGGTGGCGTGAATGAGTTCGGGACCAGTGAGTTGACTATCTCCCACTTCAGTCCAACAGATCGGTGATCGGCACTTACGACCGTACAGTGCCTCAAAAGGTGCAGCCTTAATGCTGGCGTGATAGCTGTTATTGTACGAGAATTCGCACAACGGTAGATGTCTTTCCCAGTTTTTACCGAAATCAACTACGCAGGCGCGTAGCATATCTTCCAGTGTCTGAATGGTTTGTTCACTTTGGCCATCGGTTTGAGGGTGGTATGCGGTACTCATATCGAGACGGGTACCCATTGCTTTCTGAAGTGATTGCCAAAAGTGAGAAGTGAAGCGGGCATCTCTGTCAGAGATGATCGAGATTGGAACACAGTGATGAGAAACGATTTCTTTAATGTAGATTTGTGCAAGGCGCTCCATTTTATCGTTTACCTTGATTGCCAGGAAGTGAGCAGATTTGGTGAGACGATCGACGATCACCCAAATGGTATCGCAACCGCTCGACGACTTGGGTAGTTTGGTTATGAAATCCATGGCAATTTGTTCCCATTTCCATTCAGGGATTTCAGGTTGTTGGAGTAAACCAGGCGGTTTCTGATGTTCGGTCTTGACTTTCGAGCAAGTAAGACACTTGCTGACATACGTGGCGATTTCGGCTTTCATGTTTGGCCACCAATAAAATTCTTTGATTCCGTGGTACATCTTATCGGATCCCGGATGGATAGAATATTTAGACTTGTGAGCTTCATCCATCACCAAGTCTCGTAGGTTCCCGAAATTAGGCAACCAGATTCGGTTTGAGAAATACCTAATCCCGTTAGATTTGATTTCAAATTGTTTGTCAATACCCCGTAAGGCTTCATTTTTGATGTTTTCAGGTTTCAGGGCTTCGATCTGAGCGGTATGAATCTGAACGGTAAGATCGTTGTGAATGGTCATACTGAGGGCTCGGACTCGAAGTGGTTTTGGTCGTTCCTTTCGACTGAGGGCATCGGCCACAACATTAGCCTTCCCTGGATGATACTTGATCTCGCAATCGTAATCGGTAAGCAACTCGACCCATCGACGTTGCCTCATATTGAGATCCTTCTGATCGAATATATGTTGGAGACTTTTGTGATCGGTAAAGATTGTGCACTTAGTGCCGTAGAGATAATGTCTCCATATTTTGAGAGCAAAAACGACAGCTCCCAGTTCGAGATCATGAGTGGTGTAGTTCTTTTCGTGAATTTTCAGCTGTCGTGAGGCATAGGCAATGACTTTGTCTCGTTGCATCAGCACGCAACCGAGACCTTGGTGAGAAGCATCGCAGTATACCACGAAGTCATCGGTGCCTTCGGGTAAGGATAGAATTGGAGCAATGCAAAGCTTTTGTTTTAATAATTGGAACGCTGACTCTTGTTTATCGGTCCAATCGAACCTTTTGTCCTTCTGAGTCAGTACCGTGAGTGGTTGAGCTATTTTGGAGAAATTTTCGATAAATCGCCGATAGTACCCAGCAAGACCCAAGAATTGTCGTACTTCAGTTGCAGAGGTGGGTGCTTGCCAGTCTTTGATAGCCTTGATTTTTGATGGGTCAACGTGGATTCCCTGACTGTCGATCACGTGACCAAGGAATTGAACAGTTTGTATCCAGAACTCACACTTAGAGAATTTGGCATAAAGCTCCTCGTGTCTAAGGAGTTCAAGGATGGTTTTGAGGTGTTGCGCATGTTCTTGTTCATTGCACGAGTAAATGAGTATGTCATCAATAAAGACGATGACAAACTTATCGAGGTAAGGTTTGCACACCCGGTTCATGAGGTCCATGAATACAGCCGGTGCGTTGGTTAGACCGAAGGGCATCACTTGGAATTCGTAGTGCCCGTAACGAGTTCTGAAAGCAGTTTTTGGAATATCGGTGTCGCGAACCCGTAACTGATGATAACCTGATCGCAGGTCGATTTTTGAGTAGAAACTTGAACCCTGAAGTTGGTCGAACAAATCATCAATGCGAGGAAGTGGATAACGGTTCTTGACGGTCAATTTGTTCAACTCTCGATAGTCGATGCACATTCTGAATGAACCGTCCTTCTTTTTAACAAATAAGACCGGAGCTCCCCAAGGTGAAGAACTTGGTCTAATGAATCCTCTATCCAGAAGTTCCTGTAACTGGGCAGACAACTCCTGAAGTTCGGATGGGGCTAAACGGTACGGTGCACGGGCCACCGGTGCGGCACCCGGCACGAGATCAATTGAGAACTCAACCTGTCTAGATGGAGGTAAACCAGGTAGTTCTTCCGGAAAGACTTAGGGAAAGTCTCTAACAATTGGCACATCCTCAAGTCGCTTCTCCTCCGACTTCTTCTCTGTGATGTGTGCGAGTATTGCAGGGTAACCCTTTCTCAGAAATTTTCGGGTTTTTAAGCAAGAGATGATATTGAGTCTCGTCCCACCGGTCTCCCCCTGTATGATCAAGGTTCCACCGGCAGCGAGTGGAATGCGGACAATCTTATCGTAACAAACGATTTCTGCTCGGTGTTTGGACAACCAGTCCATTCCAATGATGACGTCGAAACTTCCGATTTCAACGGGTACAAGATCGATTGAAAAGGTTTCATCAGATAGGTTTAAAGTGCAATTAGGTATCACACTATCGGTTTCTATAAGTTCCCCATTTGCTAGCTCTACAGTGTACTTAACATCTAAGGCAACAGGAGTGATGTCAAGTAGTGGGCAAAAGTCATCAGAGATAAAGCTTCTATCAGCACCAGTATCAAATAGAACAGAAGCATGTAAGTTGTTGAGGAGGAACATACCCGAGACCACATTCGGGTCTTGGCGGGCGTCCCCAGATTTTATGACGAAGGCTCTGCTTCGGGTGTTGTTGTTGTTGCTGTTGCGGTTGTTGTTGTTGTTGTTGTTGTTGTTGTTGTTGTTATTCTTCAGCTTTGGGCACGTTTCCCTGAAGTGCCCGGGTTTCCCACACTCAAAGCAGACTTTGGGTGGTCTGGTGTTGTTGGAATTGTTTTTGGCAGGAGAATTGCAATCTTTGGTGAGGTGGCCGTACCTCTTGCAATTGTTGCAAAAGGGACCACAGGAGCCTTCATGGTGGCGACTGCACTTGGAACAATAGGGTTTGTTCCCAGTGTAGCCCCGTGTGATGTCGGTGGTGGTGTTGTATGCTTTGATGGTGTCGGGTTTCTTGTTTTGTTGGCTGGAGTGGTTATTGTGGTAGTCGGACCACTTTCGTTTGTTGTTGTGAGAGGACGAAGTAGGTGGTTCAGAATCTTGGCTCATTGACATCAGGTCTTGGGCCAGTAGGATTGCACCGTCAATGGTGGTTTGGTTTGAAGAGGCGACATGCCCCCGAACAGGCTCAGGAAAGCCAAGGATGTACTTCCTGATTTTATCAGGTTCAGTGCTCACCATGGCTGGGCGGAGAGCAGCAAGTTGTTGGAATCGGGTGGTATAACCGTCAATATCACCACCCTGAACCTTTAGGTTCCAGAACTCCTCATCTAGCTTTTGGAGTTTGGCGATTGAGCAGTACTTGGCAGTGAGTTTTGCTTTCAATTCCTCCCAAGTTAGTTGGTAGGCAATGTCAGCACCCACTGATTGGGTATAAAAGTTCCACCAAGAATGAGCATCCTTTTCGAGAGAACAGGTGGCGAAGTTTACTTTGTCGTTCTCCGTGCATTTACTGACACGGAAAACAGTTTCCATCTTTTCAAACCATCTGATCAGTCCGATGGCTCCTTCAGAACCCTTGAAACTTGAGGGTTTGCAGCTTTGAAAGTCCTTGTAAGAACAAGGTTTAGCAGTAGGGGTTTCAGCGGCATCGCTGACTCTTGTGGAAGTCGGTGGAGTATTCCGAGCCAAGGCTTCAGTAACAGCCTGGGTTATAAGGGATGTAAGCTGAGCATCAGTGTATGGTCTTGACTTTGGCGGCATGATTCTTCAATAAAAGAAATGAAGATACATGAGATTTTGTAAGAAAAATTGTGTATATCTCGGATGTACATGTATAAAGGCGGTAATACATAACATCAATACGAAAAAGAATTATGGCAATTGGTATAAGTAGAAACAACAAGGAACATTTGATAGATAATACGAGTTCAAAGGTTACATCCTACGGATGTATTACCAAAGGTGTCAGGAATTGTTACATCCGACCGAATTTTAGAGTAGCGCGTAGATAGTTACTAGATTACAGGATAGATTACAAGACAAAGACTACACTAGTCTTAAAGTAGATTAATTTGTTCCATCATCGTGACAAGACGGTCTACAGTGTTTGCAAGTCTGCTAGCTTGTCGGGCGTTATCTTCTGCTAGTGCTAGTCGTTGTGTTAGTCCACAGGCATACTCTTCTGCTTCATGTGAACGCTGTTCACATTCTTCCATCCTTTGTCGCAGGAGGGCATTTTCCACGCTTATCTCGATTACTTGGTTGCGAAGGACATCCATGTTGTTGTTTGTGGTTTCAAGGTCGTCGGAGACTTGTTCGATGCGTTCAAGGGATGTAAGTCTCCAGTTTTCGTTCGTTTCCTGCAGCACGACATCCATGGTGCGAAGTCGCTGCTCGTGTTGGTTCACCCTAGCGGCTAAAGCCGGCAAGGTGAGGTGAGTAGGGTACGGGCCAGCTCGAGGTAACCTGGCGTTCCTCCTAGCTACCCTTGGGTTCTGCGACCCAGATTGAGAGCGAGATGAATTTGATGGTGTGTTTGCCATTTCTGAGACAAAGTGTAAGTAAGATTGAGGCCTATATTCATATAGTTCCTATATAATATAGCCTATTGAGTGTCTAGCATAAACATGTTTAAGTCTCGGTTCTCTCGAGGTCAGAGTCTTCTATTGTACCCTGTTCAGCCATAACTACTTTCAGATCTTACATCATCTTTGCTTAATTGTACATAGTTGATCAGGCTATGTTAAATTAAACTCGTATGATGTAATCACTGAACCAGTTATACCTAATAAGGAATACTGCCTAATGGTCATAGTCTAGGCTCACTAAATGCAACCTAGTTCACTATAACCTTAGGCTCTGATACCAATCTGTAACACCCCCAAATTTGATGATTTGCGGAAGCTTGATTTGGGTGTTACTAATCAATAACAAAGCACAAAGATATATAGTAAACGACTCTATATGCGTCGTTTTAACAAAATATATTGATAATGGAAATGTTTACAACATTTAAAGCTTTACATAGCTCGAGTTTAAATAAAAGGAGATTTCAGTACATAAGTACTTGTACAAAATATACTAATGCAAGAAAATCTCAATCGTCTGCATGCTGACTCGAGCTAAAGTCCTGAAGCAGAAACATCCCACTGCTTGGTACCTGCGATATATGCTAAAAGGTCAGCTAAAAGCTGGTGAGCTCACAGGTTTGAAATCAGTTATTATAGTATGAACTGCAAGATTTAAATAATGAATTGCATCCAGCAATTAAATGATAGTCATCGTGTATACAGCCATGAGCACATAGTTGAGCTTAACTCGAGGGCCGGGTCCCCTATAGAGAATTCCGGGCGAGGTGCCTCCACGAATGCCTAATCCACATTCGTCTTCCCAAATATTAGTACGTCCGTTTACCCGGTTAGTGCTTGCTAACCCGGACGAGGTGGGTCAATCCTATATGGTACCATATACTAATATTCACGCTACAACGTATTAACAACTATGCTGACGGAGGACTTTAAATGATTAGTTTCGAAAAACTCATGTAGTATATGAAATGTTTGTACTTGCGTTCACATGTTAAAAGTTGAGCAATATATCACACCCCTGAGTAAAACAGTAAAAGAGGGGCTATGAGACTCACCTGAGTCTGAAAGCGTTTAAACAAACGTAAGTTGATTAGCCGAGTATGAAGTCCAAAGACTTGTAACCTGAGGGTGTCCACGACACGTGATGGTTATAAACATGATTGGGTATCTCAAAAGATCACCCTTGTAGTTGTTACACAACTATATATATGTCCAAATTACTACGATTTGGTTGATTTGTTAAGTGTTTGAAAACATGTAGGGCCCGTTGGTGGCGGATTCGTAATAATAATCTCAACTATTATTATTTTGATTTCGTGGCGTTTTACTTGAAAAAATGTGTTTTGATTGTGTTTTAGAAGCCGTTACGGAATCTAAGTACGGGGGTCCGGGGGCAGCGCCCCTGGTAGCGGGGTCCAAGGGGCGGCAGCCCCTGGCTGGGGTCGAGCTGCCAGGTCAGCTTGGAAAATTTTTATTTCTACTATATTTCTTTAAGGAAAAACGCATCTGGACTTGAATTTGGGTAAAATCGAGTGATGAATTTCGAGTCTCGACACTTAGTAAAAATCTGAGTTTTCTGTGTTTTGCGACACAATATGCGACACAAAGGTAGTTATGCGACACAAGGGTTGTGTCGCATAGGAATGCGACACAATGTCTATGCGACACAAGGGTTGTGTCGCATAGATGCGAGATGCTGATTCAACAGCGACATAGTGATTGTGTCGTATGAAAATACGACATGGAATACGACATAATGGTTGTGTCGCAAAACTTACGACACTAATTCTTTGGTACGACATAACATGCGAAATACGACATAACGTGCGACACAACAGGTAAAATACGACACAACATGCGACACAAGGCTTGTGTCGCATGGAAGAACACCAGCTCAGAAAGTCCGGCTGTCATGATTTTTCCGGCCAAAAATCCGATTTAAACCCGTTTTTAAGCTATGAAATCGTGTTCTATACTTAGTAAAGGACATATACAAGTTATAATAACAACTACAAGTGAAAAATACTAAGAATCGAGAGATTTTGGGATTTTGTCGGAAACTTACAAATTGCCGAAATGGAAATCCGGAAAGATAGAAATGTAGATCGTCGCGAGGTGGTCGTGAATCTCTAAAAATATTGTTGATACGAGTGCATTTGATAGTAGTATTTTGCGATTTTGTGGGTTGTGGTGATTTGGTGATTTTGGAGAAAAGAAAAGAGGAGAGAGAGAAATGGTTGGGAAATGAGAAAAAGAGGAAGAAAGGTGGAGGTTATCCTCCACTTTTCGGCTTCGCCCCGCGCTCCGCGCGGTGTTCGTTTTCTCCGTCATTTAACGTTTTGAACAACTATTTTTCATATTAAGTGGTAAGTTTTAAAATACAATTTATTACGCGATGTTTTAGTTAAATACTTTACAAATCAATTTATATTTGAGTTATAAAATGTAAGTTTGTTTATTTAGTTTGCGCGTTTTAATATTTTAAATCGTGTAAGTTCTGTTTGTACGATACGAATGAATACGAAATATTATCACAATTATATTTTTGACATAAAAGCGTTATTTAATAAAGTTGGTCACCAACGTCCGTATTAAATTGAATCGAAATACATTCGATTTAAATTGCGTACGATTTAACCAAATCGCATTTTCGTATATATTCATCAATATATATAATTCGATACATTAATTAGCCTAACACAGAACTAATTACATGTATTAACATATGATTAGGCACTAATTTCTAGTCCTAATTTGGAGGGTGTTACAATATCTAAGGCGGCTTCAAATCGTAACGCTCTACGATCCCCGACAGCGGCGCCAAAAACTTGTCGCGGCCCCTATCGGTCGGTCGGATTTGACTCCGGTCGTTGTTCCAACAGCAACAGAAGCGGCGGACAGTGAGTTTTAAATTTATATGAGCTGGGGCTCAAACTATAAGTACTACCTACCTTGGGAGCAAGCAGTAAGTATAACTCGAGGTCGTTCATAAATCGGAGCGAATTGAAATGAAGCGGATCACCAAAGATTATGGTTGCAATTAGGATGGAGGGTAGGTAGATAGATTTTTGATTGATTTGGTTTTCTAATTATCCTAAGTGCAGAAAAGTAAATAACGAGAAATGAATTTAGGGTTTAAGCAGACAGGTAGAGATGTGATTGCTGAAACTTGGATACTAGGGTTTCGGGATGATGTTCATTATAAAATTGATTGGAGATTTACCAAATAAAGAGTAGACATACTTTCGGTGTAAACACTAGGACCCTACGTTCAGGTGAAACCCTAGAAACATATGTCACTGGAATCCTAGGTTATCATGATTCTGATCAGATCAGGCTGTTTTCAAACCCCCCTGAGCCTTTGCTTAATTAAGACAAAGTCACCCTAAATGTTCTAGGGATCAGGCATAAGGCAACAGACCGCAATTGTATTTACTGACCTTTCTTAACACCTAATCGTCTATTTACTTTCATTATAGCAAATACTGATTGTATCCTGTGTATGTTAAACTATTGGTGTGATTAGGGTTTTGCATGTCTAGGTATATGATTGACACTACCCTGTATTGTTTCTATTGAAGCACATACTTAACCATCATAAATATAGACCCTCCTTTACAGTCAGGCGTTCATCCCTAGGAATAATCACGGTGTACAGGGCAATTAGGCATTTCCACAGTGTTCTGATGTGACTCAAATAGTCATGTTTTTAAGGGCAATATTCCGCACTTTTTGGCTCAGTCTTCTCCGTTCTTTATCCGATTTGCATGATTCTTGATTTTCCCGTCTCGATTTTACCTATTTTATCATATGATGAAGTTAGAATGTGATCTATATAAGGTAAATGAGGCCGGGTGATTTTGTGCACGTTTATTCGTCCTGATTTGCTTGTTATTTGGACGTTTTAGGTGATTTTTGCAGCAACGCCTATATTTAGACCACTTTAGTGAAATTTAGTAAATAATGATCATTTTGGAATGTTTTCACTAAAGATACGTCCAAAAAGTGCGGAATATTGCCCTTAAAAACATGACTATTTGAGTCACATCAGAACACCGTGGAAATGCCTAATTGCCCTGTACACCGTGATTATTCCTAGGGATGAACGCCTGACTGTAAAGGAGGGTCTATATTTATGATGGTTAAGTATGTGCTTCAATAGAAACAATACAGGGTAGTGTCAATCATATACCTAGACATGCAAAACCCTAATCACACCAATAGTTTAACATACACATGATACAATCAGTGTTTGCCATACTAAAAGTAAATTGACGATTAGGTGTTAAGAAAGGTCAGTAAATACAATTGCGGTCTGTTGCCTTATGCCTGATCCCTAGAACATTTAGGGTGACTTTGTCTTAGTTAAGCAAAGGCTCATGAGGGTTTGAAAACAGCCTGATCTGATCAGAATCATGATAACCTAGGATTCCAGTGACATATGTTTCTAGGGTTTCACCTGAACGTAGGGTCCTAGTGTTTACACCGAAAGTATGTCTACTCTTATTCTGGTAAATCTCCAATCAATTTTATAATGAACATCATCCCGAAACCCTAGTATCCAAGTTTCAGCAATCACATCTCTACCTGTCTGCTTAAACCCTAATTTCATTTCTCGTTATTTACTTTTCTGTAATTAGGATAATTATAAAACAAAACAAACCAATTCAAAAATCTATCTACCTACCCCCATCCTAATTGCGACAAAAATCTTTGGTGACCCGCTTTATTTCAATTCGCTCCGATTTAAGAACGACCTCGAGTTATACTTACTGCTTGCTCCCAAGGTAGGTAGTACTTATAGTTTGAGCCCCAGCTCATATAAATTTAAAACTCACTGTCCGCCGCTTCTGTTGCTGTTGGAACAACGACCGGAGTCAAATCCGACCGACCGATAGGGGTGACGACAAGTTTTTGGCGCCGCTGCCGGGGATCGTTGAGCGTTACGATTTGAAGCCGCCTTAGATATTCTAGCTTTTAGGAGATCCTTTCCAATTAGGTTTTCTCAAACTTAGTTGGTAGTTATTTACTTTCCTTAGAATAATCTAGATAGTTTAATTAAAAATGAAAAATACAAAAACATCTCTCTATGATTCATTTCCGTCTAGCCCCGTTTCTCCACTCGCCCTCAAGACGTCCGAAGAAATGATGGCCATGGATGACGCTAAGTTCTTCGCCTGCTTAGAACAAGAGTTGGAATCTGACGTCCACTCTTCATCTTTATCCTCTTCCGAAGTTATCTCCGCTAATTCAGACGATGAATCTAGAACCATAGGGCAATTCTTAGACCTTGACTTAGGAACCCATGATTCTCATCAGAAGATCTCAACTTCTGCATCTAGCATTCTAAGCTATCAGGTTATACCTGCTCCTGAGATTTCATATTCCTTAGAAAACTTCTTTCAATTCCCTACTTCATCTGGTTTTGTCGAGAGTAACTCTGAACATCTTCAACCCTTTCGTTTTCCACCCGTTGAAGAACGTCTTCCACCATGGGACGAAGAAGTTTACGAATACCCTCCAAAATCACCTATCTTTTTGAACCTCGTACCCGAACCTGAGTACACCATCTATCGTGTTGTTGATAGGACTTTACCAATCAAACCTGAAGAAAATATCCGCTACGTAGGTAACTCTTTTGATCCTGATAGGAGATTGGATGTTTGTCGGGCATTTGCCAGACAACTCAAAACGTCTGACTTTCCTTTTTCAGTTGAACAAAGAGAAGTCGCTCGTAGGATAAAGAAACAGGTTGGTATTCTCCACCATCTTCCAAATCAAAAGGAGGAAGGTATCTTCACACATTATCGAGAGCAAGAACTAAAGCTTAAATCAGAAATAGACCTACTAATGGACCTATTCGCCTGCACCGATTATCAACCGGTTTCCCAAACCCTAATTAATCGTCATGTTGCGGCTATGATTTATGAGCTTGAGTTCTGGATCAGCAAAGATCCCGCTATATCTCTCGTCATTTCTGATAAAATTCCATTTTTCGTTGACCCCGCTACTTATATGATCGACAAGTTGTTAGAGATATTCCCTGGAGCCACTGACGATAACATGGAAGCTGCTTTCTTTGCTGGAAGGATGGATATTAGCGTCTCACTCACTTTGTTATTTGCTCAGTCAAAATTTCCTTTCACCGTTTCACAAACATCTTTAATCGAAGAAATCACGGAGTCAGTTCATATTACCACCGGAGATCCCGATTCGAGAGAAGAACGGAAATTTCAACAAACCCTAGGAATGCTTCTTCACGACTTAAACCATATAGATGACGGATCACGAAACGGAATTTCAAACCCTAAGAAAGTTAGAAAGGAATTTAACAAGTTTATTGACAATCTTCTAGATTTAGGCAAAAAGGAACGTATGTTTCTCACTGAACACGAACGATTCTCGTTACATCCCGCAGACCTAGTTGATTCTGTCATTAAGATTCTCACTTGTGACTTTATTCCTCGCTACACTTTCCCTCAACCAAGAGCACCAAATTCACTTAAACAATTGCTCTTGGGCAATATTCAATAAATTTGTCCAAAAGTCGAGCTACCGACTTTAACCAAGCGCTTTTTGGAAGGCAACCCAAACTTTAGTTAATTTAGTTTTATTTTAAGTATTTAGGATAAGTAATATTAGTAGTTTATTTTTAAATTTAAAAGCCTGCATTTTAAAAAAAAACACAAGAAAACGTTCTTTTAAAATTCAAATTCGCACAACACAGTAACGAATTTCAGACATTTTCAGAAAATTCAAAAAAGTTTATTTTTAAATTTTGAAAAATTTATTTTGAATTTGTCTTGGATTTTAAAGAACACAAAAAGATTGTCCTGTTTTAAATAAAAACGTATACGATTTCGCATACGATTCGCAATATCTTTTTTAGACTGCGCGTAAAAATTCAGAAAACTACGAACATACTTTTTAAATTTGTTTTATTAAAAATTTTTAAACTTTAAAATTTTACTTGTATGTTTCGTATCTTTCGCAAATTTTAAATCGCGTACGTTTAAAAGGGTATAAAAAGGGATTTTAGCCACACACATAAGACAAAACATTAAAAACTTCATCTTCTTCCTCCTCCCCACACCCAAACCGTCGGCCACCACCTCCATGACCACCAAACCTTCATTACTCAACCATTTTGCATGATTCCAAGCTCAAAATTCATCATTTTATGATCTTTCTTGCATCCACAACATCATTACATCAAGCTTAAGGTAATTCTTGACCTACTTTTGTGATTTTCATGAAACTTTAAAAATTAGGGCTTGTAACTCATTTTCATAGATTTCATGGTTAAAAGTTGCAATCTTTAGTGTTATTTCATGCTTATCTTGATGCTTAACATGATTATAAGCTTAATCTAGTGATTTGTTGGCTTGATTGCAAGATTGGGAATTAAAGTGTTGACTTTTTGATGAACTATGGCTAGTTTGACTTTTTGGTTGATTAATTACTTATGTTGACTTTTGTTGATTGAGTTATGCTTAAATATGTTAACATGTTTTAATTGATCTTTTGCGATTAGAAAAGGGTTAAGCTAGTTTTTGGTAATTAAAGTAAGCTCATTTTTAATAAAATCATCATAAACATTATTTTTACTTAAAACTTTTATTTAAAAAAAAAAAAAAAAAAACCATGTTTATGACTTTTCTAAACTTAAAAAGCTTACAAGATTATCAAAACAAGTTTCGGTTCATTTAATCATTTTTTAAGTTTATCACTTTAATTAATAAAGTGTATGACTTTGAAATGAAACCAACAAAAATGCCATTTTCTAAAAACTACCATTTTGTCAAATAAGTTTACGTCAATTCTTTGCTTGAAATCATGTGAATACGGCTTTATGTCTTTTGGAAATTGCGGAAAGTTGGATTGCATATTTAATTGGTAATATGCCCTTTTATGATTAATTGATTTACTTGAGGTAATTATATGACCTTGGATTTAATCTCATTTAGATTGATTAACCATAAACATGAAGTATTTAAGTTTTTAGTGCTTGGGATAATTAAGTTAGGTAACTTGTTGACTTACTTTAATTATGCTAGGAACTTGAAGCTTTGTGCCACTTACCCTTATTTAGACATAAGTTGATAAAAGTTTTTGGGTTTGTGATTGGTTGCGGTTAGGTTTAGCAATTTAAAAATTTCTGGATATGCCCATTTCTAAAGCCTACATTTCCAATTTTTTCTGAAAATTTGGAAGTACTTTAGCATATCCATTAATATATCACTATTATGGCCTAATCTTTTCTTGTCTTTTATCACAGATGGAAAATTGCCCACCTTCACTCAGCTACTTGGCCAAATCTTCAAAGAATAGGTCACTCATTCGCCAGTGGTTGCAGCGACCAATAGGCAGTAATCGATATGTGGTATGGAAAGACATGATTAAGCTAGGGATCAGGGATGAGTTGAAGAGTTTGTTGATGTATGAGACCGATGGTCAAGTGAACAATGCCTTTCTCCGTCTCTTCGATATAGATGAGTATGCATACCGAGAAGTAGTGACAGAGTTCATGATGACTTACCAGCTGAACCCAAAAATGAGCGTATCCGACAAAAGAAAGATTTCATTCAGGTTTCAGGAACAGCTTCATCATATCTCAGTTGCCGACTTGGGAGTGTATCTTGGTTTATATACAGAGTCTCAGGTCAACTCTGCATGGTTCAGAAACAGTGTTCAAGACATCTCCAGCCTACCAAACAGGAACCATAAGGATATTTGGATGGATTTAGCAGGATCAAACTTTAGGAGCTGTGTTAAGTCATCCACTTTCATCAAGCCAGTTCATCACATCCTTCACAAGTTGCTAGCATGTTCTATATTTGGAAAGAAGGAGGGTGGTGCTGTGAGTGCCGAAGAGTTGAAGTTCATGGAAGCAATCATAGGAGGAAAGAATCTGAATGTTGCTTTCTTGATCGCTGAGAGACTTGGGGCTGAGACAGACATGGATAGGCACATGTTCATGGGGTCGATTATTACTAGATTGCTTTATAGTATGGGATTGTTGACTGAGGCCCACACTGAGGAGTTTACTGTTTGTTCTCGTTCTTTGCCATTCAACTTAGACTACTGCAAGTTGATCCATCTTATTGAGGTAGATGAGCAGAGACAGTGCTTATGGAAGAACACCAAACAGATCATTCCAGGATGTCGTCTCCCTGGGAAGCGTGTTAGAGGATCCTCACCTGTTGCAGATACTGATGATGGCCCATCTGATAGAGCCCGAGCACCTACTACTCATGCTAGTGTCCCGCATAGAGGAGCTGAGACAGCCGAGCCACCAGCTCAGGCTACTGTTCACTACACAGATCCAGTGACCTCGCTGACACAGTATTATCTTTTGCATGCTCTTCAGGTTAGCCGTTCCCATCAGCTGTTGATTTCCAGGAAACTTGGTATTCCTGACCCAGAGCCTTACATGTACCGATGCGGTCCACCACCACCAGCCATAGCACCACCACATACATCCATCCCATCACATACCACCCATACACCATCACCTGCTATCCGGACCACACCAGTACCAGAGAAGGTCCAGTAAGTTGAGATCGAGATACCGGTAGTTCAGCCAGTGATTTCAGCACCTGTGATTCCTCATCCTGCCCAGCCAGTCGCCAGTGGATCTTACCGTGCTGACACAGTCTACTTGGGCACGGATGCTGTATCTTTTGACACTTCCGGGATGCTATTAAACTTGGGACCGATCTCTTTCTCAGCTGTACCGACAGAGAGCATGCTACGTCAGGCTTACATGACCTTACTAGAGCAGGCAGGGGTTACTTCGGCTATTTTGCTAGAGTGGGGCTACACTGATCCGATGAGACTGCCAGCAGCTACCCTCAGAGACATATTGATTCAGCTCAAACTGATCAATGCTGAAGAACAGGGACAGAGAGTATCTAGTGGCCAGCAGTCAGTCGTAGGACCATCCACAGCACCAGCTCCTACTCAGCATATTGATGCACCTGACCAGGGATCCCCAGCCTCATAGTTCTACCCCATTTGCATCATCTGACTTTGGTTTCAGACATTATCATTATTATTATCTTGTGTTTGTTTGGCTACTATTAAACCTTACTTTTGGAACTTATTTGTATCAGCCACTAGTTGGTTGATCACTCTATCCGTATTTACATTATGCTATTACTTATTATGTTTCATTTTCTTTCTGTTTAATAAGTAGAAATGTTGTGATGTATGAACGTGGAAAAAAGCGAGATGACGCACTTTCAAGAAGAAAATCCGTGAAGTCAAAAGGCAACCCGAACCAGTTTTCAATATTTGCAGACTGCGGAACATTCAAACATCTCATGGAGGGGCCTCGTTCTTCTCAAAAACTTCCTTGTATCCAAGCACTTCAAAAGAACTAAGTGTGGGATCACTCCCCACACCACAAACACTTATCAAAATCACTCCAACTTCTTCAAAACCTAAAGTATGGGATTCTACACCATAAGGACCCCCACTTAAAAGAATTGAAGTTGATTTTTGATAACGTGGATACATGACACCGGATAACCCGTATGAAGCCTGCTGTCCTTCAAGAAGAATGCAGAAGAAAGCTCGCTTCGACTCTCTCTCTCCTGCAAAATTTCACATGCTTCAAAACGTTATCTGGGGAGTTTCTTAACCTTCTATCCATTTCATGATCACATATATTCTGTCTTGTTAGCTTGTTATATTCTATACCCTATCCTGAGCTTATCACTAAGTGTGGGATTCAAACCCAAATTTAACACTTAAGAAACATTTTCTTACATGTTCAAACTCTAAGTGTGGGATTTTACCTCCAGTAAAAACTCAACTCAAGAGAACATTAGGGACAATGTTCCTCTAAGTGTGGGATAGCAAGGTATAGAATACCTTGGATAATTTTAGGCAATTTTTATGTCCAAAATAGCATTACTCAGAAAATGTTTTTCCCAAATAACGAATTTTTTAAACAAATTTTTTTTCAAAAAATTTAAAATTATGAGTTAAATTATGAAACTAAACTCTAATTTTTTGAGTTAAATACTTTCGAAAAGAATCATTCTCGAAATATGAGTAAGGTATTTTGGAATATAGGGAAAATAAGGTAGAAATTTCTCAAGCAAGAAACAATAATCTGAAAGGAGCATGGCTAGGCACATACAACCCTATTTTGTAGTGAGGTATCTTGAGCCTAAAAGCATTCATCTTTAATGCTTCACTTTCATTTCTTGTGTGTGCCGATGCTTGCGTCTCTGAATTAGAACTTGCTCCAGACATACGTTTCAAGACCACGTTGGTGTGTACCGTACGCGGTATAGGTGCAGCTAGATGACCTTGACATTTCTTAGGATTTAAATCCAATTCTTACATATCTCTTCAAGCCCAAAACCCTTCTGATACTTACTTTCAGTATCGATGATCCGCCTAGTAAACCCTGTTGAGCCTAAACCTTTCATTTCTTAAAAACCCTCGTACAAAACCCCTACTCACCCAAAATTCCCAAAACCTTATCTTAGAATTTCTAAGGTCATGAAAAACATCTTTTGGAACATCCTCTTCAATTATTCTCTAAAGTCTTCCTCTTCTGTGTACTCTAAAAAGTCAAAGTGCGAAAAATTGGCACGACAAAAGAAATTGAGGTTCAAGATCAAAGATCATAGTTCCGAAAAGGATTTCTGAAAGGATCAACATAAAATATCCTTAGAAATTCTCTGGCAAAGAAGTTCTGAAGAATAAAAGAAAAATAAAAAGTAGAAAATCAAGAAAAGAAAAAGAAACATTTCCATCAAATAAAGCTGAGTGCTTCAAGTATCACCTTCTCAAGAAAAATTCGATAGAAGACGAGCAGCTACAAAATCCTCCGTTCCGTTCTGAAATAAAGTTTTTCACTATCTTTGAGTTTTAAGATAAGTCAAACCCTTACAACCAAACATATACCACTACCCATACCCTTAAACCTCACCAAACACTACCACCCGTTGAATGTCTTGGGATAGTTAGCACCGTCCTCACCTAAGTGGTGGAGATCCGATTCTCGACCAAGCTTATGACGATGAGTGCTGCATGACTGGCTTATTTGAGCGATTTCAATTGTTCTAGATTATTAGGGAACCCGATACGCTTTGAGTGAATTGAGTGACCACCTATAGTGAGATCGCCTAGTCATGTGTACTCCAAGATCACGAGAATTGGTAGTATGCTTGATGATAACTGCTTCTTGCTTCTGAAAGGATCATCTTATCCTTTCCCTTATTCTTAAACAGTCTTAGTCATATGAGAAGTGGTATCATTTTGAAATTATTTTGACTCACCCCTTAAAAACCTCATTTTAAATGTTTTTCTAACTGAGTGTTGCTTGAGGACAAGCAACGCCTAAGTGTGGGATAACTTGATGTGACTCAAAAAGTCATGTTTTTAAGGGCAATATTCCGCACTTTTTGGACGTAACTTTAGTGAAAACATTCCAAAATGATCGTTATTTACTAAATTTCACTAAAGTGGTCTAAATATAGGCGTTGCTGCAAAAATCACCTAAAACGTCCAAATAACAAGCAAATCAGGACGAATAAACGTGCACAAAATCACCCGGCCTCATTTACCTTATATAGATCACATTCTAACTTCATCATATGATAAAACAGGTAAAATCGAGACGGGAAAATCAAGAATCATGCAAATCGGATAAAGAACGGAGAAGACTGAGCAGTATCAGACCCTATAAAGACATTTCGGCTATGCTTGAGCTATACACATCCAATTTCAGTGAAGTTGGCATCATTAGAAGCGTAACGGAATTACAGTTATCTCCAGTTACAGTATGAAACTATGAACTTTCCTTTAAAAGGCACGGTACTTCGTATAGCGTTGGAAACACCTCACGTGGAGTACAAATACGTGGAAGCTAAGGAAATGCCATGGATTGTTTCATCGTGAATTACCTAGAAGTGATCCTTCTAGAACTGTGGTCTAGGAATCAAAGCTGTGGAAATGCTTGTTGCACTGTACACCGTTAGTACACCTAAGATCTGGAACACTGTGGAAATGCTTAAATGCCCAGTACACCGTCAGTACATCTAGGGTTTGAAACACTGTGGAAATGCCTAATTGCCCTGTACACCGTGATTATTCCTAGGGATGAACGCCTGACTGTAAAGGAGGGTCTATATTTATGATGGTTAAGTATGTGCTTCAATAGAAACAATACAGGGTAGTGTCAATCATATACCTAGACATGCAAAACCCTAATCACACCAATAGTTTAACATACACAGGATACAATCAGTTTTTGCCATACTAAAAGTAAATAGACGATTAGGTGTTAAGAAAGGTCAGTAAATACAATTGCGGTCTGTTGCCTTATGCCTGATCCCTAGAACATTTAGGGTGACTTTGTCTTAGTTAAGCAAAGGCTCAGGAGGGTTTGAAAACAACCTGATCTGATCAGAATCATGATAACCTAGGATTCCAGTGACATATGTTTCTAGGGTTTCACCTGAACGTAGGGTCCTAGTGTTTACACCGAAAGTATGTCTACTCTTATTCTGGTAAATCTCCAATCAATTTTATAATGAACATCATCCCGAAACCCTAGTATCCAAGTTTCAGCAATCACATCTCTACCTGTCTGCTTAAACCCTAATTTCATTTCTCGTTATTTACTTTTCTGTAATTAGGATAATTATAAAACAAAACAAACCAATTCAAAAATCTATCTACCTACCCCCATCCTAATTGCGACAAAAATCTTTGGTGACCCGCTTTATTTCAATTCGCTCCGATTTAAGAACGACCTCGAGTTATACTTACTGCTTGCTCCCAAGGTAGGTAGTACTTATAGTTTGAGCCCTAGCTCATATAAATTTAAAACTCACTGTCAGCCGCTTCTGTTGCTGTTGGAACAACGACCGGAGTCAAATCCGACCGACCGATAGGGGTGACGACACCTTTCATCTCTAAGACGAAAGCACAGATAGAAACTCCAGGTTTGGGCTTGCAAGCCATGAGGGATTTTACCACATCAAGGCATTCTTTGCTTGCCTTAGCCTGAAACATGTCTTTCAACTGTTGGTTCATTTCATAAGCCCAAGTGTTTTCAAAAGTCTTTTGCAGTTCAGGGCTCATGGAAGATGCCATGATACAAGACACTTTATTCGCATCATCATAATGTTTTCGGTGTGCCTCAATCTTCTCTTGGGTTGATTCTTCATCAATTATGGGAATCTGCTCATCGAGAACATACTCCTTGTTCTCGTACCTCAAGGTAAACCTTAGGTTAAGCATCCAGTCCATGTAGTTTGGACCAGTCAGTCTTTCCCTCCCAAGAACCGAGAGTAGTGAGAAGTTCGAGTTATTTGTGGGATTGGGGACGGGAGGATTTGCACCATTTAAATTATCCATCTATGAGATAAAACAGTTTTAGTTAGTTTGAATATTCCTTAATTAATTACCCAATTTTCTAAATTAATGCTAAGATCTATATTTTCAGTTTTATGAAAAGGGTCGCTGTAATCATATAACTAAAATACTTTTGTCTATTTCATTTCTATGAAACTTCTAGATCTTTGAGATTCATTGATTCTTATCAATGGCATGTTAATCTCGGTTATGCTCATCTACTATTCATGACTGGTATGCCGAAGATCATGAACAAGATGGTGAATTAACCATGCAAACCCCGCGTGATCCCCGGCTCGAGTACGCTCGAGAATCGCGAGTCTCAATCACCTCTCATTATGTCCTCATATTAATGTGCCGGTTGTAACATCATAAATTTCAACTATTGATATAATTAAGGTGATTTCACTTTTATAAAGAGATTAAAAGCTAATAATAAAGATTGGTTTATAAGCTTGGATTATATGAATATTTAAGGAACAAATTAGCAAGTGGCTTAGGTATAATTACATAATTCTTAAATTTACATAATGTGCCAAGTGAGAATAATTAAAGTACATAAGTTATATGCCATTTAAAACTTGCAAAAGATCAAATATGTATCATACTGTTTACGTTATTTTGTAACCATCTATTATTACCAAGTATAGTAATATCGTATCATTAAAATTTAAATAGAATATTTATTTGTAGTCTATGGTACAAACTTGACTAACTCATATCATCTAGTAGGTCAAATGTATGGCATGTCAAGGTAATCCTCTACAAATTACACATTTACATACATGTGTTGGCATCTAATTGTAGTCTAAGTTCAAGACTTGTGACTAAGCTAGTTAATTTCATGTTATAAATAGGACCATTAATACTACGTACGTTTTAACTCATACCTTCAATTCATTATTTCAATCTCATACTTTATACATACGTACGTACTCCATGCATTTCACTAACATCAATAGGGTGATATCATTTATCGAAAAAGTCAGACAAACAATCTATGTTAAACGTGCAAGGTGAGTTCCGTGTTATTTTCAAAACTGAGATATATGCGATATACCACGTGATTACTTGTCTACTTGATTACCTGTTAATTGCATATAATAGCACGTTGATTTTGATACATACATATATGTCACGTTAGTCGTTGGTCAAATCAGAGGCTGAAATGTAATGGTCGTTGGCTTATATATAAAGTACGATTAGTAAACAAGGTGCATCTTGTTGTACTAAGTCGATACTAGCAGATACTTGCCTATAAAGTTTAGGCTTGTATAGATAGTTGTGACATACACTAGTACAAAAACGGGTATATATGGCGGTGAAATAGGCCATCTGAAGCGGTGAATAGACCGCCCCTGATACCGGCGCCACGAAAAGTGGGAACTTGTTTGAAGCGGTCAAACGACCGCCACAAATTCTATAAATAGAAGCGGTCAAATCAAAAAATAGAGCGGTTATATAGATACAAAAATTGCCGGGAAGAATAACATTTGAAGCGGGTTAGTGATGACTACTAAAGCGGTTAATTTTGACAATTTTGAAGCGGGTTAGTAAAACAGTATTTGTAGCGGTTCACTTGAAAATAATAAATGTGTAAATGGAGCGTTGTCTATCTAGTTTTTGTGGCGGTTTTTTAAATGGAAATTGAAAAAAAAATACATTTGTTGTAAAACAGTATAAATATGTAAATGGAGCGTTGTCTATATTAGTTTTTGTGGCTGTTTTTTAAATGGAAATTGAAAAAAAAAATAGATTTTTAGTGGCTTTTGACTAGCCATTTGTGGCGGTTGTTATAATTAAAGTATTAAAAAAAAAAATCTTAGAACTGCGTATATATGCATTTAGTTAGCATTTGGAGCGGATGTATCGTATATATATGTATATGCTGCTGCGAGCATGCAGAATGCAAATACCAAAACCAGCACAATCCAAAAACCAAATTGACAAACAATTCAAAACAAAATCTAACCGGCCTGAACATATAAATCATGCTAATAAGTAATAACATTACGTATGTACAACATATATAACCTAAATATAATGTTTAAATGTTTAAAATGGGTTTATTTACTTGTTCTGACCGTCAAGAATGTACCTCTTTGCAAATTCGATTGTGCCCTCGATTACCAACTTGTCCAGTATATCGGCTGTATAAGGGGACAAGTCGCTCCAAGCCTATAATAAATTCAAATTAAAACATAAAAAAGAGAACGAGTTTAATGCATTGAATTATACATAAATTATATATTACGTACTATATATGGACTTACATTTTGTGGGAAATCTGGTTGCATACTCATAAAGAATTGTTGCATATGCATCATTACGTAATACCCACATTCCCAACTGTCTTGTTGTTGAGGACACTGATTTGAAGCACAAAGTTAGTTTAACACATATAATTTATGATCAATTTGCATATATATCAAGTTTTTCAAACTATATAATATGCTTACCAACACCATCTCCCATTGCCAATCCTCGCCTTTTCTCCTGAAAATTCAGTACTATGAAGTTAACTACAAGTTATAAGAAACAATTGCCTAATTAGCATTTTCATTCAAGTTAACATATATACTTACCCATGAACACCCTTTACGAATTTATAAGACTTCCAAGTCTTTTTCAGCTTCATCGAATCTAATATGTATCCGCGGTTCTCAACATTGTCAAGAATGATAAGCACCCAATGTTTACTACCCAAAAGTTACAACATTTCAGTTTTAAATAATAAATAAGGCAATGTACGTAGCAAATATATATAGATATAATACATACCTTGCGAAATAGGGAGCAAGGAAAAAACGCTTATCATTGTGAGCAGTGAACACATCTGTGACGTGCTTCATGACAGTGGAGATAGGAACTGTTTCCTGGATTAGATGAGGATTAAGGAACGCGCAGTTGCAGGGAAAGCCCAGCTTCGGTTTGCAAAGATACAAGTACCTAAATAAACACCAAAATTTATAGGATAGAATTAGAATGTAATACACATATTTTGTTAATTAAAGATACAAAACGTATGTTTTAAAGAACTTACATCGACCACCAATTAAGAACAATGACATCGAGCCAATTGTCTGTCACCCAAATTAAAAGAGCCTCATACTCAAACCAATCTAGGATCGGCTCAGGATACATATTATAAGGGGATTTAATCTCAATTGATACGGTTTGTTGATCAATGAACCATGATCTGAATCTCCTACTTATATCTATTAACTCCTTAGGCCTTCTTAACAGCTGCATCTCCATATTTTTAATTCTTTGACTTTGTTGATCACGGAGCTCAGATGGTTTTGATGTATTCAGAAGAACATCATCCATAACTGGGTGCTACATTAGCAAAGTATTAGATTATATGGAAATTAATAAATAGACATAAAATAAAAGATATTTCATTACTACATACGTACATAAACATCATCATCATCACGTGTAAAATTCTGAACTTTGCTGCTAGAGTCGGATGGTGAAACACAGGTTGTGGATGCACTGGTCATCAGGGGGTGTCGCACCACCTCGCTGGCATGCTACATTTTACGATTAAACAATTAACGGATAAATATGTACATAACTCAAAAGAAATACATATATACATAACTGGATATAAAATACAACACATTACGGAGTCAACATGTGGTGGTGTGGAGGTGGATAGTGAAACACAGGTTGTTGATGTGGTCCTTGGGTGGTGTCGCACCTCCTCGCTGACATGCTACATTTTACGATTAAACAACTAACGAATAAATATGTACATAACTCATAAGGAGTATATATGTATACATAACTGGATATAAAATACAACACGTTACCAAGTCAACATGTGGTGTGGAGGTGGATGGTGAAACACAGGTTGTGGATGTGGTCGTTGCGGGGTGTCGCTCCTCCTCGCTGACATGCTACATTTTACGATTAAAAAAATTAACGAATAAATATGTACATAACTCATAAGGAGTATATATGTATACATAACTGGATATAAAATACAACACATTACCAAGTCAACATGTGGTGTGGAGGTGGATGGTGAAACACAAGTTGTGGATGTGGACGTTGCGGGGTGTCGCTCCTCCTCGCTGACATGCTACATTTTACGATTAAAAAAATTAACGAATAAATATGTACATAACTCAGAAGGAATATATATGTATACATAATTGGATATAAAATACAACACATTACCGGGTCACCATGTGGTGGTGTAGAATCCCTCCTTGGTGGTGTGGGGAGTCGACTTCCCACAAAGTCGTGTGGCGACATAACAGGACCAAGCTAACAAAATGGTAAAACATTAATTACGCCGATAAAACATTACAATATAATACCAAATGGATCTACGAATAGACGTATACGAATATCTTTATCGCTTTGCGAGGCCATTGAATAGCTTCGGTACTTTTGGCTTGGCCTAAGAGTTTAATTCCCTCCTTGGGAATTGGAATGGGAACATTCTCAAGACCGTGTTCAACGGTTTCTACCAGCACAAACATGTACCCGCTCTGCAGTCCTTCCTTGTGAGACGGACAAGTAAACCCACTTGCCCATCTGATTTCATGATGACCGTATGGCATCATAATTTGACATGGAAGGGGTTCCTGTCAAACGCACATGAATTAGATGGAACACGATTCTTCACAACTTTAGGTTATTTTACTAGTACGATACATATATATCTTAAGCATTCACAATTAAAATGATCACAATGATCAGAATGATCACAGTTAACAAATATATATCTTAAGTTAACAAATTTATATATTTGCAAAGAGAAGGCAATTACCTGATCATCGTCATCAGGCCGGTATGGTGATCCACCAGGTGTAGAAAGGTGTATGTGTTCAGCATTCAGATTACCCACTTCTGTCTCTGTCTGGGCCATGTCGACCTCAACTGCAACTGCTTTCCTCTTTTGACCCTTCCTAGTTCCAAGGGCCTTTTTCATCCCCACCACACTGGATACCGCCCGTGTCCGACCCCCATGTTCTTTTCCCTTGTATTGTGTGAGGGGATCGTCTGCCCCCACCATATCAAAGGTGCCATCATTCAACATTTTGGTCTCCTTCTCCAGCTATATAAATGAAATAAAGTTTCACATGTTAAAACATTTAATAACATTTATTAGTGACAAGTTTTAGAGTATCTATAACTTTAGCTTCGGGTTCGGGTCAGCCATTTGGTTTTCGGGTTGATCCAACAAACCGAAAACTAGAGGAGGTATAATTTAGAATATCCAGAAACTGAATTGTCACCCCTATATTCTTACCAATGGCGGTACGAGACTGTGGACCGTGTAGGCCATTGCCCACACAAGCATCTTACTAATTATCTTGATATACATTTAAAGTTGAATCATACAAGTATTTACCCACGTAGATAAATGGTTAGCACCCTTGCATCCAACCAAATGATCACTTGTTCAAGCCTAGCACCCAGCTCCTTTCTTTTGTATTTTTTCTTTATTTAATTTTCCCCTCTTATTTCGCTTTCCTTTCCATTCAATATCTTTTGGCTTATTCTTTAGTCTTTAGTAAGTTATATGTGAGAGAAACAAATTTGTGAAGTAAAACACAAGTAGTCACAACATTTGGTCACATTGCTAAGTTTATGAACTTTTGGTTTGGTTTTTCGTGTTGAATATATGAATTAAGTTAAACAGAATTCTTTTTCGGTTTGGCTGAATTAATGTTAACAAAACAAAAGTTTTTGGTTTATCATGACATATGACTCGAAGGATAAAAATCTCAATTCAGAACCCAAACCTTATGTGACGATCATCCTAAAATTTTCCCCCTTAAAAATATAAAATCTGGTACCGCCCCTGATTCTTACCAATTCATCCGCCGCTTTTTTAAGAGAATCCCTACTTTCTTGTGTGTCTGTTTTCTTCTCTTCCCGCAGTCTCGCGTAAAGATACAAAACTGAGCGCTCACACTTGTACTTTGCTAGACACGGGAATTCGGTTAAAACCTTCTTTTTGTTTTTGTAATAATACTCCCTCAAACCAGCATAACCCAACCGTCCTACATGGGTAGGATCCGTGTTTGCTGCCGCAGTGGCCTTGGCTTTCTCACTTTTTCTCTTCACATATGAGATGAAAAATAACGTTAGTAACTTGTTTATAATAATGAAAACAACTTAGCACAAAACATGAGATATGAACTACCTTGAATTCATCAGTGGATCTCTCAGCAACAAATTTTGGCCAGTGATCCATGTCCATAGAGGGCCATTTTTTATGAGGGTCGTTGTTAGTAGAGGCAAACTGAGTAGTAAGTTCACTCTTTCACCTCCTCCAAATTTTATTCATCTTCCTGTAATGGACTTCTTTGTGCTTGTCGTCTGGTATGTTCCAATGACTTTTCATTAGGTCCCATACGTTATCCAAAACTTCTGGAGCAATTAGTGTACCCTCATCTCCTGCCTTCAGTTGCTTCGTATTCCATCCCAAATGGTAAGGGATTCGTGCTCTAACCTCGTTTCCAAACCAAGTTAGATAATCTTTTCTATTGTCTCCAGTAGCTTCTCCTTGGGCGTCGAACTCAATGTGACGGTCTGGATCGGGAGTGTAGTCATTCTCCTTTGCCTTCCCTAGTCTACCTTTTTTGGCCATGTCGTTTATATTTGATGTCCTACAAAAAAGGAATTTATCGATATTAAGTTCATAAAGAACATGTGCAATATAAATGATATTAACACGTACGATAAACATTGGCTAACAATTAAAATGATAAAAGAGCAATTAACTACAGACATTATAATTTATTAAGAGTATAATATGTAACAAACACAACGCAAAACGGATAGCAAACATTACCATGTGCAAATAAGAAACTGATCGAATTGTCATACATATATATTTCCCTTTATTAGAACCAGCTACAGACCATGTGAACACAAATATTAATTCCCACATAAAAACGACAGTGATGGATGCACTTTCTCAAGTATTGAATAGGGTCTTTGCTGGCATATCTTAGAGTGTTCTCACAGGTTCAGGATTGGAGAATCAACAACTACGGGACCACATCTTTACATCAATATCATCAAGATCAGTATTGAATTCAATATCTTTTTATTTTGACATATATAACGAGTTGAGGGTGGGGACCAAAAAAAGCGTTGTTTTATAAAGAACATTCCCTTTTGTATGTACTCACAACAATCAATAACATATGGGTGGTGATTTGTACACCACCAACCTTTAGCCATACACCACTAGTTATGCATTAAACTGTTGTACTGAACAACATAGTGATGCACATTAGTGGTGTATGCCTGTATGGTTAAAAATTTATGTATAAATTATATATTTACCTAAAAAATTATGTACAAATATATCACTACTGTATATGTTTCAATCCGGCATACACTAAATGAAAAATTTTACATAGAAAAATACAATTAATTTACACTATTTAACAAACTACCACCAATAATGGATGTATTGGAGTTACATGACAACAGTTCAAAAGCCGATCAAAATTGGAAAACCTAGCAATTAATGTAACCGTTTGGATATGAGTCGAGGCAAAATTATACCGTTATAAACTTACCAAAGTGCAATGGGTTTACAATAACAAACTTTAACCTAGATTTACCGGTGGATATTTGTGGATACGGTGGTGCAGAAGTAGAACGAAGCCGAAGATGATGAAGCAGAAAATCTCGATCAAAAGTGTATTCTGTCTCTATGTAGACCGAAAAGTGCCTTTTCACCAATAAAGCTTAACTCATTTGAAGCGGTTAAAAACAATACCCGCTTCAAACTACAAAGACAACCGCCACGTCATAAACCAACCGCTTCAATTGGCCAATGAAACTTTTTGATTTTTTAGCCCACGTATGGCGGGGAACCAAAAAAATTGAAATTTGGTGCTTTAGTTTTTATCAAATTCATATATATAGATATAGTATAGCTATAGAATATAGATATATATAGTAATAGTAATATAGATAATATAGATCTATATATCTATAATCTATCTATATCTATTTATAAAGCATATTGCTATTTTATTGTTGCAAAATTTAACAAGTACGGAGTAAGACTCAATAATTCATTATTTCGTTTTATATAACTAGATACTAGGCATTGAGCCCGTACGATGCACGGCCGTTTGAAAAATGCAGTTATATAGTAATTTGTAAGTAGCCGAATATTTTAATGGGCATATAATAAGTGTTATCAATAGCACAATTAATTTGTGGTGTTGACCAATTACTTTACGTTTACTTTGATAATATTTTTCATATATATCATTCATTTACTTTTCAGCATAAAGTTATAAACAAACTTCTTTGCAAACAATGTTCAAGAGTTTGTAAATTAATAACAAATAATCGTTAACTAAAATAATACGCTCTAATAGGTAATTAAATTACTTTATTTTATATATAAAAACTAAGCGTTGAGCCCGTGCGATGCACGACCATTTATATAATACTATTAAATTAGTTTGTATGTTATTATGTTTAAGTTTGAATACCTAATACAATTAAATTAATTTGTAAGTTATTTTGTTAAGTTTTAATACATTTGTTGAGCTTATGCAATGCAAGATAATTAAAAAAATAAAAATTAATCATATGTTTTTTAGGTTTTCAACTGTATCTTAATATTGTTGAAAGTTTAAAATTTATTACTGAAATTCAATAGTAATATATACCAAAATATCATAAAATAATCAATTTCATATATCTTTATTAAAACTAATTTTCTTAAAATATGGTAGTTGATGATGATAATATTTGTTAATTGCAATGTATAAGATATGGATTGAAAAATGAATCTTTTTTTTATGTAAGTAAAAATTGTTATATATTAAATATAATATAGGAATTTTAAAGGCTATTATAATAAAGTATAATTGATAAATAATAGTCTTAGTAATTATTAATTAAGGTTTTTAAAGAAAAAATAATATGATGATGTGTCAAATTAGGAGGCTCTAAAGAAAAGGAAATGTTATGACGTGGAATGTCTAAATATCAAGGAAAAATCTTTGTTTTATATGTATAGATAGATAAGTTGTGTAATTTTTCAATATTTTGTTTTATTTAATATATTTAATAATATTTAATATTTAACTTTTAATTAAATTTAAATTTAATAATTAAAATGGTAAGTGTAATTATTTAATTAAATCTAAATTGTCGGATCACCTTGTAAATTTTCATTGAAAGGTCCAGATTGCTCAACGGGATTTTGGTTTATTTATATTAATAATTATTATTATTATTATTATGTTATTATATTAGTATTATTAATTATTATTATTATTAGGATTTTGATAAAGAGTGCCAACACCGGGTGTGGTAACACTGTGTTTACAGTGTTTTTGGTGTTGTGTTGTGAGTTTAAAATTTTGGGGTGTGGTAACAGTGTTGTGGACAGTGTTTTTGAATATGAAAATGTTTGAAGGGAAAAGTTGGAAAAAAACATTAAAAATGATCAAAACGCCGTGTGAGCCACCGTTGGAAATCAAACGCTGGACGAAAAACGCCGCAAAAACGCCGTGTTTAGTACGCCATGACGGGGTCAAAAAACGGCGTCGAACGGCGTTTTTCATAAAAAACGCTGACTTTTCATGACCGACACCGAGTGCTCGAGCACTAGTTAAGCATTCCTTAATTAGATTCAAAGTATTAGTTAAGCTCAAAAGTTGTCATTTTAGAATTGATCTTGAAATAATTAAATTTATTTATGGAATATATGACTTATAAATATAGAAAGTGAGTGATGCATTAAATACAATTAAGGAATGCTTAACTAGTGCCCTTAGGGCACCATTTAGCAAAACTAACTAAAAGAAAGAATCAATTAAATTATGTTTTCTTAATTGATGTGCATGGATGCATGCTATTAGTCGTGAACACAAAACCCGTACCCCGGAACCGAACCCGGAAAAAAACCAGAATCGAACCCGAAAAAAACCGATTTTTTTGAACCCTGTTCGGGTTTTTTTCGTACCCGGCGGGTAGGGACCCGGGTACACTACGGGTCGGGTTGGAAAACCCTGTATAAAACCCGGATAAAACCGGTTTAAAAACGGGTATTCGTGGGTCAAAAACCCGGTTCGGGTCGGGTAGGGCAACAACCCGGTTTTTCTTCGTTTGACCTAAATCCCGGTTCGGGTAACAGGTCGGGTCGGGTATGCCCGAAACCCGACTTTGTTCACGCCTACATGCTATAAGATGTAATGCCCCCCAAAGTCGAAAGCAGTGACTAACCGGATATCTTAAGCTTTCAACGATAAACCATAGTGGAAGGTAACTATTAGCCACAACTTTAGACTAATAAAGAGCTCCAATTTGTTATCAGTTTCCGATGTGGGACGGGTTGTTACAGAGATCGAGGGACTCATGTGCCATTCATGAAGATATATATTAATGAAAACCTCATGGAAGACGATGTGTCTCAATGGGGTTATCTTTAAGACATTTAGCGTATCCCACATTAGTTGGTGACGATTTTAAATTAATTGTGGTCAACATGCATTAGCTGGCAACCTCTTATTTCCATTGTCTATTTTTTGATATTTTAAGGTTTATAATGACAAGTTGAATCTAAAAATTTCCTGAGAACTTTTGGGGACAATAGAGGTACGTGTTGGGTGAAAAAGGTAAACTCCTGTTCAAAGTATCACAAACGCTCTTATTGTGGCCAAAAAGGACATTGGACCCATGAGAACTATAAAGTTAAGCGTTTAGTGGAAGTACATTGATCAACTATTTGGAAGTTCTCGTGTGGTCCCGCAAATTTTTCGTACGCTAAAACTTATATGTCTGAATTCCATAAGCAAGCAACACCTTCTTGACTGTTTATAAATTCAAACGTATACATTCACTACTTCGATTCACTATGACAAAAACGACATATTAATATCACCACAAAATTAAACACATGGTGACTTCCTTCAACACTAGCGTTCAACATTATAACCATAAAGCACAAACATTTGACTTCCTTAATTTCCCCACTACTATCATCATACTCGTCGCGCCACCAACATCTAACATTACGGTAACATCCCGCCTTACCACGACACAATATTGTCCGGTTTGCCAGCAGGCGCACGACTTTTCCTTGGCGACCACACTAATATTACTCCCCATGAGGTCACCCATCCTGGAACTACCTCGCCCGAGCACGCTTAACTGTAGTTTTCTCACGGGATCTACTACCCTTACGGTCCCAAAATGTGTTGTGTCATGTAAGGATGATATTATCCTTATAAGCCCCAATGTAACTGCCCTTTACCACGGCACAATATTGTCCGCTTTGCCTGCAGGCGCACGGCTTTGTTCTTGGCGACCACCACTTTATCCTGGACACTTCCCCCACACGAGCACGCTTAACCACGACGTTATCGTGCGATCTACTTCCACTGTGGGCCGAAAACGCATTGTGTCGTAAAAGGATGACTTTTCCCTTATAAGTCTTCAGATCTCCCATGTCAATGGCCGATGTGGGATTTGCCTAGAGTGTTACACCCAAATACCTCATGTTCATGGCCAAATTATTTCCATTAATATGTAGATCACTATAGTTAAATCATATTTGTTTCTATTATATTTCACATGGATAAATAATACATAACACAAGCATTTTACAATAAATCTTCAATATATTTACATTTACGTTTTTATTTTAAAATCGTTACTCGCACCTCCATCATCCGTCACCAATTTTACCGCCGCATTGCGCGGGTGTAATGCTAGCTAGTACAGTAGTACTCAAAAATGAACGATACATGTTGTAGGAGCGATATGATATATCGGTTTTAAAAGTCATTCTATTATCCGATAAGTAAGAACAATTAATTAAGAACAATATAAATAAAGAACAAATATACAAAATTGAAAATTAACCATCCGCTAAACTAGGCAGATCATCATTAATCCACTTTTCTTTCTGTTCGATCATTTGATCTAGTGTCTCCACCATCTTTTCGCAGTTCTCGAGTAACTTTCTTTCTTCGGCAATAGATCCACGTAGACAATCCATATATGAAGATTCAATTATATGAATCATCATATTCCGTCGCTCAATATGCTGAATCTTTTGTTGTTTATCATAAATTGAATGATTTAGTTTATCAATCGTCTTTACTACTTCTTCTTTTTTTTTTATCCTCATCTAGCATTTCTTCACACAATTGGTGTACAATTCGGAATACACTCGGAATCGATGCGTCGCTGTATTCCCTCTTTTAGAAGGTGGTTCTGTAGACCCAGAAGATTCTTCCATTAAGCTATACTTGTTTTGATTTATTGTGGAAACTGGCCGGCCGGAAAGTTTTACCAAAATATTTTTATTTGTTCGAATTTATATAAATGTGCTCAAACGTACAACCAATGGCAATACATGTAACAAGAAGCGGTTTTGTATAATATTCTAAACATCTTCCCCCCAAAAAAGTAAATAACCAGACCGCTCCAATTAACATTCTAAATATCTAGAATACGTATACTACGTATAATATTCTAAAATCTAAACATCTTCCCCCCAAAAAAGTAAATGACCTACACTTTAGGAAACTACTTATAGGCCAGCCTACTACAAGTCAACAACATATGAGAAATTAAATGGACTCTTAAATGCCCAACCACCAAATCAAATCCCACTTTCAACGACGCGGTTTTGTGTTAAATACACCGCTTCATATTAGAATATACTTATATACGAATTAATACTCCGTATTTGTTATCAATATATATATATATATATATATATATATATATATATATATATATATATATATATATATATATATTCATGATAATATATTGATGAATAATAATACTAATAGAATAATAGATCGATGAAATGATAACACGGTGGATCGGAGTAACATATATTTTAAACAATAAGAGAAGCAGATTCATAAAAGAAAGAAAAACTTGCTAATTCATTTGATATACATGTAGATTACACATGATTACAACAAGTCATTAAAAACTTCATTTTGTTCCACATTTTGGTTGAACCGAACAATTTGTGCTTCAATCCTTTCCTTCTGATTCACGTAAAACCTAAGATTATAGTCAAGTTGCTCCTTATAGTCAACCTCATCAGTGGAAGGCTCTTTAATTTTGCGGGTCTTTTGAAGTTCTTTCATGATCTTTTTTATCGTGCTTGTAATCTTGGTAACTTGATATTGCAATACTTCGATCATTTCATTATCAACATCTATCAAAGTATACACCTTAGAGCGGATACGATGACGTTCCTGTTCGCTGACATTCACGGTGCTAGTGACCTCATCTCTGGAAGAAGCCATATATTGCATGTTAATAATGCTAACAAATGTTACGGAATAATTTTTTGAGATAGGTTTTGATCGAGAAACTGATGTCCCTTTTTTTGGGTCTTTCTACGGTTTATATATTTACTTTTTTCTGGAGCGGTTTTTATTTAAACCGCCCCACCTTCGAAACTTTAAAAATCTACTTTAAAAATACGGAGTAATAGTAATAATATAATATAATAATTAATAATAATAATACAACACAAATTATTGTCTTCTACTAATTTTAAACACAATTAATAATAAAAAAACTCCAGAACACTGTCCAGAACAGTGAGAATTCAGTTTCAGCACACCACTAAAAAATCCTCACTTTCAACATTCACCAGACCACTGTCTCAGAACACCGACACCACACGTTGTGCTCCTATGCTCAAATCGACATTTGTCTTACTTTAACATTAATCTACTCCGTATGAGTTAACAAAAACGATCCTAGGTAATTAACGTGTGATTAACGTGTGATTAACGTGTGATTAACTTTAATCATATGTGAACACTAATTTATGTTAATATAACATATATATTCATGAAAACAATAGATTGATCAATAGATTACAATGAACACTTGCTATTTTTATAAATTTCTTTCACCTCTATATTTGATGTGAAACTCGCAATTAGTTCTTCACATTTTTCCTTTTGATCTTTGTAAAATTGAAGAGATGAGATGAGCTTGTAACGATAACCTACCTCCTCAATTTCCTGGATTTCTGAGTAAACGTCGGCAATTATTAGACTAAACGTTGTTATATGTGCACGTAACATGTTGATGGCATCACTATCAACATCCATCAAGTTTTGAGTTAGAGTACCCATAGCCTTTCCATTAAGTATTGAGTTAGTCTCCATTTTGTAAAATAAAAAGATATAATGTAGTAAAGAGAAAAGGGTAAAATGGTATTGCTTCTATTGAGAGTTGTAAATGCTTTATATAAAGAGAGAAATGGGACATTAATGAGGGGTAGGTGAGATAAGATAATTAATACAGTGTACATAAATAAGCTGAAGAACCATCACAGGATAGCCTAGTGGTTGGCGTCCTGTTATCCTCACAAGAGGTCTCAGGTTCAAACCTTTAAACCTCACCAGATGCAAACAAATCTTTGGGTGGTGACTGAAAGGTTCGGAAACGTACATGGTAACGGTTAGGCCGCGTACATCACAAGGAAAAGCTTGGCCAACCCGAGGGAGCCTGTTAAAAATGGGATTACCCTTTAAAAAGGGGAAAAAATGAAGAAGAATTCAAACATATAATATCAACATAATAACCTCAAAATGGGAAACACGACGTCCTATTTCCACCTTCTCTCTAAAACACCACACAAATCACACAAAAACTACATCAAAAACTCAATAAATCACCTAGCTCATTTAGAAGAAAACGATCACGGAGTCGAGCTCTACACAACCATCCTCTCGGATTTCACATGCGATAACTTTGTAAGAACCCGACAATCTCGTAAATTCTTAGATTTCGAAGTTTTCTTTGATCTATCTTCGCCTTTGATCGATCCACATTCGTATCCGTAAAAGTATTAATGTAAAAAAACAACAAACGTTGACCCATCTAACATACTTATGACTTGTGACAATGTTTGATGAATTATAATAATAAAAAAATGAATCATAGTAATAAAAAATATTAAATTATATTGCTTCTCCCTCTTATCCACCTAATTTTTCTTCTTTTTTGATCCCGCTATATATATATTATCATTTCGTGCTTGTAATTTTATTAATTTATTGCATATAATAAATAATAGTAATAGTAATAATAATAATAATAAATAATAGTAATGATACTCAGTGAATTAAAGAACTTCATGTCAATTTCAGTAATGAAATAACTAAAGGATAAAATTACATTATCAAATGAAAAATTACAAATGTATCAGATCGATCCAATCCCTAAGGTTTCGATCATACATCTCGAAATGAATTAGCATGTTTTCTGCGTTTTTTTTCTCGGAGGTGTAGTATTGAAAATCATCTTCAAGTTTCTTGAGAAATTTGAGCTCGGATGCAGAGGGTTGAACTCCAAATTCGTCAAATTTATCATTGAGGTCGTTGATCCATTTGCCGATCTTCCCAATTGCCGTATTAAACTTTTCGACGTTTTCTTTTTGTAATTTGATCATTTGTTGGTCTATCTCCTTTAAAACACCTGCTTTCTCTCCTAAAACATACTTCTCTTCTTCGGTTGCCATTTTTTCAGTTTAACAAAACAACTGAACTATCTCTTACAATCTACGAAATATCTTTCTATTTTATATAGTTACAGTATTTGAAGTGGTTTACTGAAAACCGCTGCAATAGTGTGTGGCTTCCTTCTGGGTTTTTGTTGCGCTACTATAGTTGTACCGTTGTACGTAGAGTTGCACCGCACGGCCATAGATATAATGCCCAAATGTCCAAAATCAAGGGAAATCTTTGTTTTACGGAGTATATACTCTGTATATCTATTATACGGAGTATATATATATATATATATATATATATATATATATACCTATTAATATATTATTACGTAATACGTAGTATGACATTTAAACATGAAATATAGATCATCCCCATAAATGCAAATATAAAAAAAATTGTAATATAATCACAAAATACAATCTCGTAACATGATATCGGAAGTTTTACATCACCACCTACGACTTCTTGAACACACTCTTCTGCTATAATCAAACAACTTTTGAAACACACTTTTTAAGCTCAAAGATAAACATGGCTACAACATTTGATATACACTTCTAGGCTAAATGAGAATTAAAAATTTAAAACAGCTTTTGTATGGACGACGTTCCATCTCTAGAATGCTAGGAGTAGTATCAAATTCCTAGCGACCTGATACGATACATACAAAAAGCAAAACAAAAGAATGAGTGATTTGAAACGTGTGTGTGTGTGTGTGTGTGTGTGTGTATATATATATATATATATATATATATATATATATATATACACACCGTTTTCTCCTCACTTTCTTTTAAACTCCATGAACATATATGCTCATCAACAATCAGTCGGAGCGTTGAAAAAAACTCGTGTCTATAACAGGGAAAACGTGATTGTTTACAATGCTGTTATAAAGACGTTTTCTTTTCAATGTTCCGATAGATTGAGAGAGTGGGATCTTGGAGAAGATATAACAGGGAAATCGTGGTTGCTATGTAGTATCATATCATATCATACTTAATAAGTATAACTATATGCAAAAGAGTATCACAATTGAATAGGCTAGGGAAAGGGAAAATCTTCATATTTTCCTTTTTTGGGTAAAGACTAAAGAGGAGGACACTGGACACCATATACTTATAAAATAGGGTGAGAAATGGGATTGAAATATTGAATCATTGAATGCAACTCTAAATTAAACAACTTAACCCCACTGACCAAATTGAATGTATTTGCAGCTTTGCAAGTTTCGAGACTATATTGTACAGTATAGAATTGTTTTATACTCAACCCAACTCAATGTCTCAACCTTTAAAGATATAAATGGAGCGGAATAATGCATGTGAAATGGCTAAATTTTACAGGTTTCGAGATTGGACTATTCCCATTATTAACATTTTAGGAACAGGGGTGGTGATATGTCCACCGCTCTTTTTTGATAAATCACTATCCTTTTTAAGCTTTTTTTGCTGACTCTAAAAAATAATTTTACTATTATTTGATCAGTTTTGTAGACACGTACAAAATGACTCTAACTTCGTTTCTGGTCACGTACGATAATTATTTAAACTGAAATTGGATATAAAACTACGTAAGTGCAAAATAGACGAATGAAATGAAACAAAATTTCTTTATAAATACATACAATACAATACAATACAATAACGGAGTATATTGCATGAATAATGCGACAAACTTGTCTAATTAGTATAAATACATAAAATAATATAAATACATACAATAATGCGACAAAATAAAAGGAACACAACCAAGGTTTAATGTATAAACATGTTATATATCTTACAGTCTTACTAATTTCATGTATGCAAATTATTTACGTAACGGAGTATATTGCATGAAAGAGATCGATAAGGCATTCCATATATTACAGATAAATAATAGATCGAGTGTGTACTAATTATTAATATATTAATATATCTATCTATAATTTATAATCTATAATCTATAACCACACTTTTCATCCATTAAATATTAAATCTAATCACTAAGGTCTTTTTGATTGATTAAATATCAAAATGGATAGTTATAACGAGACATCCAAAAATAGTAACATATATAACATATAAACATAGATTCATTTTAAGAGTTTGTACCATAAATAGTCTTAGTCTCAATTGTTATCATCTCATCCCATCTCGCGATATTTGCTCTACGTTCCTCTATGCGTTGAAGTAACATTCGTATATGTTCTTCGTCTTCTGGGTTCCATTTGTTTGAATCGTTTTGCCGTGACGTTCGGATTGCCTATTTAATTAATTAATTGGTTGACTCATAAAATCAAATACTTTATACTTGTAGCGGTTTACCTGAACATTTGGATCGGTTTATTACTAGCCTTTATCTATTTATTTCATTCTTATTTAGTTATTTATGTTATTATAATTATATTTATTATAAAAGAGGGACGGTAATTTAAAGATCTTGGAGCGGTTCACATATGTTAATTTAAATTTCCAACATTTCTCTTTTATCTATTTATCTATTTATATTTATTTTATTCTATCTTATTATTTGTATTTTATATTTTATATTTCATATTTATATTAAAAGACAAATCCTGAGAGATTAATAACGTAATATAAATAAAAGTCACCCCGATAATAATAATAATATAATAAATAATAACGTAATATAAATAAAATATGGAAACATAAAATTACATGCACGTATGAAACACACTAATATATTACTTTCGATTAAAAAAAAGAATGATAATAATATTACAAGTTTTGAAATGTATCGATAAATAAAATATTTTTTTCTTCGCTTTTATCAAACGAAGATGACAAAGTAGAGAATTGCGTCGAACATGTTTCTTCTAATTTGAGAAGTTTTTCAAGAGAAGCAATAACAGAATTTTTGAATTCTGAAGTGGGTAACTTCTCAAATTCCTTCTTCAAACTCTTTGCTTCATCAAACTTTTCCTGCATGGGCGTGTACATACTCTGGACTTCATTCTTTCTTCTCGTCTCTTCCTTCACTTCAGCTTGCAACTTCTCGATCGTCTCTGCTTTGTAGGCGTTAAGTTCCATTTGTTTACTTGTAATCTGAATGAATCTGAATGTTTAGAATAAAATTTTAATCAAAAAAAATATATACTGCGTATTTATATATACTCATTTATTACATGGGAGGTGACTGATCGACAGTGTAATCATTTCACAAAGCCGGGTAGAATTTAATTCTAATTGGAAGTTGTAAAATTGAAAGTTCAATAGTTACACCAAACAGGTCAATAGTTGAATCACTATTTTGATATTTTTAATTTTTAATTGAATAGAAGTATACAAAATACGGTACAAAATATAATTGCCAAGGACTATATTCACCAGGAGTGGTGAATTTTACTATTATATGAATAGTTTGTCTTTTACCTATTTTTATATATTTATCTTACAAAAACATAACAATTATTTTTCTATTGTTGGGTAATATTTATAATGTCGTTGGATGAATTAACAGAAAAAAAATAATAATAACAACGATGAAACAACAACAACAATAATAATATATATCACAAGACTTATTGAATTATTGATCTTAAGACATAACTAAAATTTTACTCGTTAAAAATATTATCATTTAACTTTCACCGTGGCTTTCGATTTGATTTGGTTTGCATTAAAATCCAAACTGTATTTAACGAAAATTCAAACAATAGTATCATTTAACTTATAATTCTTTTCACATAACAACTTTAAGTGAAATTAAGTTTTTCTCAATAAAGTTATGTGCACTCTTTCAACTTAACAAATATGATTCATGGATGTATAAGTTATACTAATAAAAACAAATTTAAGTTTGTAAATTAATATGTTGACATTTATAAATCAATGTTTGTACATTGTTTTAAGCATCTCCAACAAGGGCTTTTTCTAAAGCTTTTTTGTGTAAAAAAGCTTTTGAAAAGCTTTTTATCATTGGAGTATAAAGCTTTTTAAGTGTAAAGCTTGATAAATCTCAAGCTTTTAAGCAAAAGCTTTTTACCAAATTTGTGTGTGTAGGCTTCAAAAGAAAAGCTTTGCAAAAGCTTTACTCATTGGACTTATCTAAAGCTTTTTTGGATGTTGATGATGTGTCTTTGGAAAAAGCTTTACAATAGCTTTATACATTGGAGATGCTCATGAGAACGTCATAATTGTCACGTGTACGAAAACCATGTATGATAATTATTATTTGAGTATATATATTTTGATACGTTCTTTTTTATATTTAAGATTAAGACGCACGTATAATATATTCACTTAAAATTAGAACATACATACATATAATAATTTATACATATTTAAACTTTTTTCAACGTCTCAAGGATTTCATTCTTCTTTCGGATAGATTCTTCGATAACATCCAGTGTATCTTCAATTTCAAGTTGATGTTTCGCATCCTGAATTCGATCTCTGCCGAGGAACAAACTTAAGTAGACATTAGCATCATCAGCAGGACGATTATCCAGTTGATTATCCCAAACTTGCTTCTTTCGAGATGATTCACCAACACTATCATTCAAAACACAAAGTTTTAGCCTGTTTTCCCTATCAATTGAGTTCATAGACTCGATAAGCCCTGTGACTTTTTCTTTCAATACTTGATTTTCATATCGTGTGGTTTTTTGTTTTTTGTGTGGTGGTGAAGATGTGCAACCAGATTCCATTTGAAATTTGGAATAAATTGATTTATTAGTTGTGAATAAAGAATAGAAATAAGGATATTATCATTATGGGAAAAAAAGGTTGTAATTCAACCCGATTTATAACTATGGTTCTTTGTACCAACTAAATTAATTAACTAAGTATCTAATAAATGCAAACTTTTCGATGCCCCCAGTCCCTCTCAATTTAAAGTCTCAACAACCAGATCGATTTTATCGTCGACTTTTAATATTTACTACGGAGTATTATAAATTATAATAACCAGTTTATATTAGAATCAACAGATATTGAAGCGGTTATAAACATAAATGAATCGATCCAAAATGTGAGGAGCCGCTACATTTCAATTTTAACCGCTTCACTTTGGAGCTGATCTAAGAGACTAAAAAACATGAAAAGAAAATTCAAATGTATGTCAGCCTGTCAGGGAAGGAAGCTGGGAGGGAGCCAGGGAGGGGGTGGTGACTGATGTCCATAGACTTTAATTATGGCTAGGGGAGCATGGTGTGGTCTTGTCAAATACACTAGATTTTTTATGAGATATGCTATAAATAACTACTCCGTATTTAACAAAATAGTCAAGGGATTATTTTGTTAAATGAGTTTGGTCAAGGGATCAAATTTGTGATTTTGTTAAATTTATTCTGACACAGCAATTATTAATTCTATAAATAAATACATGTTCCTCTTTCGATTAAGGCAAGTTCATATTTACCGTCCCCCTGCTATGGAGACTCTTATCCTCCACAGTAGATCTGGCCATGAAAAGCAATGCTCCAACATGGCCTGTTATTGTCAATTTCACTCGTGTAGTATTACTGATTCTTACAAAAACTTGTATGTCCATTACAGTTGTGGACATGTATCTTCTGCCATAAACTTCACTTACAACACGCCAATTTCTGTTACTGTGGCAAAAAACGAGAAGCATTTGGCTCTTCTAGACCATTTCCGAAGGTGTCATATTCATTCTTAAACATAACAGTAAAAAGAATGGAAGATGTGTATCAACTTAGTGCGAAATGCATGGATACATCTTTCTCGCTACAATCATTTGTGTATAAGCTTAGCAACTTCGTGCATTTTTGGGTCTTAAATGTACGTGTTGTTTGACATTTTGTGTTTGTGTTTTAATGTTTCACTTGTTTGTTTAGTTGTTGGGCTTCCTGAAATTGTGTGTCTTGGGATAAGTACTTGATCGAGCCGAGCTGTCTATAATCTAGATGCTTTTGACCTCAATCAGACTTGTTTTAATTTGTAACTGAAATCTTTGTAATCTTAAAGATTTTTAGGAGTTTTTTGTGTGTGTGTGGATGTGGTACGAAATTTTTTTAAGTGTTGAGTACATTGGATCAACTATATTGGTCAATCAATTTTCTCGTCTCCTATTTTAGTTACCAATTATAATTTTCATATGTTACCACAACATTTCTTTCTCATTGAACAAATTAAAAAGACATTTATACTTAAACTATTAAAATTAACATACATAATTGAAATTAATAGTGCCATAGGACAATTTTTGAATCTCTTAATTAATAATGAAACATTACGTTATTTCTTATACAAAGAATTCAAAGTCTCTCTCTTTTGATTCATAGACCTCTCGAGTTCTTTGAGTTGCTTCCAAAGATGTTCATACTTCTTCTTTTGTTTATTGAGTTTTTTGGTCCATAGGTTAACTTGAATATGCATTACTTCATCCCTTTGCGCTGCATAATTTAAAAGATCCATCATTGGATAAGGAGGACGTGGAGGTATATCATTATCTGGAATTCGAGAAGATGATGCCAATGCCATTATTATATATTGTTTTTTAAAGATGGTCTTTTAAGAGTTTATTAATAATTAATAATGTGGACTTTGGATTTTGATGTATATATAGGCAAAAGAAATTGAATTGAAGGCATTTAATTTTATTTAATCTACTACAATCACCGAAGGTGAATTTCACTATTTTTAACCTATTCAAACTCACCTACACACTATTTCAACTCAATCACAATTAATATTATGTATTAACTTACACAAATTATAAACTTTTATAATTTATAAATATAACTAAGATCGAACAACCCAATTATGTTTAGATTTTCCATTATAAATGAAAAACTTCATAAAAAGAATTAGTTGTGATAGATGAGTAAAAAATGTATTAATTTAATTATATCAATAGCCCTTTGGTCTAGCACTATGTACGGGAATCTATCAATTGAGAGGTTATGTGTTCGAGTCTCGTGAGAGACAAGTGCACATTAATCATGTGAGTTAAATTGTAGTATTCTTTTTTTTTAAGCACTTAATAATTTTGTGCCAATTGATAACTTTTTTTTAATATTAAATTACAGAAAGTAAGAAATTTCTTTAATAATATTGAAGTTTCAAGTTTATAAAAGATTTATGAATTAATATCTTGAAGTATTTTTTGTTAGGTGACACATGGCACCATATTAGGTGCTACTGTGTCAACTTAATGAACATATATATATATATATATATATATATATATATATATATATATATATATATATATATATAACAACAAGCAAAGATAATTTACATGCATGTCACAAAATATATAAGGCCGTCATGAACCGATCCATATACATTAATTAATTAAACTTAAAAATGTGTGGGGAACCGGTTTAAATATTGATTAATTCTTCCACCTGTATAATACGAGTAATTAAAAGTCAATCGTAATTGAAAAACTTTTCGATGCCCCCATTCCCCCAACAAGCAAATCAATGTTATCTTCGACTTTTAATACTTTAATTATATATTAATTAATTAATTTATAATTAATAAATAATTAATAAGCATTTTGTTAAAATAGAATCAATATATCTTGAAGCCGTTAAAAGCATTAATGAACCGATCCAAAACATATAAGACCGCCACATTTTCTTTAATAGGAATAAAAATTTAATACAAATAAAAATTGTTAAAAAAGTCAAATATATGTCTGGAAAGTGGGCTAGGGAGGGTCAGGGAGGGGGTGGTACAGGTATCATAGACTTGATAAGGCTAGGGATAGGAACATTGTGTGGTCTTGTCAACCAGATTAAATATGGCCACCCGTCTATTAAGTTTATTTATCATCAGACGTAAATGCAAATTTTTCATGACCAAGTCGATCCCCCAACAGCAAAATCATTTTCATTAATCAATACTCATTATTTGTTAAATGAATGAATCAACAATGTTGAAGCGGGAAAAAATTATTAAACCGATCCAAAATTATTAAAACTATTAAACCGGATTAAAACTCTCATATCAATTTGATTTTATTTGTATATTTCTACGACGATGATGATTTGCTATTATAAAAATAACTAATGCTTTAAAAAAAAATTAAGAAAAACATTGACCAAGTGCCTTAAATTTTGACTAACATAATTTTTTGACACCGTTTGGCATAGTAGTTTCATTGTTTCAAAAACATAAATACCATGCAACACTGAAAGTCTGAAACTACTGTTCTTTTCTAGAACCGTGGTCTATATATATGGAGTATTTTTTTTGAAAGGACAGATATATATATATATATATATATATATATATATATATATATATATATATATATCAATACACTGTTCTAAACAGTAATCAACCATTGGCTTCGGCAGTCACTTTTGCAATGGGGATTGATATATACAATATGGGTTTTGTTTTTTCATCCACCAAAACTTTGTTATACTGTACTTGTACTATGTGCTTAAATGTTTGTACAGTTTGGTGTAAAGATCAAAAGTTATGTTGTACAGTATATGTCAACACCCATTTGCAATACACTCATTGATCAACTGTTCTATATTCTATGTATCAATTAATAATCAATATATCAACCGCTGTTTATTTTTTTTAATTGAGAATATGTATCGGCATACCCAATTATAAATACCCATTACTCCGTTAGCTTTGGCAATCACTTTTGCATACAATCATCTGGCACAATCACCTAAATTGGTAACAATAGCATCATCCAAACAACAAAATGAAGCAGTTCCATATGAAGTTCTCACGTTTTGGTGATCTTCTTTCAGAACAATATTCATTCACGACCGCAATTTCTCTGTTTACTCGTCCGTCAATCATAGCCGAATCAAATCTCAACGAAAGGAATAAAATATTCCTTAAGGTCACTATTATGCTTTTCTCAAAACGTATTCACATTTTCCATTACTCTGGCAAAAAGCCTGGCAGTTTTGCTGATTCTTTCAAAAACATATCTTTTGCCGAACAAATGAAATTTTGCATCACAGAAGTCCTTGCAAGGTATATCTTGCTATTCGTCCGAGTTCTTCAATTGGAGATCAAAATAGATTGAGTATGTAACAATACGTGGTTATAATTATATAAGCTACCTAGGTTAAATGTTACTCAATCATACAGTATTATATTGTACGTACTATACGTACGTTGTTATGTAATTTTATGGTATCAGTGTGGGGTGTTAGTATATTAAATCAAATTGTTACATGGGAATTATATATAAAGATGAAGCAAAAAAAAAAAAGAATTTGGAACATGGGAATTATATATATAAAGATGATCAAGTTTCAGCACCGGATTTCTGCAGAAACTGCAACGAGATTTATTGTTCGTATACAAGGTTTTGTTATGTCTCAATTGTGTATTTGGGACTCAAACATCGCGTTCTGCTTTGTAATAACTTGAAGATGAGATTAATGATAATGGAACCAGTGAAGATGAAAAGGCTAGAGTAAATTATCATCAACTGAACATGTACATCATATCAATATATATATATGTCATTTTTGTGTTCGTAGTTTAAATTTTCAATCGTATGAATTAATTAGCTCATGTACATCGCCTTCTGCTTTGTAGAAGAGAATGATTATGATAATGGTACGAGTGAAGATGAAAAGGCTAGGATAAACTATCATCGATAATATCGTCGACCTTTATTAACTTTAATTTATAAAAAATTAAATAACTAAAAACCGATCCAAACTTTCATATAACAGTCTTCATTAATCATTATATACCAAAACTTCAACATTCATATATTGTCTTTTGGGCCGATCCATGAACATCTTGGCATGGTCCAAACAAATGAACAATACCCGAGGAAATAAAGGGATCGTATTAATTACGGCCTTTTGGGCCAAAACCCTGAAGGCTACGATCCTGCATGCACAAGGAGGATCGTCACTCGATCAGAAGAAATGCTCGAACATATCTTACCCACTAGTGAGTCTGATACATTAATCGCCCATCAATCTTCCATCACAAGAAAAACCGTGTGATATTATCTGGAACCTCTTTCAGACATATTCCATTAGAAAATGGGTATCCGATAGTATCACACGTGTTTATACAATACGTTTAATCGACGTCTCCTTTTTCTTCTTGATTTCAACACCAATAGAGAATCTACTAACATTCTTGAGTTCCAGAAGAGAAAGAAAACCTCACACTTCTGAAGAAACAAGTAGATTCGTCTAAGGATGCCAAAAAATTTAAACAGAGAAATCTCGGTTGAGGAGTTGAGTATTTGTTAATTTCTTTTTGATAGATCTGATCACGAAAAGTGAATTTGATAGATATTTGAGAAATTAGATGAGAGAGGATCAGTCTCTGACCATTAGATACTTGAATGAGGATCATATTGGGAACTTAATTAATTGATGATCATATTTAGGGTTTGGATGAAAAAGTGACCTAATGTGTATGTATATTTATACTACAATGAGAATGAATACCATACCATTAATGAATGAATTGAATGCTAACAAGTAACACCTACCGACGCGACTCTAACCTTTTGCATATGTATCTATATATATATATATATATATCTCTATATCTATATATTTAAAAATTAAATCTGATTATGAAATAGAAAATAAAAAAATAAGCTATTGAAGCGTAATAATAGTTTTACCGGAGGGTAAGGCATTTCAATTGGGGCGGTGTTTATCTAACCGCTACTAATTGTTTCTTACAATTGAAGCGGGATAGTTTTACCCGCTTCAAAATAAATTTACTAGTGGCGGTTTATAAGTAACCGCCACAACTATTTATCACAACTGAAGCGGGAACGTTTTACCCGCTTCAAAATGAATTTACTAGTAGCGGTTTAAAAATAACCGCTACAAATTGGTTACCCCAATTGAAGCGGGTTCATTTACCCGCCATAAATGTTATTACTTGAGGCGGTTTAACCTTAACCGCTGCATTTGTGTAGTTGGGACCCCACTTTTTGACTGGTAAACCGCTACAAATTAGATAATTGGACCCACTTTATAATCCATATAGCGGTTTTCACTTAAAACCGCTATAAAGCTGCGCTCTTTTTACTCGTTTTTGTACTAGTGATAGATGACACGCATGCTTATCAATGTCGGATAACGACTTGGATTACCTGATTTGCCCATGACACGGAGATCTCACCATATTTTATATATTTTACATTTCATATTTTACACATCATCATTGCATATTGTGTGTGATATTTTGTATACAAACACACGGATTCACTAAGCCTTTTAGGCTTATGCATGTACGTGTATATCTCATGTCAAGACTACTTAGACTCGTTAGAAGAAAAAGGATGCTATATGGGACCAGGTGACGACTTAGCTGACGTACTCAAAGGGCTAGCTCTTAGTTTAAATTAGACCTATTGTATATTTTGAAAACAGTTAAGCTATAATTGTATTCAAGAATTATAATAAAAAGTTGATAATAAAAAATCACGGGTATTATAAGTTGGTATCAGAACCTTAGTTTAATTGAACTAGACATTATTTTAAGAAACCTATACTTTAAGTAGTAGTTCTAATTAAAGTCTCAAAGCATCCTTAATAGGGTACATTAAATCTATTTTTTGACATGCATTGAAAAGTATGATGATGGTTGAAAGGTTATTCATGTATGTTAAGTTTATAATTACACCTGATCAATGTAATTATGAATTTAGCATTACGTGTTTGAGCTTAACAAACCTTATCGTATGATTCAAATAAGTGTATACTAAAATGTTTTATTTGCTTCAACTGTTTGAAATCCTTATGCTATTTAAAATGATAAAGAATATTAGGGGGAAAAAAATAGTAATAATATAAAACAAATGGGAAACACATGAAATTAAGGAATATAGTCCATTCTAGTCTTAGATGATATAAGTTGAATTATAAAAGTTCAGCATGATTTTCAACACGTAGTAGATATAATTAAGTAAGCGTGAAGTAGATTCTAGTCTTAGACAAGTAGTTGATATACATCAAAATAGATGTTATAAAGGAATCATAGGAGTTTAAGACATTAGCATTATTTGATTTTGACTTATCGTAAATTTGTGGTACATTATATTCATGTTGATCATATTTTTTCACCAATATGTGATACATGATATCAGGGGCGGTACCAGAAGAAAATTCGAAGGGGGGCAAAATTTAATAGTGTATGTTGGATATGGGTCATCAACTCGATTTTTTTGCTTTGACCAAAACTATTTCAGTTGAAAACATCAAATTCAAATTTTAATTACATATACAACATATAACGTATATTCATATAATTAGCGTAAATTCTAAATCGAATATGCTTATGTTTAACATGTTTATATAGCAAAAGTGTAACATATTATCATATGTAGATTATCAGGAAAAGGAAAAGAATTGTAATTATTAAGATTTATAATTTAACAATTATGTTGATTTAAAATAGTATTACATTGATTATATGCAATGAAAAAAAAATGAATGATTAAACATAAAGAGGAAAAATAAAATAAATGTAGTAAAGAGGGATCGAACTTTACACCTGTCAAATACTAAGTCCATTACCCAACCATCAAGCTAAACACAGTAATAATGACTAATGAAACTGTATTATATTTATTAGTTATAGGGGCAATATGCAAATTATACCAAAACCTACGAAATTTTTCTCTACTCGTAAAAACTTTGTGGGGGCGGGTGCCCACCCTGCCCCCACCCCAGTACCGCCATTGCATGATATGATACATCATATAATAAACATGTTTAAATGTTGATATCATGAACCAATGATCATATTTCTTATTCAAGATTTTAGAGCATAACTAGTAGTTGTAGATACAATATATGGTACTATATGTTAGTTAATATGAGTATAAATTATTAATACATCCGAAAGGGGATGATTATATAAATATATATAGATATCTGAAAGGAGATATCATATTATAAGAATAATATCCGAAAGGGGATGATTATTTAAATTTGTATAGATATCTGAAAGGAGATATCATATTATAACATCCGAAAGGCGATAATTATATAAATATGTATAGATATCTGAAAGGAGATATCATATCATAAGAATAATATCCGAAAGGGGATATACATTTAACAATATCAAGAACAATCTTCAAAAGACGATATGTGTTATTAAGGTATCTAGTTGTGGGTATCGGATTATAAATAAGACTTCTTTAAAGGGAGATGAAGAGTTTTTTGAAAGGAGACAAACAATATACCGATCGATTAAGTTAGAACAATATGAACGAATAACTCAATTTCGATTCAAGCATGATTTAAATTAGATATGTATCTGATTAAGTAATCAATATGCATGTTTTACTATAAAAAGTCAATAGAATACGATGAGCCATGTCACACCCCGTCTAAAGCGGAAACAACGGGGTATAACGGTGATAGGATCATAACACATCATTATAAAGAATTCTATATGAAATACAATATCCAATGTGTCATGAAGCCATTAACATGAATTACGGTTCATGTCATGCATACATTTCAACAATGAATTCAAAATCTTACAATCAAACATACACTACAATGTTAAGGCAAAACATGCATTCACAAACAACCATGATGTACCACAAGTCTTGAATAACTCTTAATGCAACCCTAAAGGTCCACTAAGTTCTCTTGTCCTCTGCTTTAAGTCCACTAGTATAACCTGAAAAGATATGCTCAAAAACGTCAACACGAATGTTGGTGAGTTTCGTAGGTTTGAAACCAGACACCAGAAAAATAAACATTTTGCTGTGATAAAAGTAAGTTAGGACAATGCAATAGAAATGTACACAAATGTGAAATAATGCAACTAATATATCTCAATGTACGGCAATTACCTCACAAGGAAGTAAAGCACGAATGTAAGCAACAATCCCAATGTACGGCAAATACCCCACAAGGAGGTAAAGCACGAATGTAAACAATCAATCTCAATGTACGGCATATACCCCACAAGGAAGTACAGCACGGATGTAAGCAACAAGTCTCAATGCATATAAGTCACATAGTGTCACACATTTCAAGCATATGTCCAAAAATAGAAATGAATACGTTCACAGCATAAAACAGTTGGTAAAACATGTGAGCATACTTTTCCCCCAATGTAAAAATATGTAAAGAAAATGGGGCCACGAAAACTCACCTCAAGAAATGATGTAAGTATCGCCCTTAAGTGTAATCCACTAAGCCACTCGCAATCTACAATGTCATAATGCATATGGGTTACAACCTAGACATAACTAGGTCATTCCATTGTATCCCAAGTCGAAAACACATTCACTAAGTCTCCTAACAACTCAAACTAGTGTATCATCGCAAGAACCAACCTAAAATGAAAAACTCAGATTCTGTCCGGAAGTTTAGTTCCAATTTATGAATTTTTAAATATTACTTAATGAAATCATTTGACTCTACAAATTTTACCAGTGACACTTCAATGTGTTAAGAACAACATGTAATTTTTCCAGAACTTATTTAAGTAGTTTACTATTTTTAAAAATTCACTAAAACAATCTGCTCATAAACTAAAATGACTTATGAGTACACAAAAGTTACAATTTATTTAAAATACTTAAAACTTACAAAGACTACAATATTTTTACAGAAAATTTTTGACACTTTAAAATTACTACAGTAAAAATTTCAAGACTCAATTCTTAGTTTAACATACGTTTCAAAAATCGACAAGTTAACTAAAACAATGAACCGAAAAACTCAGATTTGACATTCACTTTTATAAAATCATTTTTACCAACTTATACTCAAAATTTAGCCATGAAACCAATATCATTTGAAAGTAGACTCAAAGTACTTAAGTTTAGACTCCTGATTCATTAAAAATTACCATGAAATGAACAAGTTACAAGCTTCCCAAACCGAAGACACAATCTGGTCAGATTAGGGTTTATAGATAATCAACCCTAATCTCATGTATGAACAATCCAAACTGCAACAATAATCAAAATCCCCAATTCTAACAACTTATATACTGATTTTAACAATATTCTAATAATTTCATGTACCCGATATACAATGGAATCAAACCGAAACAAAATCGACAATACGAAACAATCGAGTATGATCAATTGAAAGATTCGGAAAGAGTATATACCAACAAACGAGAATCCGCATGATAGTAACTTCTTAGAATCTGTAAATAAACATCATGGAATGGGGATTCATTCATCATGCACCAAGAACACGAAGGAAACGAATGATTGTGATTCGATCAACTGATCGAGAGTCTGAGACTATACAACGAAATATTGAATTAATTATATAACTTAAGTAGATTTTGTAAATAATAAAGTCGTCTAGCTTCAAAGTCTATACACATTATTATTAGTTTATTACCTTTATAAAATTAATATAATAATTTTGAGTAGATCTATTATTACATTACTATTAGGTCGTCTCCTTATCCCTGATATCAATATTCGATCTCTATCCATTTAACGAGACCGGCCTCTATAATCTTTTTATCCTATATTTATTTATCTTCAAGTTCTATTTTGTACTCCTTATAGCTTGTTATATAATTCAATCTTCATAACCTAACTTTAACATGCTCCACAATTGTATTCCAATATAAATTATAAAAATACATATCTTTACACAATGAAGACTTTATTTAGTTTAATTATAAGTCTCATTCAAACTCATTTGGTTCAATTATTAACTTTAGAGTTATTTGGTTTGTACGTATACATCATCAACTTAATTGATAAAAAAAAAAAAAAAAAAATTCATAATTCTAAGAGCAATTAGCATTACATCAACATTCACGTTGTGTCTCAAACATCTTCTTTAGGAATTCTTTCATTATAATTGACTCATATGCTATAAACTTTTACATGTCGCATATTTTCATATTCTAGATTTTTGCGTCAAGATATATATTACTGAGAAAGCATACATTCATAACTTCATTTAACAACAATTACGGAACTTCATTTAACAACAATTACGAACTACGTACTCAAGATTTCTTTAATTAGTATCCTGCATGATTCATATTATTCGATCACTTGTATTTTACTTTGAGAATAAATCAAATTAAAGTATCTAGTTCTAGGAATGGTTTACTGATTCATGAGAACTATGATTATTTCTGAAATTTTCTAGCTTCATTGCAAATGATCGAATTCACTTACAACTCTTAGTACCCGTTTCGAGCATCGTCACAAGAATATTTTGTTCTATGTACTCTACTCTATAAACTATCTTAAATCTGTATGAAAGTAAATTCATCCCTAAAGAAACAATCTATCATTTTGTGTACATATTTTTCATAACTCTTGCAACATGCCCGGCCCCCTAAATCATATTAATATCTATTGTGAATTTACATGGCATTCTTCTTTCCCTTCTCTTTTAGTTACCTGATATATATTAAGATATTCTCATCAAATACTTTAGAAGATTAATTTTACTTTGGCGTATACTAACTAAACCTTTCATCGCTATCTTATCCAAACAATAATCCCTCTTATCATCGTAGACACAAGAAACTGTAAGGGTACATGGCTAAATAATTTCCTTATCTCAAACAATTTAAACCTGAATCTTCACCAACCAATTCGTTATAGTCACCAAAATCAAACTCATGCATGCTATCAAGGATATTTTCTCTTTCTCTAAAGTCATTGTGAAAGCTAGCTTGTTGGTTTGCACATCATTATCAACCATTTTCATCAAAGCAATAGTAATTTCAAATCATCCACGTACACCTTCTGTTCATTTTATTTACCTTGCATGATATTATTTTTCATGACATGAGCATATATGCTTATGCAATAAATTCCCTTACTGGATTATTGTTGAATTCTCAATTCTTATTATCGTTAGGAGCTATCATAATTATTAATATTTCTTTCTACAATTGTAAATGAACTTTTGTTATCTATAATTGTGATATCACTCTAGTTTAGATTAATTCCCTAATGTATTCTTCTTTAGCATTGTACTTTGGCCCATTTTGTCGTTCATGGTAATAATTCAAGACATGACAAACCAATCTTTGTTCTTATGTTCAACTTTATAAGGTTTAATCAAGACCAAGAGTCTAATTCATTTCTTTAAGGGAGTGATGCTATTTTAGCGTCACAATCGAATCATCAAGCGGTTAGCCAACTCAATTCAATTTGTCTTAATCATCTACATACGAGAATTAAAGTACCGAGCATTATACTTTTCACATTCGTATCTACTTTCTTTTCATTGGTTGTTCATGAGATTCATCAAACCAATGTTTTTGATAAAAATTTTCCTAGATCAACTTCTCATCCAAAAAAAGAAAATTATTTTTCTTGATATTTCACTAATTAGCGTGATATTTTCAGTAAAACTTTTTTTTTTTTTTTCAAAAAATAAAAACAGTTGTGTTCTTTAATCATTCAATTAAAGTGTGGCTCTAGAATCTATGTATGAACTCATATTATCATTCATATTACGATTTACCTAATATTATTTTTATGTGTACACCAAAATGACTCAAATATAGATGGCAAACTTAGTAGTTAATTAAGATATTCATACAACTTGAATTTTAAGTAAAGTTTATCACTATCTATTTCCTTGCGGGCCTGGCTTATTCACACGTAAATATATTTCACAATCATCAAGTAGACACCAGATGCTTATTTAAGATGTAGTGCATATATAATTCTATTTGGCTATATGTCACTGGATTATATGTAACCGGGAAAAATATTAATTACTATATATCTTGAAAAATCGTACGACGTGCCAAAGAAATTTAGGAGTTACAAGGAATATAATTTTCACATCTACATGGATTTGAGGGAATTTTTGGGATAAGAATCGGAAAGAAGATTCAAGTATCCGTGGATATAATATGAAATGAATTTCGAGGACGAAATTCCTATAAGGATAGAGGATTTGTAACATCATAAATTTCAACTATTGATATAATTAAGGTGATTTCACTTTTATAAAGAGATTAAAAGCTAATAATAAAGATTGGTTTATAAGCTTGGATTATATGAATATTTAAGGAACAAATTAGCAAGTGGCTTAGGTATAATTACATAATTCTTAAATTTACATAATGTGCCAAGTGAGAATAATTAAAGTACATAAGTTATATGCCGTTTAAAACTTGCAAAAGATCAAATATGTATCCTAGTGTTTACGTTATTTTCTAACCATCTATTATTAGCAAGTATAGTAATATCGTATCATTAAAATTTAAATAGAATATTTATTTATAGTCTATGGTACAAACTTGACTAACTCATATCATCTAGTAGGTCAAACGTATTGCATGTCAAGGTAATCCTCTACAAATGACACATTTACATACATGTGTTGGCATCTAATTGTAGTCTAAGTTCAAGACTTGTGACTAAGTGTGACACCCGTCAAATTAGGACTAGTGATTAGTGCCTAATCAAGTGTTTATATGTGTAATTAGTGCTTTGATAGGCTAATTACTGTATCAATTAATATATATATGTATATATTGTTTGTTGAATATATATGAACAAGTAAACGATTTGATTAAATCGCGCTCAATTCAAATCGAATGTATTTCGGTTCAATAAAATGCGGACGTTGGTGAACAATTTAATTAAATAATGTAACATTATTTGATAATGCAATTATATCAAGAATATTATTTGGAGAATATCTCAAGTCAAGTTCATAATGTACAAACGAAGTCTACGCGATTAAAGTAGTAAACGCGCAAACAAAGCAAAACAAACTAAGTTATAATTATAACTCAAGTATTAAGAAATTGGTGAAATACTTCAAGGCAAACATTAGATAAATATCCGGGTTTTACAAATTATAATTCAATGTTCATAAAATTATTTAAACGTTTAAACAATCGGAAAAAAAAAAAAAAAAAAAAAAAAAAAAAAAAAAAAAAAACGAACACCGCACGGAGCGCGGGTACAGAAATTAAAAAGATGGAGACCCACACTTTGGTGGGCCCCCACCCTCCAAAAATGCAGCCCCTATCATCATCCACCTTCCTTCCTCTTTTTCATTTCATCTAACCAAACACACACACACAACTAAAACACTCTCAACCAAATCATCACCAAATTTCGGAATCACCAAATCGACCCTCAAAATTTTCATTTTCGGAATCCTCACTACAAGTGGAACAAGATTAACAAAAGCAACAACATCATTTTCGGCCTCAAATCGCTTCAAAATTCGATTGTAAGGATTTTTATAAAAACTCTTAGATCTATCAAATGTGTGTTTGTTTTAGTGTTATAATGTTGTATTTAACTATATATGTCCAAATACATGAAAGAAACATGATTTTACAGCTGGAAAACGAGTTTAATTTGGGTTTTGAGGTTGAAAATCTCGTCAGTCGCAAGTTTCTGGGCTGATGTTCATCTATGCGACACAAGCATTGTGTCGCATACTATGTCGCATAAAACCCGTTATGTCGCATCTTGTGTCGTACCAAACCGTTAACGTCGTAACCCATACGACACAATATTGTGTCGTACACTATGTCGCAAATTATGTCGTATTTCTATACGACACAACCACTATGTCGCTATTAAATTAGCATTTCGTATTCGATGCGACACAGTCCCTGTGTCGTATCCTTGTGTCGCATGACGTCTGCGACACAACCATTGTGTCGCATGTCAAATCTTTGTGTCGCATGTTGTGTCGCAAAACACAGAAAAACCAGAATTTTGAAGTCAAAGTTACTGTTCAAAAAAGTCAAATTTACTGTAGCAGTACTGTAGCAAAGTCAACATTTTAGAATTATTATTATTACAAACCGTCACCAACGGGCCGTACACATTTTCAAAACTTACAAAACAGATTATTCAATCAACCAAGTCGTAGTAACTTGGATAATTTAGTCAATCAAGTCGTAGTAACTTGAAACAAAACAATTAATCAACCAAATCGTAGTAATTTGGACATATATAATTAAATAACAACTACAAAGGTAGTCTTTCGAGATACCGGTACAATTAATAACAATCAAGTGTCGTGGACACATTCAGGTTTCAAGTCTTTGGACATCAACTCACAGCTAATTACTTCAAGTTTATTAACTTAAACACTCCAAGACTCATGTGAGTTTCATAGCCCCATTTTCACTGCTTTACAACTAGGGGTGTGATATTACTACTCGATTTTGTTTTACAAGTAGAACGCAAGTGCCAAACTTCAAATACTACATGAGTTTCAAGCTAATCAATTTAAAGTCCTCCATAAGCATAGTCTCTAGTATTTTATAGCGTGAATGTTAGTATATGATATCATATGGGATTGACAATCCTCATCCGGGTTAGCACGCACTAACCGGTCAAACGGATGTATTAGCATTTGGGAAGACGGGTGTTGATTAGGCACTCGTAGGAGGCATTTCAAGTTAGGTTTCCTTAAGTGGGCCTGACAAATCAAGTTAAGCTCAGACTATGTGCTCATGGACAGTATAACTTTTATTTTGCTTAATTGCATTTTAAATTCAATATAAATCTTGCGGTTCTGACAACTATACATTGACATACAATCCTGTGAGCTCACCAGCGTTTTCGCTGACCCATTTTAGTATTTATCACAGGTACCCAGCAGTAGGTTGGCTGCACAAGCAAGAAATATTAGCTCGAGTCAGCATACATACAACTAGAGATTGGACTGCATTATTATATTTTGTAAAAGTAATTATGCTATGTAATCTCTCAATTTCAGGAATCGAGCTAATGTAACTATATTTTGATGTAAACATTTACTTTATCTATACAAGTTTAAAACGACGCATATAGTGGTCGTTCATTATATCTTATGTGCTTTGTATATTGATTAGTGACACCCAAATCAAGCTTCCGCAAATCATTAAATTTGGGGGTGTCACAGATTGGTATCAGAGCCTAAGGTTTTAGTGAACTAGGTTGCATTTAGTGGGCCTAGACTATGACCGTTAGGCAGTATTCCTTATTAGTCATGACTAGTTCAGGGATTACATCATACGACTTTAATTTAACATAGCCTGATCAACTATGTACAATTAAAGAAAGATGATGTGAAATCTGAAAGAGTTATGTTGAACAGGAATGCATTAGTTGACTCTGACCTCGAGAGAAACGGGACTCAAAACACGTCTGTGCTAGACACTCAATAGGTTATTATGTGATGTACATATATATATATACATAAGTAGACCTCATTACAACTTTAGGCTATATTATATTATATGAATATAGGCCTCTTTCTCTCTAACGCTTTGTCTCGAAATGACAAACACACCACTAGTTCACCATACTCGGACTAGTATCTTATTTCATTTCCTTGTTCTTTCTTACTCAGCATCATGCCTCCTCGCCGTCAAATTACCCTTAGCGAAGCTGAGATCGCGGGAATCATTGCCCGCAGTGTGACCGAAGCCTTGGCTACCCGAACACCACCTGGTAGCGAGGACACATCAACCAATACTCCACCACCCAAACATTGCTCCTATAAGGACTTTCTTAGCTGTAAACCGTTATACTTCAAGGGCACGGAAGGTGCCATTGGCTTGATCCGTTGGATTGAGCGTATGGAATCTGTTTTCAGTCTCTGCGACTGCACTGAGACCAACAAGGTCAAATTCGCTGCTTACACCTTTCAGGAAGGTGCACTCACGTGGTGGAAAACCCACGCAAACTCTGTAGGCCTTGAGGTTGCAAATCGGCTTCCTTGGGCCGAACTGAAGAAGAAACTGACAGAAAAATACTGTCCTGAAGAGGAATTGCACAGGCTGGAAGAAGAATTCTGGCATCTGGAGGTGCAGGGAAATGATGTTGCTGAATATACCACCAAGTTTCAGCAGTTTGCCTTATTATGCCCGGGTTTGGTCGAACCAGAAAGTAAGGGCATTAAGAAATACATTCGTGGACTTCCCGAGAACATCCAGGGCAACGTCGCCTCATCCAAACCAACTACTACTGAGAGTGCCATTCGATTGGCCCACGAACTCATGGCTCTAGTTGTCAGCCGTGAGACTTCCAACACCTCATCCTCTAACAACAACAAACGCAAATCTACTGAGCACCACCACAACTCAAACAAGAAAAACAACGCCATCCAAGTCTACAACACCAACTCTGAATCCAACCGCAGCTACACCGAGGACAGACCTTATTGTCCCAAGTGTAACTATCACCACTTTGGTCAGTGCGGTACTCCTTGCAACAACTGCAGGAGGTACGGGCATTCGACTAAGGATTGCCGAGCCCCCAAATCCAACAACAGCCCCTCTGACAAAAATACCCGACAACCTAAGTCCTGCTACGAATGTGGAAACCCAGGACACTTTAGGGATTCTTGCCCAAAATTGAAGAACAAGGGCAACAACAACAACCACCGCAACAACAACAACAACACCAAAAGTAGCGCCTTCGTGATCAACTCAGGGGACGCCCGTCAGGACCCGAACGTGGTCACGGGTATGTTCCTCCTCAACAATTTAACTGCTTCCATACTGTTTGATACTGGTGCCGATAGAAGTTTTATTTCCGATGAATTTTGCCCTCTACTTGACATTACACCTGTTGCTTTAGACGTTAAGTACACCGTAGAGCTAGCAAATGGCAAATTGATAGAAACCAATAGTGTGATGCCTAATTGCACTTTAAATCTAGCCGACGAAATCTTCTCCATAGATCTTATGCCTATTTGTAACATCCCCAAATCGGGCCTAGGAGAAACAGGTATTTCTTTATATTAAATTGTGATATTTAATTGTATTTGTGTTTGATTGTGAAATTTATAGGTAAATAAGCCTCAGGAAATATTGTGATTAATGAAATGTTAATTGTTTTAAATAAACTTAGGTGACGGTAAAATAAAATAGTTTTATCGCAACTGAAATCGAGGTTCCAGACAATAGGTCAAAAAGGGGTATAATATTACACTGTGTGTAAGTGAGGCGGTTTAATTTAAACAAAGGGGCCGACTTAAGTTTGTTCTCCAAACTTCTTTGGTGTTCTTCAAAAACTCTCTCAAACAAAATCAATAACCAAGTGCTAGTGATCATTATACAAGAACTAATCAAGATTGGAGATTGCATCATAAGTTCACCATCATCCTCATCATCATCTCCTTGTTCTTTATTTGTAAGTTGAAGTTCTTGTTTAACCTAAAAGATGAAAGTAGATGAATTGCTTGAATGATATGAATTAGAGTTTGTAAAGTTCAAATAATTGTTATATGATGATCACTTAGTTTTGTTAAGTTGATTTCATGATTGTTACATAAAGAAATTGGTAAATTCTTGAGTTTTTGGGTTTGAATGAGAAATAGTTAGATTATAGGTGATTTGGTTGAATTGTGATGAATTGAAGTTTGATTCATTGTTATATGTTGTTATTAGAAGTTTTAGTGGCGAAATCTTGATGAAACTGCAAGTTTTGAACTTAGTTTGATTGAATTTTGGGTTTTTGGTTCGTAGTTGAGTTGTGCAGGAAAATGAAATGTGCAGGTCTGAAATTACAAGGGAATACGGTCGGATTCCCATGAATCCGGACGGATTCAAGGGAATACGGCGTATTCCCGGGGTGTATTCCCAACCGGATTCCTTAAATTGAGTTCTGGTCGAAATTGAAGCAGAAATGACTGGGGAATACGGACGTATTCACTGGAATACGGTCGGATTCGTCTGAATACGGCCGGATTCCAAGGAATACGGCCGGATTCCCTTGGCTGGATAGTGATTTTTTAACTTGAGCTTATAATGTGATATTTGCTTGCATAATATGTTTATATGACTTAATACTTGTTTGATTGTTGATATTAAGTTATGTAAATATACTATGAGGATTGACTTGAAATTCTTTTGTATTTCAGATCCGACTACGACTCAATAAAATTAGATCTTTGAGTGGAGCTTGAAACGAGACAGGTGAGTGACTGGTTCTCACAGTTTAAATTGGTGTTAACAATTTAGTTACATCAATTTTAAATAGATTGATATTATTGAATTATTGATAAGTTGATTGTGGCTAAATGATTGATTGCTAGTGACTCATTCCATGATAGGTTGGAATGATAGAGGTCAATTTCGATTGGGTTTAGTTGCTATAGGTTAATCTTTATGGTATTGATGAACATTCGTTGTGAATTCGTTCATATTGATTAAAGATAGCATTGAACTATCGGTAAAATCTCTGTATTGGCCTGCAGTGGATTATAAGTGTTCTTGGTGGGCCATCCGCGGGCTGAGGGTACCACAAGAACCACCGATCCTCTAATTTGATTATTACTATTAGTTGATTGTTGTGAGTTGATTGTTTATGCTAAGTTAGATTGTTGGAATCGTTATTCACTTAGCTTCGTGCTAATCCCCCACCTCACTTTTGCAGGTTAAGTTTGCTTATGCTCGGTTGAGAGGTTTTGTGTGAAATGTTTGACAAGCTGGCAACTCTTGATTACTTTTGTTTTGGCGTAAACGTTTGTATAAATAACACCACTAGATTTTGGGTTTGTAATGAAATAACTTAATGATAGTTTTGTGTAATAACTAACTTTCGATATTATCTTATATGTAAATGTTGTTGAATGGGATAACGCTTCCAGGTTGTTTAAAAATAAAAAAAAAATGTCTTGAAAATATGGGGTGTTATAAGTTGGTATCAGAGCGTAAGTTTATGGGAATGAACATTCTAGGTGTTCATACCTAAACTTATTTCCGTTGGTCAAACATTTCATGTTATGGGGATTAGTTAGGAAAGGAAATTTGATTAGTTTGCTAGTACTAATGATTAACGAATTTTGAGATATGATGTGATTGTAGAAATGACGGATAATGAGCAACCTGTCCATACTCTAAATGAAGCCTCTCAGATCAATGCACCACCAGAAAGTCATGAGCACAATGGAATGTCTAATCCAAGAGGGGTGGAAACAGAAACTGATCAAGAGTACATTATGAGATTAGAGAATCGGGTGTTGGAATTACAGAATGAACGGGCTGGGCCTTCTCGACAGCCTATTCATACTCAGCCGCCTGTTATAACTACTGCTCCTCCTGTTGTATCTTCTGAGCGGATTCCAGTATCTATACCTTTTGTTTCTCAGCAGCAACAAGGTTATGGTTATCAAACTACTGTACCTTTTCCTTCTTCCGGATTTCCTAGTTATCAGATACATGCGATTCCTTCATTTCAGCAGTTAAAAGTGGGTTGTTCACTTAAGACTTTTATGTCCACCAATCCTTCTTCATTCTCTGGAAGTACTAATCCTACTGACACTTTGGATTGGTTACGTGATGTGGAGCAAAAATTGGAAGTTTGCCATTGTGAAGAAAAAGATAAAGTACCATATGCGGTTCAGCTGTTAAAGGGTCAAGCAATGTCATGGTGGGATGCTATAACTGCTCCATTGACATCGGAACAAATCAAAATGATTAGATGGTCAGACTTTCATGCCGAAGTTTGTAAGCAATTCTGTTCAGAGTACAACTTATCACGTATTAGACAAGAGTTTCTCGATTTACAGAAGACGGATCAAATGTCGATTGAAGAGCTTATCAAGCAATTTTCTGATAAATTGCGATTTGTGAGACAGTGGGTTCCGACTGATAGAACTCAGATCGAGCATTTTGTGAAGACTTTGCCTCCAGATTACCGTACTTCAGTGAGATTAGCTGGTTCTCTTTCACAAGCATATGATTATGCTCGTTCGGTAGATGGTGATATTCAAGCAAAAAGGGTCATGAATAAGGAAAGGTATTCACAGAAACAAAGAGGAGATTCATCTAGTAAACAAAAGGGGCAAGGTGGTCAGCAGAACCGAAGGTTTAATCCAATGGATAGTAATTATTGTAACAAATGTCGGGCTAGACATAATGGTCCTTGTACTCCCCAAACTTCAAGATGTGTTAAGTGTGGAACTTTTGGACATGCTGCCAAGGATTGTACGTTTCCTAATAGCGTGTGTTGGAATTGTCAAAAAGAGGGGCATCGAGCTGGAGATTGTACAGAGGCTAAGAGACAGAATATGAGTATGGCTAAGGGTTCCTCATCCTCCGGTCAAAAGAGGAAAGTACCACCAGTAGCTGCTAGTCGAGCTTTTCAAATGACAGTGGATGAAGCTGTCATTACTGAAGACGTTATAACGGGTACATTTCTCATAAATTCTGTACCAGCTCGTGTATTATTTGATTCTGGTGCAAATTGCTCGTTTATATCTGTGAAATTTTGTGATAAACTGAAATTGATTCCCTCTTTGATTGTGAAACCTTTAGAAGTTGAAATTGCTAATGGTAAGGTAGTTCCTGTTACCACATCGGTAACTGGAGCAAGTATATTAATAGAGGGTCATAACTTTCTGATTTCATTCCTGTTAATGCCAATTCCAAGTTTCGATGCGGTTATTGGTATGGATTGGTTGAGCTTAAATAAGGCTAATATTGATTGTCATAGAAAGATTATAAAAATTCCCGTCTCTGATAAGTCCCACGTTGTGGCTCGAGGGGAACGGGAAAGGGGTAACATTCCGCTGATTTCTGTGATGAAGGCTAGAAAATCTTTAGTCAAGGGCTATGATTCTTATTTGTGTTATGTGGTTGATAATAAATTAGAGAAGAAATCCATTTCCGATATCCGGGTGGTTTCTGAATACCCGGAGGTGTTCCCTGATGAATTGCCTGGTTTGCCCCCTGTAAGAGAAGTAGAATATCAGATTGATTTGATTCCTGGTTCGACTCCAGTAGCTAAGTCTCCTTATAGATTAGCTCCAGCTGAAATTCGGGAAATGATGGGTCAGATTCAGGAATTGTTAGATAAAGGGTTTATAAGGCCGAGTTCTTCCCCGTGGGGTGCTCCGGTATTGTTTGTGAAAAAGAAAGATGGTACTTTACGTATGTGTATTGATTATAGGGAACTTAATAAAAGAACAGTGAAGAATAAATACCCTTTGCCCAGAATTGATGAACTCTTTGACCAGTTGCAAGGATCATCTTATTTTTCTAAGATTGATTTGAGATCCGGTTATCACCAGGTGCGAGTACGTGAGGAAGATATTCCTAAAACTGCTTTTCGCACCAGGTATGGACATTATGAGTTTTTAGTCATGCCTTTTGGATTGACTAATGCCCCTGCTATTTTTATGGATTTAATGAATCGAATATGTCGACCTTTTCTAGACAAGTTTGTAATTGTATTTATCGACGATATATTGATTTATTCTAAATCTGAGTCCGAACATGAACATCATTTGAGGTTGATTCTGGAAATTCTGAAAAGAGAACACCTTTATGCTAAATTTTCTAAATGTGAATTCTGGCTTCGAGAGGTGCAATTTCTTGGTCATATCATTTGTAATGATGGAGTTAAAGTAGATCCTTCTAAGGTAGAAGCTGTTATGAATTGGAATGCTCCTAAATCCCCTTCTGAGATTAAAAGTTTCCTTGGTTTAGCTGGGTACTATCGGAAATTTATCCAAGATTTTTCTAAGATTGCTGGTCCGTTGACTCGATTGACTAGGAAAGATATTAAGTTTCAGTGGGGTGATCAACAAGAATCTTCTTTTCAGACTCTTAAGCAGTTGTTGTGTCAAGCTCCAGTGTTAGCACTTCCTGATGGTTCCGATGGTTTTGTGGTTTATTGTGATGCTTCGCATGCTGGGTTGGGTGCAGTTTTAATGCAACGTGATCGTGTTATTGCGTATGCTTCTCGTCAGCTCAAAACTCATGAAAGAAATTATCCTACGCATGATTTGGAACTTGCAGCTGTGGTATTTGCCTTAAAGATCTGGAGACATTATTTATACGGTACCAAATGCATTGTATGTACAGATCATAAAAGTCTCCAGTATATGTTTTCTCAGAAAGAGCTTAATATGAGACAGCGCCGTTGGTTAGAATTGATTAAGGATTATGATTGTGAAATCCGATATCATCCAGGTAAAGCTAATGTAGTAGCCGATGCTTTAAGTCGAAAGGTATCCTCTAATCGAGTCTACTTTATGCGATTGGAAATATCTTCTGATTTAATTTCTCAGTTGAGAGTGGCACAGTTAGAAGCGTTGTTAGATCAGAATTTAAAATCTGAGATTTTGTTGAAAAGAAAAGATTTATTGGTTGATGATTCTCGGGGGTTGAAAACTTTTCAGTCTCGAGTTTGGGTTCCATTGATTGGGGGACTTCGGAATTTGATTTTGTCTGAGGCACACAAATCGAGGTTGTCAGTACATCCAGGGAGTACGAAAATGTATAATGATTTGAAACCGTTATATTGGTGGCCAACGATGAAAACTGTTGTTGCTAGAATGGTTGAAACTTGCCATATATGTTCCCAAGTAAAAGCAGAACATCAGAAACCTTATGGTACATTAAAACAGTTGGATATCCCTGAGTGGAAGTGGGAGCATATCACTATGGATTTTGTTACTAAATTACCTCGTACACAGAAAGGGAATGATATGATTTGGGTCATTGTCGATCGTTTAACTAAAAGTGCTCATTTTCTTGCCACCAACGAGACTGCTTCTTTGACGCGGTTATCTCTTTTGTATATTAATGAGATTGTGGTAAGACATGGTATTCCTTTATCTATCGTGTCCGATCGAGATTCTCGGTTTGTTTCTGGTTTTTGGCAGAGTTTGCAGCGTGAGTTGGGTACCAGAATTAATCTCAGTACAGCTTATCATCCTCAAACGGATGGGCAGTCAGAACGTACTATTCAGACTTTAGAGGATATGTTAAGAGCTTGTGTACTTGAGTATGGCGGTTCTTGGGATTCACATTTACCTTTGATAGAGTTTGCGTATAACAACTCTTATCATTCTAGTATTGGTATGCCACCGTACGAAATGTTGTATGGTCGTCATTGTCGAACTCCTACCTGTTGGTTAGAAGCGGGAGAAAAGCAATTTGCGGGTCCCGAAATAGTTCAGATTACAGCTGATAAAGTTAAGGTTGCACGTGAGAAATTGAAAGCAGCTAGAGATAGGCAAAAACAATATGCTGATCCACGTAGACGACCCGTTGTGTTTGTTGAAGGTGAACTAGTATATTTGAAAGTTTCTCCGTGGAAGGGTGTTATTAGATTTGGTAAGCGTGGAAAGTTAGCTCCTCGTTATATTGGTCCATTTAAAGTTCGGCAAGTAATTAATGACCAATCAGTTTCTTTGGAACTTCCTCCTGAATTAGCTGGTATTCATGATACGTTTAATGTCTGTTATTTAAGAAAGTGCAATGTGGAGGATCAATCTCAAATCCTTCCTTTGCAAGATCTTAGAGTTGACCCAAGTAAGAAATTGGTGGAAGAACCTGTAGAGCTTTTAGATAGAAAAGTGACCAAGCTTCGTAGAAAGGAAATCCCGATGGTATTGGTTAAATGGAAGCATAGCTTGGGTGCCGATTTAACATGGGAAACCGAAGAGAGTATGAAAACTAGATATCCTAGTTTGTTTATGTCTAGTGATATTTCGGGGACGAAATCTTCTTAAGGAGGAAAGATTTGTAACATCCCCAAATCGGGCCTAGGAGAAACAGGTATTTCTTTATATTAAATTGTGATATTTAATTGTATTTGTGTTTGATTGTGAAATTTATAGGTAAATAAGCCTCAGGAAATATTGTGATTAATGAAATGTTAATTGTTTTAAATAAACTTAGGTGACGGTAAAATAAAATAGTTTTATCGCAACTGAAATCGAGGTTCCAGACAATAGGTCAAAAAGGGGTATAATATTACACTGTGTGTAAGTGAGGCGGTTTAATTTAAACAAAGGGGCCGACTTAAGTTTGTTCTCCAAACTTCTTTGGTGTTCTTCAAAAACTCTCTCAAACAAAATCAATAACCAAGTGCTAGTGATCATTATACAAGAACTAATCAAGATTGGAGATTGCATCATAAGTTCACCATCATCCTCATCATCATCTCCTTGTTCTTTATTTGTAAGTTGAAGTTCTTGTTTAACCTAAAAGATGAAAGTAGATGAATTGCTTGAATGATATGAATTAGAGTTTGTAAAGTTCAAATAATTGTTATATGATGATCACTTAGTTTTGTTAAGTTGATTTCATGATTGTTACATAAAGAAATTGGTAAATTCTTGAGTTTTTGGGTTTGAATGAGAAATAGTTAGATTATAGGTGATTTGGTTGAATTGTGATGAATTGAAGTTTGATTCATTGTTATATGTTGTTATTAGAAGTTTTAGTGGCGAAATCTTGATGAAACTGCAAGTTTTGAACTTAGTTTGATTGAATTTTGGGTTTTTGGTTCGTAGTTGAGTTGTGCAGGAAAATGAAATGTGCAGGTCTGAAATTACAAGGGAATACGGTCGGATTCCCATGAATCCGGACGGATTCAAGGGAATACGGCGTATTCCCGGGGTGTATTCCCAACCGGATTCCTTAAATTGAGTTCTGGTCGAAATTGAAGCAGAAATGACTGGGGAATACGGACGTATTCACTGGAATACGGTCGGATTCGTCTGAATACGGCCGGATTCCAAGGAATACGGCCGGATTCCCTTGGCTGGATAGTGATTTTTTAACTTGAGCTTATAATGTGATATTTGCTTGCATAATATGTTTATATGACTTAATACTTGTTTGATTGTTGATATTAAGTTATGTAAATATACTATGAGGATTGACTTGAAATTCTTTTGTATTTCAGATCCGACTACGACTCAATAAAATTAGATCTTTGAGTGGAGCTTGAAACGAGACAGGTGAGTGACTGGTTCTCACAGTTTAAATTGGTGTTAACAATTTAGTTACATCAATTTTAAATAGATTGATATTATTGAATTATTGATAAGTTGATTGTGGCTAAATGATTGATTGCTAGTGACTCATTCCATGATAGGTTGGAATGATAGAGGTCAATTTCGATTGGGTTTAGTTGCCATAGGTTAATCTTTATGGTATTGATGAACATTCGTTGTGAATTCGTTCATATTGATTAAAGATAGCATTGAACTATCGGTAAAATCTCTGTATTGGCCTGCAGTGGATTATAAGTGTTCTTGGTGGGCCATCCGCGGGCTGAGGGTACCACAAGAACCACCGATCCTCTAATTTGATTATTACTATTAGTTGATTGTTGTGAGTTGATTGTTTATGCTAAGTTAGATTGTTGGAATCGTTATTCACTTAGCTTCGTGCTAATCCCCCACCTCACTTTTGCAGGTTAAGTTTGCTTATGCTCGGTTGAGAGGTTTTGTGTGAAATGTTTGACAAGCTGGCAACTCTTGATTACTTTTGTTTTGGCGTAAACGTTTGTATAAATAACACCACTAGATTTTGGGTTTGTAATGAAATAACTTAATGATAGTTTTGTGTAATAACTAACTTTCGATATTATCTTATATGTAAATGTTGTTGAATGGGATAACGCTTCCAGGTTGTTTAAAAATAAAAAAAAAAATGTCTTGAAAATATGGGGTGTTATACTATTGAGATAGGAAGTTTCGATGTCATCGTAGGCATGGACTGGTTATCCAAACATCGTGCCAAAATCATCTGCTATGACAAAATTGTTCGCATACCTCTCACTGTCGGTAGAACCCTAGTCATACAGGGGGAGACCGGAGGGACGAGGCTTAACATCATATCTTGTCTTAAAACCCGGAAATTTCTGAGAAAGGGTTTTCCATCAATCCTCGCGCACATCATGGAGAAAAAGTCAGAGGAGAAGCGACTTGAGGATGTTCCAATTGTTCGAGACTTTCCAGAAGTCTTTCCTGAGGAACTTCCTGGTCTACCACCACCAAGACAGGTTGAGTTCTCAATCGATCTTGTACCAGGTGCTGCGCCTGTGGCCCGAGCACCATACCGTTTAGCTCCGTCCGAACTTCAGGAGCTGTCCACCCAATTACAGGAACTCCTGGAACGAGGATTTATCAGGCCGAGTTCTTCACCTTGGGGAGCTCCGGTCCTATTTGTTAAGAAGAAAGATGGTTCTTTTCGAATGTGTATCGACTATCGAGAGTTGAACAAGTTAACTGTCAAGAACCGGTATCCACTTCCTCGAATCGATGACCTGTTCGACCAACTTCAAGGGTCGAGTTGTTATTCAAAGATTGATCTCCGATCCGGTTATCACCAATTGCGTGTTCGCGATGCCGATATTCCAAAAACCGCTTTCAGAACCCGTTACGGGCATTACGAATTCCAAGTGATGCCATTCGGCCTAACCAATGCACCGGCTGTATTCATGGACCTTATGAATCGGGTGTGTGAACCTTACCTTGATAAGTTTGTCATTGTATTCATCGATGACATCCTCATATATTCACGAAGCAAAGTAGAGCATGCGCAACACCTCAGAACCATCCTTGAACTACTTAAACACGAGGAGCTCTATGCCAAGTTCTCTAAGTGTGAGTTCTGGATCAAAACCGTTCAATTCCTTGGTCACGTGATTGACAGTCAGGGGATTCACGTCGACCCGTCAAAAATCGAGGCTATCAAAGACTGGCAATCGCCAACCACTCCGACCGAAGTACGGCAGTTTCTAGGACTGGCCGGATACTATCGACGATTCATTGAAAATTTCTCCAAGATAGCCATACCACTCACGACGCTGACCCAGAAAGACAAAAAGTTTGACTGGACTGATAAACAAGAGTCGGCATTCCAACTCTTAAAACAAAAGCTTTGCAGTGCTCCTATCCTATCTTTACCTGAAGGCACCGATGACTTCGTGGTATACTGCGATGCTTCTCATCAAGGTCTCGGTTGTGTGCTCATGCAACGGGACAAAGTCATAGCTTATGCTTCTCGACAGCTTAAGATTCATGAAAAGAATTACACCACCCACGACCTCGAGCTAGGAGCTGTCGTTTTTGCCCTCAAAATCTGGAGACATTACCTTTATGGTACCAAATGTACAATCTTTACCGACCATAAAAGCCTTCAACACATATTCGATCAGAAGGATCTCAACATGAGGCAACGTCGATGGGTCGAGTTGCTTACCGATTACGACTGCGAGCTCAAATATCATCCAGGCAAAGCAAATGTTGTTGCTGATGCCCTCAGTCGAAAAGAGCGAGTGAAACCACTTCGGGTTCGAGCCCTCAGTATGACCATTCACAACAATTTGAACATTCAAATCCTCACTGCTCAACTCGAAGCCTTAAAACCTGAAAATGTCAAAGATGAAGCCTTGCGGGGCATGGATAAACAATTCGAAATCAAATCTAACGGGATTAAGTATTTCTCAAACCGAATCTGGTTGCCTAAATTTGGGAACCTACGAGACTTGGTGATGGATGAAGCTCACAAGTCCAAATATTCTATCCATCCGGGATCCGACAAAATGTACCACGGTATCAAGGACTTCTACTGGTGGCCGAACATGAAAGCCGAAATCGCCACCTATGTCAGCAAGTGCCTTACTTGCTCCAAAGTCAAAATCGAATATCAAAAACCTTCTGGTTTACTTCAACAACCCAGTCTTCCTGAATGGAAATGGGAACAAATTGCCATAGACTTCATAACCAAACTACCCAAATCCTCAAGCGGTTGCGATTCCATTTGGGTGATCGTGGATCGTCTCACAAAATCTGCTCACTTCCTGGCAATCAAGGAATCCGACAAAATGGAACGCCTCACCAACATTTATCTGAAGGAAATCGTGACCAAACACGGTGTTCCAATCTCAATTATCTCCGATAGAGATAGTCGTTTCACTTCACAATTTTGGCAATCACTTCAAAAATCCCTGGGTACTCGACTTGATATGAGTACCGCATACCATCCTCAAACAGACGGTCAAAGCGAACGAACCATTCAAACACTAGAAGACATGCTACGGGCCTGCGTAGTAGACTTCGGTGTGAACTGGGAAAAACATCTACCATTGTGCGAGTTCTCGTACAACAACAGTTATCATACCAGCATCAAAGCTGCACCCTTCGAGGCACTGTACGGTCGTAAGTGCCGGTCACCTATCTGTTGGACCGAAGTTGGGGATAGCCAACTCACAGGTCCAGAAATCATTCACGAGACGACCGAGAGAATCGTTGAAATTCAAAACAAGCTTAAGGCCGCGCGTGATCGTCAGAAAAGTTATGCTGACGTGAGACGCAAACCACTCGAGTTCCAGGTTGGGGATCGAGTTCTACTCAAAGTATCGCCTTGGAAAGGCGTAATCCGATTTGGCAAACGAGGAAAGTTGAATCCCAGATACATTGGACCATTCGAGATCCTTGAAAGGATTGGTCCAGTAGCATATCGATTGCAGCAGCCATCCGAACTCAGCAGTGTGCATCCCACATTCCATGTCTCAAATCTGAAGAAGTGTCTATCTGATGAGACACTTATCATTCCACTAGATGAAATTCGAGTTGACGAGAAACTCCACTTTGTTGAGGAACCCGCCGAAATCATGGACCGTGAGGTCAAACAACTCAAACAAAGTCGCATTCCAATTGTCAAGGTCAGGTGGAATTCGAGGCGTGGTCCGGAATTCACCTGGGAATGAGAGGATCAAATGCGACTCAAGTATCCTCAACTCTTCAATGACTCAACTTCAAATACAACTTCAACTTAAATTATGGGACGAAATTCTTCTAACAGGGGGAGAATGTGACACCCGTCAAATTAGGACTAGTGATTAGTGCCTAATCAAGTGTTTATATGTGTAATTAGTGCTTTGATAGGCTAATTACTGTATCAATTAATATATATATGTATATATTGTTTGTTGAATATATATGTACAAGTAAACGATTTGATTAAATCGCGCTCAATTCAAATCGAATGTATTTCGGTTCAATAAAATGCGGACGTTGGTGAACAATTTAATTAAATAATGTAACATTATTTGATAATGCAATTATATCAAGAATATTATTTGGAGAATATCTCAAGTCAAGTTCATAATGTACAAACGAAGTCTACGCGATTAAAGTAGTAAACGCGCAAACAAAGCAAAACAAACTAAGTTATAATTATAACTCAAGTATTAAGAAATTGGTGAAATACTTCAAGGCAAACATTAGATAAATATCCGGGTTTTACAAATTATAATTCAATGTTCATAAAATTATTTAAACGTTTAAACAATCGGAAAAAAAAAAAAAAAAAAAAAAAAAAAAAAAAAAACGAACACCGCACGGAGCGCGGGTACAGAAATTAAAAAGATGGAGACCCACACTTTGGTGGGCCCCCACCCTCCAAAAATGCAGCCCCTATCATCATCCACCTTCCTTCCTCTTTTTCATTTCATCTAACCAAACACACACACACTACTAAAACACTCTCAACCAAATCATCACCAAATTTCGGAATCACCAAATCGACCCTCAAAAATTTCATTTTCGGAATCCTCACTACAAGTGGAACAAGATTAACAAAAGCAACAACATCATTTTCGGCCTCAAATCGCTTCAAAATTCGATTGTAAGGATTTTTATAAAAACTCTTAGATCTATCAAATGTGTGTTTGTTTTAGTGTTATAATGTTGTATTTAACTATATATGTCCAAATACATGAAAGAAACATGATTTTACAGCTGGAAAACGAGTTTAATTTGGGTTTTGAGGTTGAAAATCTCGTCAGTCGCAAGTTTCTGGGCTGATGTTCATCTATGCGACACAAGCATTGTGTCGCATACTATGTCGCATAAAACCCGTTATGTCGCATCTTGTGTCGTACCAAACCGTTAACGTCGTAACCCATACGACACAATATTGTGTCGTACACTATGTCGCAAATTATGTCGTATTTCTATACGACACAACCACTATGTCGCTATTAAATTAGCATTTCGTATTCGATGCGACACAGTCCCTGTGTCGTATCCTTGTGTCGCATGACGTCTGCGACACAACCATTGTGTCGCATGTCAAATCTTTGTGTCGCATGTTGTGTCGCAAAACACAGAAAAACCAGAATTTTGAAGTCAAAGTTACTGTTCAAAAAAGTCAAATTTACTGTAGCAGTACTGTAGCAAAGTCAACATTTTAGAATTATTATTATTACAAACCGTCACCAACGGGCCGTACACATTTTCAAAACTTACAAAACAGATTATTCAATCAACCAAGTCGTAGTAACTTGGATAATTTAGTCAATCAAGTCGTAGTAACTTGAAACAAAACAATTAATCAACCAAATCGTAGTAATTTGGACATATATAATTAAATAACAACTACAAAGGTAGTCTTTCGAGATACCGGTACAATTAATAACAATCAAGTGTCGTGGACACATTCAGGTTTCAAGTCTTTGGACATCAACTCACAGCTAATTACTTCAAGTTTATTAACTTAAACACTCCAAGACTCAGGTGAGTTTCATAGCCCCATTTTCACTGCTTTACAACTAGGGGTGTGATATTACTACTCGATTTTGTTTTACAAGTAGAACGCAAGTGCCAAACTTCAAATACTACATGAGTTTCAAGCTAATCAATTTAAAGTCCTCCATAAGCATAGTCTCTAGTATTTTATAGCGTGAATGTTAGTATATGATATCATATGGGATTGACAATCCTCATCCGGGTTAGCACGCACTAACCGGTCAAACGGATGTATTAGCATTTGGGAAGACGGGTGTTGATTAGGCACTCGTAGGAGGCATTTCAAGTTAGGTTTCCTTAAGTGGGCCTGACAAATCAAGTTAAGCTCAGACTATATGCTCATGGACAGTATAACTTTTATTTTGCTTAATTGCATTTTAAATTCAATATAAATCTTGCGGTTCTGACAACTATACATTGACATACAATCCTGTGAGCTCACCAGCGTTTTCGCTGACCCATTTTAGTATTTATCACAGGTACCCAGCAGTAGGTTGGCTGCACAAGCAAGAAATATTAGCTCGAGTCAGCATACATACAACTAGAGATTGGACTGCATTATTATATTTTGTAAAAGTAATTATGCTATGTAATCTCTCAATTTCAGGAATCGAGCTAATGTAACTATATTTTGATGTAAACATTTACTTTATCTATACAAGTTTAAAACGACGCATATAGTGGTCGTTCATTATATCTTATGTGCTTTGTATATTGATTAGTGACACCCAAATCAAGCTTCCGCAAATCATTAAATTTGGGGGTGTCACACTAAGCTAGTTAATTTCATGTTATAAATAGGACCATTAATACTAGCTACGTACGTTTTAACTCATACCTTCAATTCATTATTTCAATCTCATACTTTATACATACGTACGTACTCCATGCATTTCACTAACATCAAGAGGGTGATCGATATCATTTATCGAAAAAGTCAGACAAACAATCTACGTTAAACGTGCAAGGTGAGTTCCGTGTTATTTTCAAAACTGAGATATATGCGATATACCACGTGATTACTTGTCTACTTGATTACCTGTTAATTGCATATAATAGCATGTTGATTTTGATACATATATATATGTCACGTTAGTCGTTGGTCAAATCAGAGGCTGAAACGTAATGGTCGTTGGCTTATATATAAAGTACGATTAGTAAACAAGGTGCATCTTGTTGTACTAAGTCGATACTAGCAGATACTTACCTATAAAGTTTAGGCTTGTATAGATAGTCGTGACATAGATGACACGCATGCTTATCAATGTCGGATAACGACTTGGATTACCTGATTTGCCCATGACATGGAGATCTCACCATATTTTATATATTTTACATTTCATATTTTACACATCATCATTGCATATTGTGTGTGATATTTTGTATACAAACACACGGATTCACTAAGCCTTTTAGGCTTATGCATGTACGTGTATATCTCAGGTCAAGACTACTTAGACTCGTTAGAAGAAAAAGGATGCTATATGAGACCAGGTGACGACTTAGCTGACGTACTCAAAGGGCTAGCTCTTAGTTTAAATTAGACCTATTGTATATTTTGAAAACAGTTAAGCTTTAATTGTATTCAAGAATTATAATAAAAAGTTGATAATAAAAAATCACGGGTATTATACCGGTAAACCACACACGCTCCATTAACAGTTCATACGAGAGATGTGCGGATTTCATGGGTTAGCATACTATTCATTATTTCCTATAGCTAAAACGGGATTTCGTTTTACTATTTTAAGTCTACTTTTAATCTTGACATCATCCTATCAAAAGTCCTCGGTAGCTCCATCGAACGCACAAAGAAGCGGAGAAGCAGGTCAGCACGAAGCATATTAAAAACCTGACTTCTTTAGGGAAGCAAAGCGACCCGCCTTATACTTCTCTTATAGTTTGTTCCTCATGGGTAAGCCGATTTATCAATTGAATGACGATGTATTTAGACTTTAATTATACATATATATAAATTATAGTATACATATAATATCTCTTGAAGTTTAGGGTTCTATTTTAAACCTTTTAAAATGAGTGGTCTATTTTAAACAATTTAAAATTATCAGTATCTAAATTGTAAATACATATTACCTATTTAGATAATTCCGTTTCTCAATTTATCTTTACCTACATACTATTGCAGATAATTGTATGTTACTATTTATTAAGCTATGGCTCTGATACCACTGTTGGGTTTTCTATTTCCTAACTAGATTATCATATACGCAGCGGAAAAACAATAATTTTATAATCTAGGGCGATTAGAAAATTAAACCCTAAGGATATTAACTTGAATAAATAGTACAATAAACAATAGGATAAATAAGAAAACACTAACCTTAGAGAAAACCTATTTCTCACGCGTAGACCAACTAGCAGAGCTTCGTTACTTGGAGGCAAGTACCCAAAGTAGAATACCTCTAATGCTTCACACCCAAAAACCCAAGAGAAAGTCAAATTTTCAAAATCCTTGAAAATTCGTATCTTATTCGTATGTTAATGAAGGTATAGGATGCCCCTATTTATAGTTGTGGAAGAAACCCTAAAGTTTGCTGAATTCGACTCCCAACCCAAAAAGGACTTTACCATTAATGATAGTCTCACCAATTAGTTATGATATTGGATACTATTCCAACATCTTCTTCTTACGTTACTTTACATTTTTCTCTGGTATTCACACCTTTACAATTAAATTAGTCACCGACATCAATATATAATTTTAATGAATAACTTTTGATTTATTTTCTTCTAATGCCCTTCGCTTCATATACTTTTGTAATAAACGTATTCAACCAACCAGAAATAATAAACGCTGCATTGGCCCATCTAGATAATTTATTTATCCACTAAATAACTAAATTCATTAGTCCGAATGCAGTGGGCTCAAATCTTGGCCAATCATATATATTAAGTAGACATTTCGGCTCAAGATGATCAGGCCCAAGAATATATCTAACGATCTTTAAAATCAAATTCTTGGACAACTATACTAATTCTTGGACACACTTCAGATTCTTGAAAATCAGCAGCTCTCATTTTCAATGAATAAAAACTTCATATCATCTTTAAAATACTCTTGATCAGCTTTGGAATTTTTTACTAGAGTTTGATACATAAAAGTCAACTTGCAACCATAAATCTTCAAAGTTTTCTTTATGTCAGCAACAAATTTCATTAACTTAGTCAAGCATCAGTCCTCTTACCAGAATGCAGCGTAAGAAATCACATTAATTGAAATCAGCATTTGTAAACATTATGCCTTGAACTTTTGAAAGATCTATTAACTCAACATTTTTTACTTCAAAAGTCAGCAAAATCCTTTCATGATAAATTCCTTCAAACCATCTTTAGCACTCTTGATTTCGTTAGCTTCGCTTAATACTTTCAGTATGACGTGTTAAATGAATATAGGAAAATGCTAAACATAGCCCTTAGGGCTATGTATAAGAAATTCAGACACGCATAAATGTTTTGTACTATGATAATAACCACCCATCCCCTGAATTTAACTTCTCCCAACCAACTTAATGTACCACTACTTTATGCATTAACTTAATCCTTAACCATAGCCCTTAGGGCTACATTTAGCAAAATCCATGAATATATACATACTGGTTCGTATGACAGAAACATTTGATCCTAATATTTGACCAAGGATGATTGTTTGACTTTTGCAGGTCAAACACTTACAAAAGAAGCTACAGAACTGGATACCAATGACAACATCAGCAATACCATATAGTAATTAACTATGGTATCACATCTATTAAACAGAATATCAGACCAAAAGCACCTTATAACCCCTGAAGGATGGACAGAAAACACTGCAAATCTCCTGCACACAATTGAAACATCCCAACCTAACGTTACTGCTTAAATTTACTGATTTAAGAGAATTCATAAGAACCTGCACAGCCCTACACATCTACTAAAATGAATGTTAACATCAATAGTAACAAACACTACCCAACTCCTCCTTACAACTCCAATCCCGAACCGGTAAACCATCCACCCAAAATAGACTACAGAACATCAGTTTTAGCCATGGATAATTAGGTATCTCAGTATCTCACTATCAACCACATACACGAAATGAAGGGATAATTTACCAGGAAAAAAAAAACTAAAATAATAATACCTTATCAGTCGTTTGGGATTAACAAAGGTGCCTTACCTTCACCAAAACAAAATCCACCAATCCTAACAAGAAAGTTCTCTTTAGCAAAAAAAACCGCAAAACTCAAGCTATTGACACATATTTGACTGATAACACACCCAAAAAACACCAATATAACTATAACTCTTAAAATTCATTAATTAAGATTTGAAGGCTTAGCTACCCTATTCCCCCTTAAATTCATAAACAGTTAGCTAGTGTAACATCATATCACTATTTCCCTTATTAAACTGTAAAATAAAGAAAGCATGCAAATGAACACTAAAATTATAATCAGCAGCTAGGGACTTCCAAAAAAATGTGTATATTTGAGGAATTTCATCAAAGAGCTGGGGGCTATTGTATGAACACAGTAACGAGCAAATAAAGATTCGAAAATGCGTAAGAAATTCAAATTGATAATGAACACTTACGTAAATCATATAACAATTCAGCAGAAACACAACTATTTGATTGAGATCCAAGAGATTAAACAAACCAGTACATTGCCAATTTGTATCAACCATATCAAAAGTACGTCGATCAGGCTTGATGTTGTTACATAAAAACAATGAAACTTCTCAAACGACCAAAGATCCAATAAACACTGTAATCTCTACAAGTAATCCAATTACATAGTTAAGAACTTTAAATGCATCTTAATATATTGGTGTCTTGTATAATCTTGCCAAAGTTAAATCACAGTTCACAGCATAAACAGATTATTTAAACAGCTGCACAATGATAATTTGCGATGCTTCACGTTTGGTCTCTCCTGCATCACACTGTACACCAAAAGAATCACCTGTGGAAGTGGACACGTCATATGAAACTCCCGAATTATCCCAACTATTAGTTCAAGTTATGAATGAAATTGCTTATTAAGTCAGAAATATTAGTGTAAGATGATTATATCATTATTTTCCCAAAAAGCACACAAATGAACACTAACTAATGTTGATAGTTCTCCCTAAAACATGATAAGCATCAATTTTAAAAAGTATCTTTGAGGAGTTTCATCAAACAATTGGTGGGCTATTAGTGTTAACGGGCAAAGATTACAAATTATTATAAAGTGATTGAGGAATTTGATCAAAAAGTTGGAGAGCTAGTGAACAAATACAGATTCAATGGAAGTGTGTATCATTGAATAAATGCAATGAAACATAACAAACATAAATAATATTATTAACAATAAAAACTAATATACCCATTAATACAATTTCTAGCTCAGTTAGAGATGGTGGAAGAAGAAAAGATGTTGAACTACTTGTATTGCTTGCATCTTCTTCCATTGCAAATCAAGTCACTCCTACTGAATTATTATCACCAATTAAGATTAGTTGAACAAGTGAGGGTGGGTAATTCTGAAGTCCCCACTCTGACATTGGCTTCTTTAACTTTCCTATTGATAGTTTCCTTAAATTAGGAGGCCACATCCCACTTGGAAATGAATAATCCATGCTTTCACAATTACTTATCTCCAGCTCTTCCAAAGAGGTGAAACTCTGCAAATGCTCATGAGGAAATGACTTTAGATTCTTGCAATTATATATTTGAAGAGACTTGAGGGAGGATGGGAGTTCCTGTAATGTTGCTGAGAAGGTCAATGATGTCATTGAATTACAACAAATGATCTCCAACTTCTCAACGCTATTAGGGCACTTGTAACTCTCCAATGAATCACAACAAATAAGATACACTTTTCTAAGGACATCAACATTAACCTCCTCTTTCTCTCCCATTGATACCAACTTATTACATCCATATACATACAAAATTTGTAATGTTGTTGACAAGGTCAATGATGTCATTGATGAACATTCTTTGATCTTCAACCCCTCAACATTGTTAGGGCAATTGTAACTCTTCAATGAATTACAACTTTCAAGACAAACTTCTCTACTTCCAATTGACACCTCAGCCAGTTTCGGACAGTTTTTTATATGAAGTTCACGAAGATGAGGAAATGATCGATTAGTTTTTTCATTGTCACCATCACAATTTGACCACACCTCCAAGCCTTCCATATCAGAAATTTCCAAGTATTCTAATGATGGAAATGCAATACCATTGAAATGTGTACAATTTCTGCACCCTTTTAATCTAAGCTCTGTTAACTTATCAAACGAGCGATCTCCTAGCCAACTGGGAAACTTCATTCCCCCATAGTTCAAGATCTTCAGTTTTTTCAACTTAGTGTGAGGCCTTGATATTTCAATTACTTCGTATTCAGTCTGCGACTTCCGAGATTCATCAAATACATCACTCCATTCCATATCCAAACTAACAAGACCCTCCTTTCCTTTTAAGTTGGCATCTGTTGCTTCTTGTAGTTCTGTCACTTTTTCCAATCCGTCAATAACAAGTTCACCTTGAAGATCCACTAGGTCCTTAAGCTCAGATATCTTAAACCCACTAGCATCTTCGATATTAACCTTGGACAGAGTTTGTAGACATGTTGACCTACCAATCCCTAAGGGTGTCTTCGTTAATGCTGAAGTATTACTTATGTCAAGATGTCGTAGGTTTATTAACTTTGCAAAACTAACCGGCAACCTAGATAACTCCTTACAGTCACGAACCAACAAGCTTTGCAGGTTATAAAGCTCACTGACCTCTTCCGGTACTTGTTTGATTCTTGTGTTTGAAAAATTGAGGTACCGCAAATGCTTGAGACCACCAACGGATTGTGGTACTTCTGTGATAGAATACCGAGTTAAACTGAGCACCCTTAGGAACTGTAATCGGGGAAGCAATTCGACAAGAATATGGTCCAATGTTTTGAAGTTTCCCCAACTAACTGACACCGGTAAGAATGTTCGCAAGCGTTTAGATCTACGCAATTCCTTAAGCTTTCTGTATTCTGCACCTCGTTGACCTATGAATGAAAAGTGACGGAACTTCTCAAAAGCTTGGTTCCTACCATTTACATCCATCTTATCATCTAACATAAAGAAAAACTCTCCAGCAACACTTATGGCCAGGTCATTCATCAAGTCATGCATTATGTATTCTGATCCGCTATTCATTGAAGGTTGGAAAAATGACCTTGACCGAAGCTCTTCAAAATACCGGCGACCCAAACTCTCCATTTTGTTGCTGCCCTTTGATTGGGACAGAAACCCTTCTGCCATCCACAATAGGACTAATTCATCCCTTTTGAACTCGTAGTCCTTCGGAAATAAACAGCAATATGCAAAGAGTTGCTTTAGAGGTAGAGGGAGGTCATAATAGCTTAACTTTAGAGCTGGAAGAATGCCGCTTCCGTCCTCTATATCCCATATCTCGCTATTCAACAATTCCTCCCATTCATCATAACTTGTTCCTTTTATCTTCAGGACCCTCCCAAGCGTTACCAAAGCCAGAGGCAAACCATGACATTTCTTAATTATCCCTTGAGCAATTACTTGAAGTGATGGATAATTTTCAAAGTTCTCTTCATTTAGTGCGTTATAAGCAAATAACGACAGAGCTATCTCTTCAGACAAAACCTCCAGATTGTAAGGTTGAACAGAGTCCATCACTAAAGCGACTTTCTTCTTGCGGGTGGTGACGATGATTTTGCTTCCAGGGGGCCCGACAACAAAAAGGCTTTTAAGGAGTTCCCACTGTTTGTGCTCTTCGTTCCAAACATCGTCTAATATAACTAGGAACCTCTTCTTTGATAGTATTTCTTTCAGGGCCACATGAAGCAGATCTAAACTAGCAAATGCTTTGTCCTCCCCAGCCACAGCTTGATAAATTTCCTTGCTAATATTAAATACATCAAATTTTTCAGAAACACAAACCCATGCCTTGAGCTCAAACGTAGCGTTAACTTTTCCATCATTGTACAAAAGTTGGGCAAGAGTTGTTTTCCCAATCCCGCCCATACCAACTATGGACATGACGCTCACATTTTGATTACACGCTTCATCTCCCAACAACTTACTCAGCAATGCCTTTTGATCCACTTCCCGACCCAAAACTGCAGACACATCAACCAGTGATGTTGTCTCCGGTCGTTTATTATTTGTGTTTAAACTAGTTTCAACTTTCACATTCACATCCAAACCTAGATATTTTTTACGCTTAAAAAGATCATTCAATCTGACGGTAATGTCATCTAGCTTAGAACTCATCTTATGACCATAATTATCAGGAGTAATATAAGTTAAAGTATTATGGAACATAGTGACTAACTCACTGGTGCTGCCATCATCAGCTTCTTCATTCAAGTCGCCCTTCATAGCTTCAGTGTTCATATCATCAAGTATATCGTCAATGTCGTAAGCCAAATCCTGGAGGTCGTTTAGCCACGATTGAACAGCTTTTTTTGTGATTTGCTTGTGGCCTGCATCAGCAAGCACATCTTGGATCAGCATCAGAGTATCCTTCCATTTATTCAGCTGAGAATCGATTCCTTCGCATCCAACAAACTTCAACAGGGCATAAGAGCCAGAGACTAGCCTCTCGATCAACACATTCACGAACGCACCAGCAAGCATTTCAGCCATTGGAATTTGTAAGATTGTTTGTTTGTTTGGTTATTTGTTTGTAAAGGGATTTGATTGATTTCAAAGGATGAAAATGAAAGTAGAATTTAGAGAAAGAAAGATTGAAGTGTAGAATTGCAGATCAAGTAAAAGTAGACGACCAAGACTTGTTTAGAATTTCGAGGGATAAAAACGATTAAAGATTGGAAATTGCAGATGAAGTTATTAATCGAAGAAAAAGTCATCGGAATTAGGTTAGCAAAGCTTCATAAAAGTCAAAAGTCCTTGGGTATGTTTGAAAGCGAGCTTTTTGAAGCTTTTAGAAGTTTTAGTTTTTAGATTTTAAAATTAGAGATGGGATCAAGAGAGTATGGATAATTGTTAGAGAATGGAAGAATCAATCAGATTTCACCATTCTCATTAAAGGTGGAAGGGTATTTTAGACATTTTCAAACTAATCTAAAAAAAAGAAAAAAAATATATAAAAATAACATTCAAAATACGCAGGAACATAGTAAGAAACTAGGGTTTCATGAGCGCGATTGAAGAAACTAGGATTTCTGAAATCAAAATCGATTTAACCTGCAATTAAATGAGCAATTGAAGACGCATCGATTGAGATTAGCAAACAAAAACAATGATTTCGCCTACGAACATTGCATTACAGGTGATTTGATGTGGTTTTGATAGAGTTGCAGACGCGATTTAATCAAACAAAGCTGCAATATCAGGTAATTTAAGTTGTAATTTCATCTAGTTGAAGCTGCTAATTCATGTGATATTATGTGATTTCATATGAACGAAGATCTGATTTCGAATTGTTGATCATATGTTATTTTTATATTCTGCAAATTCATAGCTAATATGCTTTACAAAAAAATGATAAAATTATTACGAACATGGGTTGTAGTTTCTGAAAACACTGAATTAGAAGAATACATGCGATTTCATGTAATCGTGTGATTTAGTTGATTGAGAACACATTAAAGGCAAAAACATATATATAACGCATGTGATATCTTATCGTGTAAATTTTGTCTAATAAATAACTATTGCACAATGAAAAAAATGGTCGAATTGGTAGAAGATACAGAAACTTAAGATGAGCAACCTATTGAAGAGAAAGCTACAGTTTACTTAGAAAAAGATAATGTAACATAACTTATGATCTTATTTGTACAATAATAACACATTTGATTATATAACACAGGTGTTGTTTGGTCGACATTGTAAATATTTTGCGAGAACTAGAATAAAATGGTGTTCTCAACGGATGGTCCAAGATGCCGGACTTATTTTCGGAGGTCCAAGTCAACTTTTTTGCGTGGATGTCGAATAGGTGTAGTGCAGAAAACTTATCGTGGGAGGTTTGGTCAGGAAGTCCAGCATTTTAAGGGGTCTTTTTTTCTTTTTCTTTTCTCGGTTGCGTTTCGTCCCACCTGCTGCTATCTCGTTGTTTTTCTTCTGTAGTTGTGTTAGTGTAGCTATGGTTTGCGGGTAGGTTTATGGTGTTGTGATGGCTGCTATGTTTCCATTTTATTGCTTGTAGATGAAGCTTTCCTTTGCGGGGTTTTTTTTTGGTAATATAAGTTAATGTTCAAAAAAAAAAACATTTGATTGTGATTTTCTAATAACACGTGTGTTATTATTACTATATATTCTGTGTACAAAACACATGCAACTGTGATAACACATGTGTTAATGATAAAAAAAAAATCACTGTTATTATAACTAACGTAGAGAATGTGTCACACCCCGCCAAACGGTAATTACAATTACATAGAGTGGTTTGCGGAAGCTTAGTGACGTGGCGGGGGTGCGAGCAGTAAAACAACCAACAGATACATACATACTCAGAGCATATGGTTATCGCAGAACGAAATAGATTAAGATGCCATTAGTTAAAGTTTTACAAAAGGTTACCACTTAAAAAGTAGTAACAGTAATAGTAGTCGTTGAAATCAGTATTTCATAAAATACATAATATCAAAAGTAGATTTCATAGGTATGACTGCAGAACTTGCAGTTATACAGAGGAAATCCATGTGTCCCAAAAGTAGTGGCATCCTAACAATCCAGGGTAGTCCGTCCTGATTACGCATGCAGATCTTACTTACGCTGCTAATTCCTTGAAAAACATAGAGTAAATTGTCAACAAAATTGTTGAGTGAATTCACATATTTGTTGGTTATGTAGGAAACACAGGTTAATCATTTAAGAATAACATTTCCAAATAAGTGTTGTTTATCAAGTAGGAAACACAAGTTATTAACAAATAACATTTCCCAAAGCAGTTATCAGTAGGAAACACAGGTTAACCCAAATAAATATTAACATTTCCCAAAATAGTATACGTAGGAACTCACTTCCTAAACAATAGTTTTGTGGGAATATTTAGACGGTGATCCCTTGAAAGGTGAGCTAAACCTGTCAAGTAAGGTAACCCGATCTAACCCTATAACCAAACCACAACCCTAATCTGTTGTTATTTGCCATGCTGGACAATTAAGTATACGCTCCTAAATCCGTAGGAGGGTCGTCACGGCGATAGTACTATCCGTATACTCAGTGGCTAGAGTCACCTAGCTAATGGTTATAGTCTGTAGCCATAAGGTCTTTTATGCACTACATCGTTCAGCCTAGATCTGTACCAAGATTCGTTGCCTAAATTCCCAAAATAGTATGAAAACATTTCATAAATCATAGTTTAAATAGTTGTGTGAAATACCCTTCCACAAATAGTAACGTATGAAATATCCTTTCATAAATAATCATGTAATCGTATGAAATACCCTTTCATAAACAAATCAAGTAAATACATGCAGTATTTAAATCAGTTATCGCATGCAGTTATACATACGATTTCTATGTTTTCCACCCCGAGTTTTAAAAGCATTAAAACAGTGAAAAGGGGTTTGCGAACTCACTGTGAGTGCTCGGATGTGAATGCTAGCGAGATATGATAACGTAGTCCAAACGTAGTCAACCTATACACAATATTGTATTAACCATAAGTACTTTGTTTACTTACGTTAATAATATGTTCGTTTGAAGAAATTACCAATTTCTTAAGTTTGTGCAAGTCGTTGATGATTGCTGTTGAAAATAATAATATTTTCCAAGTTACGTTTGTTTGTCGAATCATTCGAATGTGTAAGCATATATACTTATATAGTTGAATATATATATTCTCGCATATATATATTATTGTTCGTTGTTTCGTTCACATATATCTTATATATATAAATCATTTATGTATATTGTTTGTCGTTTAAGTTTCAAAATCACTAGTCTTATTTGTCCCATATAATATATGTCTCGTCCCAAGTGTGTATATATACCAATAGGTTCGTTCTATATTCGTAGGTATACATATAGGTTCGTTACCTTTCAATTGTCGTATACATATTTATATACCCATTTTGTATGTCATGTTACATATACATACCTATCGTTTGTTAACTTGAGTTTTCGGATACATTACACAATCCGTGTATTTAATTTAACTCATTTGTTTTTAAGGTTCTTGGTCCAAGCCCAAAGTCTCAGCCCAAGAAATGTCCAGCCCAGTACGCGACTAAAGCCCAGTCTGCAACCCAGCCCAGCCGATCGGCTTGGGCCAGCCGTTCGGCTTGGCCAGCCGTTCGGCTTGTCCATAAGCCGTTCGGCTTTGTGCCTTGGCCCAGTCCAGTTACGTAGTCCCTTATTCGTTTCGGCCCAAACCCATGTCACAACCCAGCCCAGCTTGAAGCTCAGCAGGCCCACAGTCCGTATGAGGCCGATCGGCTTTGAGCTCTTAGCCGTTCGGCTTTGGGCTTTCAGCCGTTCGGTTTTGGCCCCTTAGCCGTTCGGCTTTGGGCTTGAGCCCTGCTCAGTTCGTTCTTTAGTTATAAAATCCGATTTCGAGGTATTTATAGGCTATGATTCGAATGGTAAACGTGTTCATAAGTTTAATAACTTCGATATACATCATTACTTCACTCAATTTCAAGTTTTTACATGTACATTTTGTGGATTCAAGTTTTGGTTTCTCATACCATTTTCAAGAACAAACAAGCAATCATCAAATTTTTGTGATACATACATAGATTATGATGTACAAACATGTTATATAAAGAAATTTAAACAAGAATTTGAAGGATTTAAAGTTCCTTACAATGGTTTAAAAAAATGATGATTTGGTTGATGATGATGACTTGCGACGATGATGATGATGTTTTAGGTGTTGTTGTTTTTGGTTTGTTGTTCTACTACTACTGCTGCTGCCTTTGATCTTGTTTATTTTTGAGAAAGGAAGAAGAGGAAGATAGGTAGATGATGAAATGGTGTTGTTGCTGATCAATTGAAAGAAGAAAACATATATATCGATATATGATACTGGGTATGGTTTTAAAACAGAACTCTGTCTCAGCATTATTGGGGTTGGGTGGTGTATTTTTGGTACATCAATTTCGAGTACGGGTATAATTATAGCAATATAAAATATAACTTTTTATATTTTCATTTTGTAGGTGTTCTCTTGGTTCGTTATTTATAATTAGAATAATGATATTACCATTATTTTTAGTTGTTGTACAATTTTGTACATTTACTGTGCGCGTCCAAATAAGCGCCAAATTTCGGTTGAGTTTCGAATTCATATTTCGAAGTAATGTTCTAAATACTTGAAAACGTACTAGAAAAATAACATTTTTCTGATTTTGACCTTTTAGGTACGTTTTAGAATTGTTTCTGTTCATTATATAATAAGTTTTATGTTAAACGTATATTCACATTGTTTTATCTATATGTTCTAGATATATTAATACTCGTAATTAATAATCGAATTATTAATTATTTCGTGTCACCAACTTTTGTTATTTATTTTTGTCGGGTTCGTTCCGATACGTTTGTACGTAATTTATAACTAACTACGTATCATGTAATACTTTTCGTATTATTGTTTTGACTCGCTAGACTGACATCACATCAAAAGTTTAGTTTAAAACAAATGCAGGGAATTAGCGTAAGAAATGCATGTACTTAAGTATAATTACATACCTAATTTGGAGGAGTGTCACATTCTCCCCCCGTTAGTGAAATCTCGTCCCGAGATTTAAGTTGAGCCGTGAGTCTCGGTCACGCTCTCAAATAGGTTGGGGTATTTCTTTCGTATTTCATCCTCTCGTTCCCAGGTAAACTCCGGGCCATGTTTCGAGTTCCAACGAACTTTCACCAGTTTGATTCGTTTGTGTCGAAGTTTCTGTGTTTTAGAATCCATAATTTCAACAGGTTCCTCCACAAAGTTAAGTTTTGAGTCAATGAAGACTTCGTCAGGAGGAATGATAAGTGTTTCATCAGAAAGACACTTTTTGAGGTTGCTAACGTGAAAAGTATCGTGTATGCTACAAAGCTCTTGCGGTAGTTTGAGCTTGTAAGCGACAGGACCAACCCTGGCAAGGATTTCAAATGGTCCGATGTATCGTGGGTTCAGCTTTCCTCGTTTGCCAAATCGTGCTACCCCCTTCCAGGGCGATACTTTGAGTAGGACCTTGTCTCCTACTTGAAACTCAAGAGGTTTACGGCGGTTATCAGCGTAACTCTTTTGTCGGTCTCGTGCCGATTTCAATCGGTTTAGTACTTGAGTTATCTTGTCGGTGGTTTCCTGGACAAGTTCTGGTCCAGATAGTTGTCTGTCGTCCAACTCTGCCCAACAGAGTGGTGATCGGCACTTGCGTCCATATAACGCCTCAAATGGTGCCATCTGTATACTCGTGTGATAACTATTATTGTAAGAGAATTCAGCTAGAGGTAGGTGGGTATCCCAGTTACCTCCAAAGTCTATCACACATGCTCGCAACAAGTCTTCGAGCGTCTGTATCGTTCGCTCACTTTGGCCGTCAGTCTGCGGGTGGTAGGCAATACTCATATCCAGTCGAGTACCCAATGCCTGCTGTAATGTTTGCCAAAAGCGAGAAGTGAATCGTGCATCTCTATCAGAGATGATGGATAGTGGCACACCATGCCGAGAAACAACCTCTTTGATATAAATTTTAGCTAGTTTCTCCATTCCATCCGTTTCTTTAATAGCAAGAAAGTGGGCTGATTTTGTCAATCGATCAACAATCACCCATATGGCATTTGCTCCAGATGCCGTTATAGGTAACTTCGTAATGAAGTCCATTGTTATTTGCTCCCATTTCCATTTGGGCATCTCAGGCTGTTGCAAAAGCCCAGACGGCTTTTGGTATTCAACCTTTACCTTCGAGCAAGTTAAGCATTTGCTAACGTAGGTGGAAATGTCACGTTTCATTCCAGGCCACCAGTAGAAGCCTTTCAAGTCATGGTACATCTTGTCTGCACCAGGATGTATCGAATAGTTGGATTTATGAGCCTCATCCAAAATCAGTTTGCGTAACTCATCTACGCATGGTACCTAAATTCGGTTCATGAAGTACAACACTCCGTTGTCCTTTTTCTCCAGTTGTTTTTCCATCCCTTTCAAGGATTCATCCTTAAGGCGTTCGGAAGTGAAAGCAAGCTCTTGAGCTTCACGAATTTGAGTAATGAGATTGGAGTGGATTGTCAATCCCAAGGCTCGAACTCTTCGAGGTTTGATTCGTTCCTTACGACTCAGGGCATCTGCTACCACGTTAGCTTTACCCGGGTGATACTTTATTTCACAGTCGTAATCGTTAAGTAATTCGACCCAACGTCGTTGTCTCATGTTAAGTTCTTTCTGATCGAATATATGTTGTAGGCTCTTATGATCCGTGAAGATCGTACACTTTGTACCGTATAGGTAGTGTCTCCAGATCTTCAGTGCAAAAACAACGGCTCCCAATTCCAAATCGTGAGTCGTATAGTTTTTCTCATGCACTTTTAGTTGTCGTGATGCATAAGCAATGACCTTTTCATTTTGCATCAAAACACAACCCAATCCCTGATGCGACGCATCACAGTAAACAACAAAGTTATCCACTCCTTCGGGTAGTGAGAGTATGGGTGCGCTGCTCAGTTTTTGTTTCAATAGTTGGAATGCATTCTCTTGCTTTTCATTCCACTCAAATTTCTTGTCTTTTTGAGTTAATGTGGTAAGTGGCTGGGCTATCTTTGAAAAGTTTGCGATGAATCGCCTGTAATAGCCAGCTAGACCAAGAAATTGTCGTACTTCAGTTGGGGTTTTCGGTGCTTCCCAGTTGTTGATTGCCTCAATTTTGGATGGGTCCACCTGAATTCCCTTGTCATTTATCACATGACCAAGGAATTGAACCTTTCGAATCCAAAATTCGCACTTAGAGAACTTTGCGTAAAGCTTCTCTTTTTGTAGTAGTTCGAGGATAAGCTTCAAATGTTGCTCGTGATCCTCTTTCGATCGTGAGTATACCAAAATGTCGTCAATAAACACAATGACGAATTTATCTAAATAGGGTTTGCATACTCTATTCATCAAGTCCATGAATACTGCTGGTGCGTTGGTCAGTCCAAAAGGCATGACTAGGAACTCGTAATGACCGTAACGAGTCCTAAACGCAGTTTTCGGTACATCCTCTTCTCGTACCTTGAGTTGGTGGTAACCAGATCGCAAGTCAATTTTTGAATAATGACTCGATCCTTGCAGTTGATCAAACAGATCATCAATGCGTGGTAACGGGTATCGGTTCTTGATAGTTACCTTGTTTAGTTCCCGATAATCGATGCACATCCGCATAGATCCATCCTTTTTCTTAACAAACAAAACCGGAGCTCCCCAAGGGGAAAAGCTCGGTCGGATGAATCCCAAGTCTAGAAGTTCTTGCAATTGTGTGGATAGCTCTTGCATTTCCGAGGGAGCTAGACGATAAGGTGCTCGTGCGATAGGTGCGGCTCCTAGCACCAGGTCAATGTGAAACTCGACTTGTCGTGGGGGTGGCAATCCCGGCAACTCATCAGGGAACACTCCTGGATAGTCGCGTACAATGGGTACATCGTCTATACGTCGCTCCTCGGTTTTCTTTTCTACAACGTGTGCCAGAAATGCTTGGTACCCCTTTCGGAGATATTTACTGGCTTTCAAACATGAAATCATCTTTGTAGAACTTTTTCGTTTCTCACCTAGAACCACAAGTGTTTCTCCTGTTGACAGTGGTAATTGAACCATCTTATCATGACATATGATCTCAGCGCGGTTCTTAGATAACCAATCCATACCGACTACAACATCAAAACTTCCCAACTTAACCGGTAGCAAGTCTATTTCGAAGAAATGACCTTCTAACTCCAAGGTACATTCCGGTATTATTTCTCCTGATTCGATCAACTCACCATCGGCTAATTCTATGGTATACTTGTTGTCTAATTTACGGGATTCAAGTTCTAATAGTGGTCTAAACTCAGTAAACACAAAACTTAAATCAGCACCCGAATCAATTAACACAGAGGCATAATGGTTGTTTACAAGAAACGTACCAGTGACGGTGTTAGGGTCCTGGCGTGCCTCTTGTGCCCCGATAACGAATGCCCTTCCTTGAGCCGGTTGATTGTTGATATTGTTGGCTCGGTTATTGTTGTTACCGCGGTTGTTGTTGTTGTTGCGGTTTTGGTTGTTGTTGTTGAGTTTAGGGCATCGGTTGCGGTAGTGCCCTTGCTCACCACATTCAAAACATCCCTGGTTTTGACGCTCAGTGTTTGCCCGTGGGGGAGGGTTAGTTTTGCAGTCCCGGGTTCTGTGTCCCCATGCCCTACATTTTCCACAATACCCACACCCACCTTCGTGGTGTCGGTTGCACTTATCACATTTGGGTTTGTTACCCAGGTATGGTTTCGATTCAGTAGTGGTGGCAACATATGCTTTCGCATTTCCAGAATGTTTCTTGTTTTGCTGACCCTGGCGATCAGTACCACTACCGTTCCACTTTCGCTTTGCACCACCAGAACTACTAACATCAGTACTGTTCGGTTCACTTTTTCCCGACACAGCTTTCTTAGTCAGATTTCCCATCCTGACTGCCTCGTCGGTCAAACTTTGTGCTAGAGTAACAGCACTCCTGAAAGTGTCCGGTTTAGATGACGTCACCAGACTGCGGATTTGTGGTACTAGACCGTATATGTAGCGCTCGATACGCTTATACTCGGGTGTCACCATATGTGGCACTAGACGTGCAAGTTCCTGAAACTTAGTGGTGTACCCAGTAATATCAGCACCAATCATGGTGATGTTCCACAACTCTGTTTCTATTTTCTGCATCTCACTGCGAGGACAGAATTCCTCCAACATCAAATTTTTAAATGTCCCCCATGACATTGAATAAGCAGCTGGTCGACCAAGTGATTGGATCTGACTGTTCCACCAAGTGAGCGCTTTGTCAGCCAAAGTGCAAGTAGCATACTTCACCATACAGTCAGGTGAACAGTCACTAATGTCCAATACCGATTCAGTTTTCTCTATCCAATGAATCATACCAATTGCACCCTCGGTGCCACGGAAAGAAATCGGCTTACAAGCCTGAAATGTTTTGTATGAACACCCTTGGCGATCATTCACGGGTGTCTTAGTATTAGCAGGGGTAGATCCACTGTTATTTAACTCCAGGTTCGCGACTACGACTTGCCTCATATTCAGCAATACCTTCAGCTATTCTTCGTGCGATCATTTGTTCGGTGGTTTCAGGGGGTGGTGGTGGAGGCGTAGTCGTCTTTTGACTTTTTCTAGTGACTCATCGTTTGGGAGGCATAATTCAGCTCTGCGATGAATAAAATGCAGAGTGTTAATGTTGAGATATTGAATGTGAATAGATCAAAGATTCACATTTGATAGAAATGAATGACATGAAAAGATGAATGAAAAGAGTTTTACAACACGTGCCTTACAACTTTGAAACACCCACATGTACCTAGCATAATATAATCACGTTGGCCAGGCGTCATTATATAATGTCCAATACATATTTCTTTTCATTGTTGTTTAGCACCGTTAATTTCAGAGGTTCTCAAGAATAATCAATCATCAAGTTGTAATATGTTTCAGGGTTTACAATAATTGATCACAAAATTATCGATAAAGTATAGTTTTAATCACAAGTCGACAGTTGTAAGAGGAAATGGTATGGTTGATAATAAGCATAACGAACACGAGATGTAAACCAAACATACATTATATATTAAAGGTCATAACGCTGTTACATGAGTTTAGTACAAAATGAGATGGGATTTCTAATATACCCATCGATGGTTAGCGTTATACAAAAGATGATGGGTTTCCTATACATATACCCATTCTACTAACAAAGTTCCATCCAACATACAGCTAGTCCATAACTAATACATACATATATGTTTCCCCAAAAGTAATAGTCTAATATGGTGCAAACACAAACCGCCATACACAGGCCTAACAGAACCATGGTAAATACATCCTAACCGCAACTATCACTGCTGCAGTCATCACACAAACACTAGCTACAATCTCTGACACCCTAGCAAGCCTCTCTAAAGCTGCAACGCGTGCACGGGTGGATGCTAGACTCTGCCAGTCTGTCTGACGGTGAGTCTCCACAAAATCCATCCTCTGATGGAGCATAGTCATATCCATGTCAGTGCGGGAGGCATCACTCAGTAACTCCATCACGTCTCTGCTCTGACTAGCATATCTCCTAATCACAGTGTAGATCACAGCCACAAGGGTAGGTACAGTGAGCTCCAGAGGCTCACCAGTGAAAGGTGCAGATGGTGGTGAATGGGAGGACTCTCCAATCTCAAAGGTCGAGGGAATACCCTCTAGTGATCTCCATTCCCTCAATACTCGAGGCATCCAGTCCAGATGAGAAGTTCGGAGCCTCTTCTGTGGCGGTTCGACAACTGGAACCTCAGGCTCAGTCACTGGCGCCTTATCGCGCGGCGCGAGTGGTCCCCTGGGAAAATCCCGAACACTGATCCTAGCTGTCATCCTAGGTACAGGCACACGAGAGGTACTCTCGATAGCTGGTGCAGGGGTAGGAGTAACGTAAGCAGATGGTCCACGGTGTGTGGTCACTCCAGTACTCGCTATTCTAAAGTAGGAGTCCTCCATGGGCTCCTCCTCAGAATCGGAATCAGTGATATAGATCGGTGCGCGTCTCGACATGCTGAGACAAAAGAATCATGTGTGACGTGTCAGTCGTATGTTAGTTGTATGCAAAGTATGTATGAATGCACAAATGTTCTAGGCAAGGCTATAGTCTAGGTCTCTAAGGTTCCAAGTCACTTAAAGAATGCTAGTTCGCTATAACCAATGGCTCTGATACCAAGTCTGTCACACCCCGCCAAACGGTAATTACAATTACATAGAGTGGTTTGCGGAAGCTTAGTGACGTGGCGGGGGTGCGAGCAGTAAAACAACCAACAGATACATACATACTCAGAGCATATGGTTATCGCAGAACGAAATAGATTAAGATGCCATTAGTTAAAGTTTTACAAAAGGTTACCACTTAAAAAGTAGTAACAGTAATAGTAGTCGTTGAAATCAGTATTTCATAAAATACATAATATCAAAAGTAGATTTCATAGGTATGACTGCAGAACTTACAGTTATACAGAGGAAATCCATGTGTCCCAAAAGTAGTGGCATCCTAACAATCAAGGGTAGTCCGTCCTGATTATGCATGCAGATCTTACTTACGCTGCTAATTCCCTGAAAAACATAGAGTAAATTGTCAACAAAATTGTTGAGTGAATTCACAGATTTGTTGGTTATGTAGGAAACACAGGTTAATCATTTAAGAATAACATTTCCAAATAAGTGTTGTTTATCAAGTAGGAAACACAAGTTATTAACAAATAACATTTCCCAAAGCAGTTATCAGTAGGAAACACAGGTTAACCCAAATAAAGATTAACATTTCCCAAAATAGTATACGTAGGAACTCACTTCCTAAACAATAGTTTTGTGGGAATATTTAGACGGTGATCCCTTGAAAGGTGAGCTAAACCTGTCAAGTAAGGTAACCCGATCTAACCCTATAACCAAACCACAACCCTAATCTGTTGTTATTTGCCATGCTGGACAATTAAGTATACGCTCCTAAATCCGTAGGAGGGTCGTCACGGCGATAGTACTATCCGTATACTCAGTGGCTAGAGTCACCTAGCTAATGGTTATAGTCTGTAGCCATAAGGTCTTTTATGCACTACATCGTTCAGCCTAGATCTGTACCAAGATTCGTTGCCTAAATTTCCAAAATAGTATGAAAACATTTCATAAATCATAGTTCAAATAGTTGTGTGAAATACCCTTCCACAAATAGTCACGTATGAAATATCCTTTCATAAATAATCATGTAATCGTATGAAATACCCTTTCATAAACAAATCAAGTAAATACATGCAGTATTTAAATCAGTTATCGCATGCAGTTATACATACGATTTCTATGTTTTCCACCCCGAGTTTTAAAAGCATTAAAACAGTGAAAAGGGGTTTGCGAACTCACTGTGAGTGCTCGGATGTGAATGCTAGCGAGATATGATAACGTAGTCCAAACGTAGTCAACCTATACACAATATTGTATTAACCATAAGTACTTTGTTTACTTACGTTAATAATATGTTCGTTTGAAGAAATTACCAATTTCTTAAGTTTGTGCAAGTCGTTGATGATTGCTGTTGAAAATAATAATATTTTCCAAGTTACGTTTGTTTGTCGAATCATTCGAATGTGTAAGCATATATACTTATATAGTTGAATATATATATTCTCGCATATATATATTATTGTTCGTTGTTTCGTTCACATATATCTTATATATATAAATCATTTATGTATATTGTTTGTCGTTTAAGTTTCAAAATCACTAGTCTTATTTGTCCCATATAATATATGTCTCGTCCCAAGTGTGTATATATACCAATAGGTTCGTTCTATATTCGTAGGTATACATATAGGTTCGTTACCTTTCAATTGTCGTATACATATTTATATACCCATTTTGTATGTCATGTTACATATACATACATATCGTTTGTTAACTTGAGTTTTCGGATACATTACACAATCCGTGTATTTAATTTAACTCATTTGTTTTTAAGGTTCTTGGTCCAAGCCCAAAGTCTCAGCCCAAGAAACGTCCGGCCCAGTACGCGACTAAAGCCCAGTCTGCAGCCCAGCCCAGCCGATCGGCTTGGGCCAGCCGTTCGGCTTGGCCAGCCGTTCGGCTTGGCCAGCCGTTCGGCTTGGCCAGCCGTTCGGCTTGTCCATAAGCCGTTCGGCTTTGTGCCTTGGCCCAGTCCAGTTACGTAGTCCCTTATTCGTTTCGGCCCAAACCCATGTCACAACCCAGCCCAGCTTGAAGCTCAGCAGGCCCACAGTCCGTATGAAGCCGATCGGCTTTGAGCTCTTAGCCGTTCGGCTTTGGGCTTTCAGCCGTTTGGTTTTGGCCCCTTAGCCGTTCGGCTTTGGGCTTGCGCCCAGCTCTGTTCGTTCTTTAGTTATAAAATCCGATTTCGAGGTATTTATAGGCTATGATTCGAATGGTAAACGTGTTCATAAGTTTAATAACTTCGATATACATCATTACTTCACTCAATTTCAAGTTTTTACATGTACATTTTGTGGATTCAAGTTTTGGTTTCTAATACCATTTTCAAGAACAAACAAGCAATCATCAAATTTTTGTGATACATACATAGATTATGATGTACAAACATGTTATATAAAGAAATTTAAACAAGAATTTGAAGGATTTAAAGTTCCTTACAATGGTTTAAAAAAAATGATGATTTGGTTGATGATGATGACTTGCGACGATGATGATGATGTTTGAGGTGTTGTTGTTTTTGGTTTGTTGTTCTACTACTACTGCTGCTGCCTTTGATCTTGTTTATTTTTGAGAAAGGAAGAAGAGGAAGATAGGTAGATGATGAAATGGTGTTGTTGCTGATCAATTGAAAGAAGAAAACATATATATCGATATATGATACTGGGTATGGTTTTAAAACAGAACTCTGTCTCTGCATTATTGGGGTTGGGTGGTGTATTTTTGGTACATCAATTTCGAGTACGGGTATAATTATAGCAATATAAAATATAACTTTTTATATTTTCATTTTGTAGGTGTTCTCTTGGTTCGTTATTTATAATTAGAATAATGATATTACCATTATTTTTAGTTGTTGTACAATTTTGTACATTTACTGCGCGCGTCCAAATAAGCGCCAAATTTCGGTTGAGTTTCGAATTCATATTTCGAAGTAATGTTCTAAATACTTGAAAACGTACTAGAAAAATAACATTTTTCTGATTTTGACCTTTTAGGTACGTTTTAGAATTGTTTCTGTTCATTATATAATAAGTTTTATGTTAAACGTATATTCACATTGTTTTATCTATATGTTCTAGATATATTAATACTCGTAATTAATAATCGAATTATTAATTATTTCGTGTCACCAACTTTTGTTATTTATTTTTGTCGGGTTCGTTCCGATACGTTTGTACGTAATTTATAACTAACTACGTATCATGTAATACTTTTCGTATTATTGTTTTGACTCGCTAGACTGACATCACATCAAAAGTTTAGTTTAAAACAAATGCAGGGAATTAGCGTAAGAAATGCATGTACTTAAGTATAATTATATACCTAATTTGGAGGAGTGTCACAGAATGTGTTGTTGACCATAACACACGTGTTGTTGATCATAACTTAGAAATTGCCAACAAAGGTATGGTTAATTAATGCAATTTTGATTCCAACTAATATAACACATGTGTTAATTTATCATAACACATGTGTTTATTTATCATAACACATGTGTTAATTCTCTATAAAGCATGTGTTATATCATCGTAACACATGTGTTAATTCATCACTAACACACGTGTTTAAGTTTCAGCATAACACATATATTTAAGTTTCAGCATAACATATGTGTTAATTCATCATATACATGTGTTAATTCTCTATAACACAGGAGTTAATTCATCACTAACGCATGTGTTAATTCATCATAACACATGTGTTAATGCATCATAACACATGTGTTAATGCATCATAACACATGTGTTAATTCTATGTAACACATGTGTTATGTTATTGTTTTACATGTTACTTATAAAAACTATTGCAAAAACTCCTTTTATACTTGCAGATTTGTGCTAACAATCTTTATCCCAAAGAATTCAAAAGGAGGTTTAATAAAATAGTTTGGAACATGTTCATCACTCCCGAAGAATTTGAGGATCAGTGGGGAAAGCTATTATAAGATTTCAATTTGAAAGGGAACACGTGGCTTTCAGATATGTATAATATAAGATCGAGATGGATACCAGTATATTTTCGTGACATGGACTTGTTAAACCCGAATGTTAAACCTCTAACAGAGACAAACATAATAGAGAAATTGCACGGGATTGAAAAGCCTAATGTTGTTGAAATACAAATCCTGAAGTGTCACGATACAAAGGTTGTTCAAATGATGGACGGTTACAGAATATACAGCAGAAGGAGGAGGCAAAAAAGAAGAAAGGAACAAAGCCCAAAACGTGCGGAATATGTGGAATGACGGACAATAACAGGCGGTTATGTGATAAGAAGAAAGCGGAGGCAGAAGCAAAGACTGGCAGAAGAAAAGGCACAAGCACAATATTCTGAAAAAAATATTTAAATACATTCATCATATTGCTACTCTTTTTACATGTGATTATTAGTTAGAATAAAAACATATCATACACATACAAAAATCAAAAGAATTGATGACAATGGCATTAAGAATCATTATCTTGTTCTTTAACTTTTGTCTTTAAACATATTGGTAATAATACAATCACAGCGTAACACAAATTGTTAATTCATTTTAACACATGGGTTAAGTAACAATAACACATGTGTTGTGAACATATAACACATGTGTTATAGCTTAGTAATTGTGCCGGTCACCATGTAACACAAAGTGTAAATTTTCTAGAAAACATGTGTAAATTTTCTATAACACTTGTATTAATTAGTAATAACACATGTGTTAAATAACAAATAACATAAGTGTTAGATAACAATAAAACTGGTTTGGTTCAAGTCACAATAAACACATGTGTTTATAATCTATAACACATGTGTTGGGCAAATGTGTGTTACACCACTATAACACATGTGTTAATTCGATATAACACATGTGTTGGACAAATAGTATTATATTTTCAGCACTTTTTACATGTTTTCAACCTGCACCAACACCAAAAACATATTATGAAATAAACGAAATTAGACATGACATTATTAGTAAATACCATGTGAGTTTGTAGCAATAACACATGTGATAAAGCATCACTACAATATTAAACACATGTGTTAAACTACATATTCCACCAATACACACACACACACGCACACACGCACATATATATATATATATATATATATATATATATATATAATGAATTTCAAAACATTAGTCAATGTACTACAAGCCATATTTGTGCTAGTTATAAAATAAATTATCAACAAAAACCTTACAAAGACACCACAAACCCATCAACTAAAACATGTCAAACTTCATCATTTTTTTTCTTCATGTGTTCATCCTCATTGATCTTCTTTCGGGTCTTAATCTCATGCAACTCGATCACCTTCTTAACTTCATCCTTATTATACAACTTGTCAAACTCATCAACAATTCTAAACTTCAACTTTATCATACAACTTCTCAATTATAAACATAAACTTTCTGAGCGATTTTATTTTCAGTATCAGTTACCTTCGGTGATGACACGTGATGCTGAAGGAGATTGACTAACTGCTAAATTTGTAACCTTCGGTTTTGAGGGAGTTTCACGCACAACAGGTGATCACAAAGAAATATTATTAACTTTATCCTTTTGTTGAAGTTGTTCTGTTTCTTTGACTACGTCAATCAAATTTTTTATAATGACCTTTCTTATAAATAATCAATTTCACCTTCAAATCCTTTTTAGTTGTGGCAGGCTTGGAAACTGGAATTTGAGGCAACTTCTCAGCAATCGTAGTTGCAACGTCTGATGTATAAACAAACATAACACATGTGTTACAAAAGACAGCTGATAAGAACTCTAATAAAAGCAACAATACAAGTTCAATAATGAAAAACAATCAACACACATCAAAGGAATTCTAAAATTTTAATCATAACAAACCAAAAAGAACATAAATGTAAAAACGTCATGTTGTTCAACAACAAAACAACTTCTTAAAGACATGTGGTTGCAACATGTATGTTATCCCGCCTATATACGACTCGTTTTAGACTCAACTCTCATATAATCATCATCACGTCGTATTTTATTTTAAACCTTTAAACAAATTCAGCAAAATCAACAAGAGTTGCATGGCTTGACTTTGCTCTTATGTAGGAAAACAACACAATGATAAATAAATCAAAGATGAATGAATGAAAATTCATATATCTCATTAAACTAATGTATCACCATACTAAGTTATTTATGTGGCTATCATAACACATACATAAAAAAAAACATAAAACAAATAAGAGCAATAATCAGGGCAAAAAGTAAGATATATATCTCATCTACCTCAATAATACAAAATCCATAAAGAATACATTAGAACAAACTTAACAAACTCATACAATGAGATAAAATTAATAAAAAATATAACCTAAAAAATGCATTAATCGAAATCTTACCAAGTGGAATCAAATTCAATGAAATTGCTGGAATATGAGGTATCAACAGGGTTTTGCAAAGCATGTAGACTCATTATATCTATATATACAAGTTTGAATTAGATAAAATCGAAGAGATTAGGGCAAAATCGGATTTAGGGAAAAAATAGATGAAAATCGCAATTTCATGGATCAAATCGATCGTACGATTGAGAAGAATGATAAATTCATAAATCTAAGTGTTGAATCGAAAGATAGGTGACTGTTTTCGAAGGATTGGAGTTAGGGCCTGAGAGGAAAAAAAAGAACGAGTTTTTTTTTTTTTTTTTTAATTTTAGGTCTGTGTGAATGAAGAAGATGAACAATTAGAGATATTGTCAAATGTCATAATTGCCCCTCCGCCCAAAATAACATATGTTACAATTCTTTTTTAAAAAATGCTGAAATAAATGTGGACCATTGATTTTGATGATCCAATGGCTAGTATGCATTCTCTCATACTTTCAGAAAAATGTGTACTCTAATGAACTTTTCTCTTTAAAATTAAAAGCTCCTTATAATATAAAGCTTTGTTTAGATGCATACTAGTTGTAAGACCCGTGGAAACACGGGCCTGTTTAGAATCAAGATAAGTTACTATTTTATTTTTGGTTGCGAAAGTTTGAAAAAAGTATAAAAATCAATTATAACAACAATTTGGTTTAAAAACGAAATATTAATATTTTTAAGAATTTGTACTTAAATGAGAAATGTGATAGCGAATGATAGTTTTTAATTTATAACATGATCGAAACATACATTGCATTGATGTAAATTATAGGTAACACGTAAATTTATTACCCAATAGTTTGAAATCAGGTGACAAACACATAAATGTGTAAACTACCGCACATGTTTAGATTATTCAGATTCTTGAATGTTTCTCATTTCATGAATGAAATACTGCTTTTCTTCAATATTTTTGGTGAGCACATGAATCAAGGCTTCAAAATCTTCACCATAACGTTTTTCAGTATCCAAGTGTTGAAGAACTGCAATCATGCAACTTTCCTTTAGTTCACCATCAGGAAACTTATCGACTTCCTTAATGATTTTGGTAACAGTTTGAAATGAGTGAGTTAAATCAAGAATCGCCTGTTCGACGATCTCCCTTTTAATCTTCTCCTGTTGAATCTCACTTGTAACATCGTTAATAAGTTCACATTGCATACGAAAATTGGTGGCCATTGAAGAAATGAAATTATTTTTAAAGGAACGGAATGGATTGCTTCCCAATTTACAGTCAAATATTAACTATAAAAAAGTATAGATTTACAAAATGAAACACTCGATTATAAAAATGTGTATAGTTTTTAGATATGGCCCAACTGATATTGTGTTGAGTATTATAAGATATGGCCCAACTGATATTGTGTTGAGTATTATAAATATGGCCCAACATATTTATAATATTAGTTGATGTATTTTCTATGTATACAAATAAGTGATATGTTGTATTATTACGTTAGTAAGCTACGGAGTATTTACTAATTCATTTGAGTAAATACCAATACCGATAAAGTTTTCAAAAAATGACAACACCATGTTACCAAATATACAACCAAATAAACAGACACACCACAATAGTAAAAATTCATTAGTTCTTAAAATGGAATAAAATGCACAGTAGCATGCGTTTAGCAATGTATGCATAGATTGATTCAAAAAGACAGTTTCTAAAAAAAAATCTAACTTTCTAACTCCATGAATTGCTTCATTGAGATTCTTCAAGTTCACTGTTGGATGAGGAAGAGGTTCAAGGTAGCCACTAACAAAACTGCAATTTGAAATTTTGGCTACTTTATTTAGATCATGCTCAACCGCTTTTCAACGTGCTAATTGCTTCACTATGGAGTTACCTGCACATATAATACACTTTGACTGTCAGGTCAAACAGATCCAGTTTCCAACTCGAAATCGATAAGACATTGAATCATTGACTACAGTTTTTCACCATCACTATTTGTGCCTAGCTTTACTTGTCATACGGAATAGTCAGCTGATAGGCTATTTTTTTCAAAAGTCAAACTCTAATCTTAAGAAAAGAGAGATGCTACCTTCTGATTGGTACATAATGGACTATACACATAAATATTGTAACCAATAATTAAACAGACTAAATAATGCAAAGGTTTAAGTGACAATTTGAACCCATTATACCATGAAGTAATTAATTTGATTTACATTTTATCTCTAGCGATTCCGAAAAGAATCTATAATAAAAAATGGGTCAAATGGGAGGATTTGCAAAAGTGTGTTTCTAATACGTACAAACTAATCAAGAGGTTCTTCAAGTGTTAGGTCACATGAACCGGCTAAATGTGTTTCTAGCAAAAGGAACTTGAGACTCTTAAACATTTTAAGCAAGCTTCTATGCTATATATGTACCACTGCACCACTTTGAAAGCATGTCCCACTTGTCTGCAAGAGTTGGCTACTTGGCTAAATGTTTAGCTTGCAAAATATCAGTACACTTAAATCTACAAATGGTTGTTATCATCAATTAATAATCTTTAAAGATGTATTACACCACCAGTTTATGTTATCTCTACCAAAACAGTTTTCAAGCCATATTAGAATCAACTATGTCATAAAAAAAAGTCATAGTTATACATGTGAATCCCAGACTTGAATAATATCAAGATTTATCTTAACTAAAAGCTTTGAAGTATTAACAAGAAGTTTGCGGAATAACACTTGTAAACAAGGAAGATTTAATCGTATGAACAACAAGAAATAATTTGATACACAAAGCTTCAATATTATTATTGATGATAATAATACGGATACACTACACTTTGTATCAGGGTTTTTACAAAGAGAAACCTTGAAGCTATATTTTACAATCAAGATGATGACCCATTCTTATAGTCAAAACAAAGTACACCAACTAATATGCATGCCATACCATTGAAAATAAGAAAACTCTATTATATTATTAGAGTTTTCTTTTACAAGTTATCCTCATTAAAGTTTGGAAACTAATCTAACTCTGTATCTGTATTTCTGCTAAGCATGGTCTGTAATTACTGTTCACTGCACGTGCAAGTCTGACGGATCCACTAGGCATTGTTTCCGCTGCTATCTGTACCAACGGTGGAAACCATGTAAACTAGACTAGCGGTATTAACTTCAAATGACTTGGCGGTGGAAATTGAGAATAGTCCACCGGTTGTAACAACAGCAGCAGTGTAAACTTCAGCCAACGGTACAAACCAAAGCTAGCGGTATTAACAGATATTTCCAGCAGTATTAACCATACTTAGATTAATTTCCAATTTTGCATCAGCAGACAATCTGACCTAACAATCTCCCCCTAAACTTGATCTTTCCATTAACAAACTCAAGTTTTCTATTTCAGATTCTTCTCGAAGTTCCTTTTGATTTCTTCGGCTCTTTTCTTTCTAAATTCTTCACTTTCAACAGCATACTTTTCAAGTGCCTTCTTATAATAGTTCTGAACTTCATGAACTAAAGAAGCAGCTATATCTAGATCATCACATTTGATATTCAGCTTGAGCATAGAAGCTAACTGGCCTAGATTCCATGGATATTCTGTGCCAATGAAGAAATATGCAAATACACTACTTTGAAGCTGCACCACATGAACTCCATTGTGATAGTGACAGAGCCATACTTTTGCATGTGTCCTATCTTTGTAGAAGTCATTTTCAGCATCCATTTCATACATAATTGAAAGATAGTTGTAGACCCTCTCTTCATTACTGTATTTCTTAGCATTCTGATATTTTCTCATTGCAATCTCCCACATATCATCCAGATCATCTCTGGAAAGCTTTTGAACACACCTGTAGAAGGATAGAAATCTTTCCTCTGAGTCACCAGCTCTCACAATTTTGAGCCATTTCTTCATCTTTTCATCATCTACAAAGTACCAATCAATGATAGGAAAATGTACAGCAATTGGCACCTTAGGGCATGTTTGTTTCACAGAATTTTCTGGAATTCGTTGGAATTGGAATTTGGATTCCATCCTAATTGTGTTTGGTTTGAAACTTGAACGGAATTGGAATTTCAAACTTTCCATCGAATTCCTTTAGTTACAGGAATTTAAGATTCCTTCCATTTTGTGAAGGAAAGTCTTAAACAAGGATGGAATTGAATAATTTGACTATGATACCCTTCAACAAATCTTATCCTCTCTCCCCTTTTTTTTCACCTGCTACCTTTCTTTCCCCTGCATTTTCTTCAAGATCTCACCTCATCAGCTCATCACCATTCTTACAAAACGGCAAAACCATTATTACTTTCTATTTCTTTTTTTTAACAACTTTTTTCTTTCTTTTCTTCATCGTAATCTGCAATTTCATGAACATAACACCAAGAAGCCGTCACGGTCGCCGGACATCCGTCACCATCGCCGAGCAGCCTTCACCATCTCCGGGAAGCCTTCACCATCGCTGGGCAGCCGTCGCCGTTGCACGCAAGTTGCACCGCCATTAACATCACCCCTTTCTTCAATTTAAAGTTTTTTTAGGGCTTTTTGCGTTTACTTTTACTCCTACCAGATATTGGTTGATGATGGTGCTAGTGGTACGGTTCAACATTTATGAGTTCAATCGGTTGTTAATCTGTTATCAATGGTTTTTGTAAGTGTTTTTTGGTGGTTGCACACTTGCAGGTGTTTATGGTTACAAGATATTAAAGAATGACATCAACAAATAAGTTTGAAACAAAATTTTTGAAGTTTGATAAGTCATACGGTTTCTAAAATTGAATGTTAATCAAGTCAATCAAACATTTATGTAAATAAATTATTAAATTATCTAAGATAAAGTTTTGTAAAATTTTTAAAGATATACGGAGTGTGAATAAAAAGTTTGTAAAAACATAAAAGGGCAACAATGTCATTTTAGATAATTTACATTCCAATTCCTATGATAAACTTTGTATACCAAACATGATTAAAAATTGATAGATTCCAATTCCTTCGAATTCTAATTCCTTCAAATTCCAATTCCTTTAACAAATTCCAATTCCATCAAAAACATTCTGCGAAACAAACGGGCCCTTAGGTTCCTCAACTTCTACCATTGCTCTGATCTTGTCCCAATCAACCACTTCCGCTTCAGTAGATTGTGCAGACTTGGATGTAGAATGCATCTCAGAATGAATTTTTGTTTCAACTTCAGATTCATTTATATTCTTTGACATTTCTTCAGATTTATTCTGAGCATCCATCTTCTTTACCCTTCTTCTAAATTGAATTGTTTCCTTTGGAATGTTCTTTTTCAAAGCATCCAATTCTTCTTTTTCTGTTTCCTTTCCAACTCAGCCTTTGCCCTGTTGATTTCTGCAGTTCTTTGATTTCTTTCTATTTCCTCTGAGTCAACTCCTTTTCATGAGCATCTTTTGATTCTTCTTCTACCCTTTTCTTTGCCCATTCATCATTCTCTCTCTGAATCCTTAGATAATGTTTTTCAAGATCATAGAAGTCCATAGCCATCAGAGATTTCAAAGTCTGCCCAGTGTGGCTCCTTACCACTCTTGCATATCTGTCCTTAAGCTGCCTAAGACTAGGAGCTTTCTTTCTTTTCTCCTCCATTTGCTTCTGTGACATATGCTTTCTTCTTTGTTCTAGCATATCCAGATACCACATTAGCCTCTGATCAGGAGTTAATGCTTCCATTTGAGCATTACTAGATCCATCAGCTAGTAGATGATCAAAGTGGACTTGTTCTTCTGGGGTCATCAGAACCTTCACATCATCTCCTACATCCACCTCAATGTGTTCACTTCCTCTTTCATTTTCAAATTGGGTTTGAAGTTGTCTTGTCACATTTTCACTTATAGCCTCAAGATGCTTTCTTTTCTTTGGCTTCTCTGGCTCCACTAGAATACCTTTACCTTTATCTTTTGATGCAGACATTTCTTTTCCTTTTAAATTTCTTTTGACATCTTCTGGTCTTTTGTCAACATCAGGCTCTCTCAGTGATATACCCACATTTCTTGCTTGAGCAGATTTAGCCACTTCAACTAAAGCTTCAGCAGCAGTGTGCTCATCACTTGCAGTAGTAACTGGTTCATCTTTTCCACCAGTGCTAACTGGATTAGGCTGCTCAGAGGTGGTGGTATTTGTTGTAGCAGAAGAAACCAATAGAGGTTCACTAGCAGTACTAGTCCCAGTAGTGGAAACTAGTGGAATATCACTAGCGGTACTATCCTTATCCCCAGCGGTGGAAACGGGTTTCTCAATCTCATCAGCAGAGGTAGGCAACTCCAAATCTAATGCATCATTTATCACATTCGTTATAACAGCCTCTATTTCTTCTGGTTGAACATCTTCAAACAAACCTGTTCCAAGAACTGTTCTGTCACTATCACCCATCTCTTCATAATCATCAATCTTATCATCATTGGTCTCAAGAGTTGAAAATAGAGGAGGATTCTCATTTTCTGCTTCAAGTTCTTTTCTTTGATCATCTTCTGCAAGAAGTTTGTCAGCTTGATCTTTTGATACAGCAGATGTAGGCATAGCCCCTGTGAAGCACCATTGGTCTTCATCATTTTTATCACTGCTTTCAGAAGAACTAGATGAATCAGAGGTTGATTCAACTACTTTCTTTTTCCTACCTCTAACTAGTCTTTTCAAACTCTCATACTTCTTCTTCTCTGCCTTTTCTATTCTATTGTTTCTTTCATTTAACAGCTCCTCTACTAAACCTCTCAACTCCTTCAATTGCTTTCTTTGATCAGCAATTTCCTCACCCTGCTTTTTCACCAGATCACACAGCTTGGTACAAGTATTCGTCAAATCATTTAGTAAAGAAATGTCCTCACCATCTCCAGAAGTGTTAACCTCCTTGAATGGATCACTGGAACCACCAGCTGCATCATGCCTAGCATGACTAGCAGAAGCCCCTTTTTTCTTGGTACTGGGGCCACTAGATGCAATGATATCCACTGGGTCCTCTGCATTAGAGGAGTCCATTGGTATCTCTGCATCTTGTGTTGCCATGGATTGGGTCCTATTTCCATTACCACTGTCCTGTACTCCTTCTGAGGTAGTTACAGTAGTGGCAGCCCTTTCCATATGGTCATCAACATCTGCATTGACCACCTCATTTATGTTTAAATCAGACTGAGACATCTGAGAAAGAGGAGCCTCAAATGCCTGTTTCTTAGCCTTTTTGGCTTTATGTTTGGATGGTTTAGGGTCCCTTGTTCTCTTTGATGATTTCACTGCAGTTTTTGGGATGAGAGGAAGGGGGTGTATCTTCCTCCTGAACTGCAGGTGCAGAAGTGGTTGATGGACCAGCTTCTGCTCTCAACATATGTGAAGTTAAAGGTATATCCTTCCCAGAGAAGGCAGTACCTTTAACAGTACCTTTTCTCTTCATATTTGCAAAAACCTTTTTAGAATGAGAAGAGATAACAATCTTGCCACCAGTAGTTGGCAAATCTTTCAAATCTTTGTTGAAAAAATGTTGCAAAAACCTTGGATACATCAAAAATTTATCTTTGGGATGCTCTAGATTATACAACATACCAGTAAAAATTAATTTTGAAAAGTTGAAGTTCTCTCCATTTGCTAAGCAGATTATTGCAGTTGCAATATTGCTGCTAAACTGATCAAAAGAAGTCCTTTTTTGAGAAATGCATTGTTGTAGGGTATGAATTAAATATTTCCAATGGGGGCAAAACATTGATTTGAAAAATGTCAGTTTACCATCATTCTCCCCCTCATACCCTAACAGTTTTAATTTATCAAAAATTTCAGAAAGAGTGTAACAATCCATACCATCTGCATCTTGCAGTAACAAGTGAGCACGAATTGAAGCCTCGGAAATTTTGATCATTTTCCCAGCAACCTTTCCAACAATAGTAGTGACCCCGTCTATTTCTGTTCTTTTTGCCGATGACCAGAAATCATTTAGATGAGAAACGTAGATGATGGGGTTTACAGTAAGAGCTTCTTTGAGATTACTTCGTAACAGAAAATCAATCATCTCATTATATTCATCTGATCCTTGAGCTTTCTTCAAGAATGCAAGAACATTGTGTTTTTCCGCGATTGCAAGAGTTTCAGATGAAGAAGACGAAGCCATGATTGATTTAAACTTGAAATCGAGTGTAAGGATTTGATGATTTTGGTCGAGGGTTTCAAGTTTTGAGAGCGAGTGAAAGTTGTATTTGAAAATGAAAGATTTTCACCCTTTTTCCTGTTATAAACTAGCGGTAGTTACAAGCCCTAATTTAAAACAGTGTCAATGACACCAGCAGTGCTAACTGTAACAATATTACTGGCAGTACAAAATAGATAGTTAGACTGACGATGTTAACAGAATGACTAGTATAGCTAACGGTTGTAACTATAACTAGTATAGCTAGCGGTTGTAATCTTTTTTTTTTTTTTTAAACAATTCAGGATCTTGGAGATCCAGAAATTCCATGTCTTGAGCATAATGGCGATTCATCAGATGATCTCTATGGGAAGTGTAAGGAGGAACATAGTTATATCTGGCTTCATTTGATGGATCCAGTTTACACTTGATCCATATCTTGGCTTTGGTTTTTGCTCTTTTTGCCAAGTATTTCCAATGAAGTAATCTGTCCTTGATTTTCCTTGGAAGAGATCTTTTTGCAATACGTCGCCTAGTCTCAGTTTCTCGACATTAATGCATTAACTCCCAGTTGTAGTTGTCCAGTTGCTGAATCTGCTATTGTAGTGTTTCAACTACATGATCATGCTCATACTCTTGGATAGCTTCCATTTGATGATATTCATCCAAACTGATCAGTTCCGGATTTGGCTCTTCTTGAATCTCATTGTTAGAGGTTCCAGAAGTTGTATTTCCTGATGTTTCAGCAGAAAAATAGTCTCTTGGAGAATAGTAATTATCAAACAGGTAGGAAGTTGGAATTTCATTAACAATCACAGTTTGTTCCGCAATTGGGTTCATTTTTGCCTTGAGAGATTTAAGTTTCTTGAAAAACTTTGAAATAATGAATGACATTTTGGTTTGGTAAACACGAAGTTATAGAACCCAAAGCTATGATTAGAATCTTGAAAATAAGAGAGATTGAAAGACTGAAAATATTACTATTCTCCTAAAAAGATGTGAATAAGTTGTACTTAAACACATTGGAATCTTTCTTACACAGTATAAAAAATATGTGGTGATAAAACTTTTGGATTTTAGCTTAACAAAAATCAGCCACACATCTAAACTAAACCTGCAACCTGCACACAATATGTATATACACACAAAACAAAAGTTCCAAAATATGACAAGCACCGGTTATAACCGGTGATGACAACTTAGAACTGGCAGTGTTAACATAACAACTGAACTGGCAGTGGTTATATTTGCACTGGCGGTGTTAACTTGTGCACTGATGGTATTAACATAAATGCCGGCAGTGTTAACATCACAGATAAAACAATTAACCCTTATTAAACACTTTATGAGATATATATATACAAAATGATATTAATGAAAAAGATTTATGTTAAGTTGATCATTCCAATACTTGTAATCAAATATGTAAATCTACCCACATCAAACGCTTTAGTGAATAGATCTGCAAATTGATTGTCAGTATGGACTTTGAAAATCTGAATTAATCTTTTCTCATTGCAATCTCTGATAAAATGATATCTAATCTCAATGTGTTTAGTTTTTGAGTGTTTAACAGGGTTATTGATGATACTGATAGCAGAATTATTGTCAGTATACATGGGAGTGTTTAAAAATTGCAAACCATAATCCAGCAATTGATTTTGAATCCACAGGATCTGAGCACAGCAACTTGCTGCAGCAAGATACTCTGCTTCTGCTGTTGAAGTGGATACAGTAGTTTGCTTTTTGCATTGCCATGAGACTAGCCTGTCTCCTAAAAATTGACATCCTCCGGATGTGGACTTCCTATCCACATTTGCACCTCCATAATCACTATCAGTATAAGCAATAAGCTCAAGTGCAGAATCTTTTGAATACCATAGGCCCAATTTTGATTGACCTTTGAGATATCTAAAGATCCTTTTGACAGCATAAAGATGTGATTGCTTGGGATTTGCTTGGAATCTTGCACATACACATACTGCAAACATAAAGTCTGGTTTGCTTGATGTTAAATACATCAGTGATCCAATCATGGACCTGTATAAGTGTTCATCAACACTCTCCCCCTCAAGATCTGCAACCAGTGGTTTATGTGTTTCCATTGGGGTGCTAGCAGATTTCACATCTTTGTATCCAAATCTTTCTAGAATGTCATTCACATATTTCCCTTGATGAATGAAGATACCATTAGATTGTTGATTTACTTGCAATCCCAGAAAGAATGTTAGCTCACCCATTGAGCTCATCTTGAATTTCTGATGCATTAGAGATTCAAATTCTTTGCACAAACAATCTTTTGTAGAACCAAAAATGATGTCATCAACATATATTTGAACAAGTAGAATATCACTCTTGATTCTTTTTGTAAACAAAGTCTTATCAATGGAACCTCTTTTGAATCCATTTTCCAAAAGATACACAGATAATGTATCATACCAGGCTCTAGGAGCTTGATGCAAACCATACAATGCCTTATCCAATCTGTATACCTTATCAGGATGCATAGGATCCTCAAATCCTGGAGGTTGACACACATACACTTCTTCCTCAATTTTACCATAAAGAAATGCACTTTTTACATCCATTTGATACACTTTGAAGTTCTTGAAAGATGCATAGGCCAAGAACAATCTGATTGCTTCAATTCTTGCCACAGGAGCAAAAACTTCATCATAATCAATACCTTCTTCTTGAGAATAACCTTGAGCAACCAATCTTGCCTTGTTCTTTATGACAATCCCTCTCTCATCCTTCTTGTTTCTGAACACCCACTTAGTGCCAATGGGCCTTTTACCTTTTGGAAGATCCATTAGAGTCCACACCTCTTGGATCTTAAATTGAAGCAGTCCTTCCTACATTGCTTCAACCCAACTAGAATCCTTTAAAGCTTCAATTGCTTTCTTAGGTTCTATCTGAGATAAGAAACATGCATACAATGAAGTGTTTATGTCTTCTTCATTATCTCTTGATTGCCTTCTGGTTTGCATGGGTGCATCTATGGGACCAATCACATTATCCAAAGGAAGATAGCTTTTGTGAGCTTGATAATGTGATGAAGATGATTCAGGAATACTGGTCTCAAGATTTGTCATGTTCTGATCCAAATCAGTGGGATCAGACACATTATGACATGGTGGACTTTGATCTTCATCTACACAACCTGATGCATTCTCACCATTTCCTTGATCTTCTTCCTCTTCTCTTTGTTGTAGATCAGGATTGATGATGTATTCTCATCATCATCAATGGTTGTGATTTGTTTTGGAGTTTGTTGTTGTGGGGATTCAAAAACTTCTGGAGGATCAGGAGTCCAGATGGGAAAAAGAACATATTAAGGTGATTTCCCCTTTTTCTTATATGCTTCAACCTACACAACTGCATTTGTACCTGCATTTGATGTCTCATACAAGTGTCTAAATGATTTGGTTAGAGCATCTAAGTCAAACAAGTGTGCTGGTCCTGTTCCTACAACATTGGGAGTGTGTTCATTGAAAGTCAAATTCATCGTTTCCTCCACAGTTCTAGTTCTGTGATTGAATACTCTATAGGCTTTACTGGGAATAGAGTATCCAACAAAACATCCTTCATCAACTTTGCTTTGAAATTTGCCTAAGTGATCCTTGGTATTTAAGATGGTAACAGGACATCCAAATGGTTTCAAAAAGCTAACTAAAGGTTTTCTATTGAAAATTAGCTCATATGGTGTCTTGTTGTGAGGCTTAATGACTAAGGTTCTGTTCTGAACATAGCAAGCAGTGCTAATTGCTTCAGCCCAGAAAGTCATTGGTAATTTGGCATCTGCTAACATTGTTCTAGCAGCCTCAATTAGTGCCCTATTCTTTCTTTCAGCAACCCCATTTTGTTGTGGTGTTCTAGGAGCACTAAACTATCTTTCAATACCTTTTGAATCACAGAATTTATCCATCAATTGATTTTTAAATTCTGTACCATTGTCACTTCTAATGATTTTAACTTTTAGATTCATTTGATTTTCTATCTTAGTGATGAATGATCTAAGTTGCTCACCAGTTTCATCTTTTGTCCTAAGAAAGAATACCCAACAAAATCTGCTAAAATCATCAATGATCACAAGACAATATGATTTCTTCCCTATACTACTCACATTCGTTGGTCCAAACAAATCCATGTGCAGTAAGTGTAAAGGAATGCAATTTGAATTCATGATTTTGAGCTTATAAGAGGATTTATGTTGCTTGCCTTTTTGACAGGTAACACAGTGATCATTACATGAATATGTTTTCTCAGGTAAACCTCTGACAAGTTTGCTTTTAACAAGTTTGTAAATGGTTTTGAAATTCATGTGACACATCCTCCTATGCCAAAGATCAGATTCATCAACAGTAGCTTTTGAAATAAGACAATTTAACTTCTTTTTGAGGTATGAAATTTGCTAAGTCACAACATTACATGTTATTCTTTCTTGGAATTTTCATTAAGATCATATTTGGATCAAGCTTAAATTTATCAGAAAGAATAAAACATTCTGTGTCTGTGAAGTGAACTGGGTTCTTTTTCTCACTAATTTGGCTCACACTTAGCAAATTATACTTCAATTGTTCAACAAAATACACATCAGTAAAGCTTATCTTATCACTGTTGACATTTCATTTTCCTGTAATCCTTCCACCATTTGGACTACTTCCAAAAGCTACAGGACCTCCATCAAATTTCTTGAAGTTCTGCAACTTGCTTTTATCACCTGTCATGTGCCTAGAGCAGCCACTATCAATGTGCCATGTACTCCTTAACTTGCTCTGCACATATAATTTAACCAGAAATTAGTTTCTCTTGGGAACCCAAACCAATTTGGTTTTGGGTATCCCTTGTGCATTCACACAGTCAACCCTTTTGAAGGTCATTGATTGTGATGCACTGTTGTTCTTGGAAATTTTTGATTTCTCATTATTTTTTAATTTCCAAGTCCAACTTATGTTAGACATAACAGCAGATACTGGTTTAACAGATTTTGAAGTTGAACCAGTATTCAAAGGCTTGGCAGTCTTAAGATTAGTAGCAATGTTAATACTACTAGAAGTGTTAACTACTATAACAGTTTTTACTGGACGAGCTGTCTTAACTGTGTTAGCAGTGTTAACTTGTTTGGCGTTATTAATATTGCTGAAAGTCTTAATATGCTTGGCGGTTTTAAATTTTGTTGCTGCAAATGTCTTCTGATTTCCACTGTTGGCTCTCTGTCTAGTTAACACGGCTTTTTGTTTTGAAGCAACAGTGTTAACTATAGAATCCTTGCTCTTCTTAACCATGTTAATAGAATTAATTTTTGATTTAAAATTTTGATGATTAATTCTATCAACAGATGTCCATGACGGTTTCACAATCCTTTGAAATCTTGGATTATGGAAGCAATCATGTTGAAGATGATTGGTTCGTCCGCATATGTAACAAGCCTTCTCATCAATTCTTTGAAAATTTGATCCCAATTTTTGTGAGACCATTTGATTCCAGTTTCTTTGATTTCCTCTGGAATATGCTTTTGGTTTTGACAAGGATGATGAGCTGCTTGTTTTGCACATACATTTTGAACAATTTACAGACTCGAGATTTTTAGACACAGGCTTGTTAACAGATTCACATATTGACTTGTCCTTATTGTTAACAAAACCTAGACCTGTTTTGAGTTTGTTATCTGTGTTGTTCATCTTTTCCAAATTAAGCTTTGCTCTTTCCTGAAACATTTTCTTACCTTCTACAATTTTTTCTTTCTTCAGAACAGAAACTAATCCAATAAGAGATTTCATTTCCTTTTCACGTGATGTTTCAGTCTTACTACACTCAGGTTTTGATTCATTATCATCATCAGAGTTCCAATCTGTTATCTCTACATTTTCAACATACACATTTTCTTCTAAAACTTTAACTGGATCTACCTTTTTAACTTCTTCTACCATACACTCCTTAAGCTTATTCATGTCTAAATCAGTTTTAGGAGGAAAGTAGTTTTGATTATAAGGTGGGGGTACATTATTTAAACTGTATCCTAATCCAGTTTTAATTTTATTATGAATCTGTGAGTCAATTATGTTTCGAACACTATTTGATGCATTTTCAAGATCCCATACAGTCAATTTCATGCTTTCCTTTTCACTAGAGACCTGAGCTAACAATTTTTGAAGATCTTCAACTTTATCTTTTAAAACATCTCTTTCATATTTGACTTACTCAACATCATAAACAAATTGAGTCTCATTTTGTTGATATGCTTTAATTCTATTTTCCAGATCTTCAATTGAAGCAACATAGTGTCTATTTTTTATGTCCCATTCTTTTAGCTCATTACAGATTTTAGCATTATGATCTCTATAATGTTTGACAGTTTTCTTGCATACATTAGAACATAATTTAGCTTGTACCTCATATGGAACCTCATCTGAATCTTCAGCTTCTGTTTGAGCCATTAGTGCAAGATTTTGCACTTCTTCAACCTGATCTTGATCACTCCAATCCACTCCTTGTCCATCCAAAGACACTAGAGCATTTGTGGAAGTATCTTGAATTTGAATGTTTCTTCTTTGATTTCCATTGTACCTACCAGTTCTTTGACCTGATCTTTGATCACTTCCTTCTTGCTTTGGAGATCTGCATTCTCTGGCAAAATGACCCATCTTGTGACAATTGTAACATTCCACCTTACTCTTATCAAACCCAGCGTTGTCTTCTCTTCTCAAAGCAAAATTACTCTTTCCTGTCCTTTGTAAGTATCTCTTTACCCTCATGGAAATCATAGTCATCTGCCATTTCAGATCCATGTCTTCAAGATCATCAGGATTGACTTGCTCCAATTCTTCATGAATAAGTGATGAATTTACATGAGCTGCAAAGAAAGCTTCCATAACTTGATCATAAGATCTGTCCTGTGGTAGTGAACCAGATCCATATCCAACTGATGTTCCACCATAAGACTTTGACTCAGTTTGTCTTTTACCAGTAGATATGAATGCTGCATTTTGTGCACTTTGAGAGTAACCATCCTCTTGCTTTTTGCTTTCAACTTATGATTCAAATGATCTGAGATCATTATACAAGTCACTTAACTCCTTATCATCTAAATCACTTTTCTGCCTTAACCCAACTGTATACATTGTCCATTCATCTCCCAATGATCTTAAGAATTTTCTATTAAGATCATCCTTATCTATGTTGACCTTGTGATTTTCCAGATCACCTACTAACTTTGAGAATCTATTGAAGACTTGGGTTAAAGTTTCAAACTTTGTGGCTCCAAAGTTTTCAAACTGTTGCTTGAGCAATGATCTTTTGTTCTTTTTGGTGCTAGCATTTCCACCAAATCTTTTGTCCAGTGCTTCCATTAGAACCTTTGCATCTGCACACTGATCAAAATTACTTTGATATTCATTTGGAATGGCTATCAAGAGAGTACTGAGATTTTTCATCTCTGTTGCTCTCTCCTTTCTTTCAATATCAGAGGTTGGTGCTGCTCTTGGTAGTCTAACACCATTTGCCTCAGTTTTGTACTTTGGACCATTTTCAACAATATCCCACATTTGATAATCTGTAAGCAACATGTATTGCCTAACTCTGTTTCTCCACATCTCATACTCATCAGGTTTGAGTATTGGGATCTTTGTTGCTTGAATCTCATCTGAAGTTTCTGCAGACATTCTTAAATTACATTCTAAAATCAACCTTAAATGTAGCCTAAACTCTAAAGCTTAACTTCTTCAAACACTTCCTGTATTCAAAGCTAACAACTGCTCTGATACCACTTGTGAATCCCAGACTTGAATAATATCAAGATTTATCTTAACTAAAAGCTTTGAAGTATTAACAAGAAGTTTGCGGAATAACACTTGTTAACAAGGAAGATTTAATCGTATGAACAACAAGAAATAATTTGATACCCAAAGCTTCAATATTATTATTGATGATAATAATACGGATACACTACACTTTGTATCAGGGTTTTTACAAAGAGAAACCTTGAAGCTATATTTTACAATGAAGATAATGACACATTCTTATAGTCAAAACAAAGTACACCAACTAATATGCATGCCATACCATTGAAAATAAGAAAACTCTATTATATTATTAGAGTTTTCTTTTACAAGTTATCCTCATTAAAGTTTGGAAACTAATCTAACTCTGTAATTACTGTTCACTGTACGTGCAAGTCTGACGGATCCACTAGGCATTGTTTCCGCTGCTATCTGTACCAACGGTGGAAACCATGTAAACTAGACTAGCGGTATTAACTTCAAATGACTTGGCGGTGGAAACTGAGAATAGTCCACCGGTTGTAACAACAGCAGCAGTGTAAACTTCAGCCAACGGTACAAACCAAAGCTAGCGGTATTAACAGATATTTCCAGCAGTATTAACCATACTTAGATTAATTTCCAATTTTGCATCAGCAGACAATCTGACCCAACAATACATTTAAGCATTTCATCAAACACTTGATATACATATAAAGCAATTAACTTGTTTATATACCTTCGATTGATTATCTAAATCCAATACCTTAACGTATTTAGATAGCAAGCATCATCATCTTTGTCAAAATCTAAACAATAATACAATCATAATCAAAATAATAAACCACATTTACAAAAGTAAATATTAAAAAAAATAAAAACAGAAACAGAGAGGAAGAAAAAGCTTCATCTATAATCCAGCGAATGCACCGTCAATCTACACCCTAAAAATCCCTATCAAAATGTTTAATCGACTCTCACATTAAATCCATGAAAAAGTCCCAACTACAATTAGATAGAAGAAAACAGAAAGAAGAAACTAATTACCTTTCATATTGAAATGCAAATCCAAATTGAGATTTAATACACTGATGAAGTACTTAGCAAAAACTATAAGATCATACCATAAATTTGATAAATTCAAATATAATATCCAAAACTATTAATGAAATCAAACCCAAAAACTTAGCAAAATCTCAATCTAAATTCCAAACTAATTAGCATGAATAACCTCATCAAATTTTTTGAATATATCATATATAAATCTGCAGCAAACCAAGCTTCCATTACTCGTGATTGATAGAGGTTCAAGATCAGATCCAACAATAATGAAAAGAGTACCGATTAAACCTTAATTAAGAAACCCGATGTTCAAAAGACAACACAATAAGCCAAAGAGTACTGATTAAAGGGTACAATAGAAAATGACATGAAACAAACACACAAACAAACAACAAACACAAAGTGCCTAAAGCATATCACAAAAACATTAAGCTGAAAGATAAAATGTTCAGGGCTTCTCGATTTTGACAGCACCCAAAACCTTTTTCTTGTTGCATGAGTTCTCAATTTCAACCTCCTCAACACTATCACGTGGACGTTTGAGAGGACTTGTAACACCTTCATTTTCTCCATCCAAAGCTATGGAAGAGTCGCTGGTAAACGATACAACATCCTTCAAATAAACCACAAAAAACCTATAGTAAGGAAAAACAATCACGTAAACAATTCATTAAATTTTCTTAATTGACCAAAAAAAAATACATACCTTAATGACAGTAAATCCATTAGAAGAATTTGAAGGTTTCTTAGAATCACCTTGATCGTTATCCTGATATGGGTGGGTAGATAAGATAAGTTTCATAAACGCATAAAAAAAAATACAGACTTATTAAATGTAGATACCTGATCATCTGGATTATTGTTAACAAATTCAGCCATCAGGTTAGGATCATTGGAAACCTTCAGAACGGTGTACACTTGATAACCCATATCAATATTATATTTTGACACCTCAACCTTGAAGAGAAGCCTTTAAGACATATTAAATAAAAAATCAACATACTTATATGGCTATTAAACAAATAGAAGTACATACCAACAGGAACATTCTGATCTCCCAAATGATGAAACACATCGCTGAAAGGTACAAACTGGAACCCATGTATGGGACCATTGAATGATACAACTCTCTTAACAGAAGTAGAACGGTAGAAATTAAGCTTGTATCTGTGCCTAAGAACCGGATACTTGGAAGAGTTTGCAGCAACACCAAATTTACTGATGATAACGACCACACCTTCTTGCAAAACATTCTCAAATAACGGCATTAAAACCTTTTTCACAGTTGCATGTATCTTGTCACCCTATAACAAAAGTTTATGATGGAAAAAAACATATTAGATAATACATATATCACAACGTCTACAGCAAAACGTTACACATAATACAATAACAAAATTGAAAATTAGTACCCTTTCATCCATCACGATCAAATCAAGTTGGAAACTTGATCGGGAGACACTCAAAATGCGAACCTTGAGTGTCCAGGAATCCTTAACGGTATCAAGATCTACAATAAAATCGTAAGCATCGTTCTCCATAGCTGTATGTAGTGGTGTATCGAAATCTTACTTTGCAGTATGTGATGGTGTATCGAATAAGATGCATATGGGGCGTTTATAGCGGGAGAAGGAAACGATTGGGTTACCCAACCCTAATGCAGAGATGGGAACGGCGTGAGGATGTAACCCAATGAAAGGCTTGAGCATTTATGGGTAGGCACGTGTATGCTTAGGAAATAACAGAAGGGGCGATTTAATTTAAAAATTAATTTATCAGTAGATTGTATTTACCCATTCTTGAAGATTTAATTAAAAAATTAATTTATCAGTAGATTGTATTTACTCATTCTTTTATCATTTATTACTAAAAATAAGATTTTAGTAAAATAAATAATGTATGTAAATATGACATCAGCAACTTAACCACATGTTGACAACTCAGCAGAAGAAGCTACCTAATGAATCGCCAAATCAGCAAAATGACGTCAGCGTAACTCCCCTTTATAAGATAAGAAAGAAGCTTTTAGCTTTTAATTTACTTCAAAAGCTTCAAATTGTAACGCTTTGATGAGTAGCGTTCAAAATTATTAGAAGCTTTTAGTTTGCCAAATTACTTATATACCCCACTAATAACATACTCCTTATACTCTTATTTTAATTTTATTTTATTTTTTTCTCGCTGGCTCCTATTCGGATCCTAGTTCTCTTTTTCACAAGATCACAAAACATGTATATTACCATTTGGGTTCTGTCCACATTTAAATATAAATCTATTGTTCTGATGAAGCAATGACGTTCATATATTTTTGTATATTTATTTATCTAATCTATAAATAATAGATTAGATTAATAGTTCTCTCACTAATACTCCGTATTAATGTTCCTACCTAAATAATAAAATAATAGATGCAAACTTTGTAATGTCTATATAGCTTTTTGAGTTTAATATATTGCTATATCAATATGAAAATCTACGTAGACAATGATATATTACAAGCATATTATGATTCCGTTTGCCTTTCGATCATTTTTGTGTATACTTGATATAAAAAATTGACTATATGATATGCAATTGATAAATTACTAAATTTATTATTCATGTATGTGTATCCTTTATTTTTTATATTGATTTCCTTTTATTTCATTTACATTTCAAAGTTACAGCTACAGCTACTTTACCAAGCAGTTCTATACATACCCACCATCAACTTACAACTCTAATCTATAGCTACAGCTTAAAGCTTGCAGCTACAGCCTACAGCTTTTTTTACCAAACAGACCCCTTGTGTCTATTGTTTACAACTAGATTCCACTTGTATAATCCGGCATTTTGTAGATTATATTATACTAGGTATTTAGCCTATGCGATGCACGGCCATTTATAAAATATAATTGTATTAATTTGTAAGTTTAATATTGTTAATAAAAAAACAACTATCATTGACAATAAAAATGATTAGTAACATAAATCAAACTATAATGGATGAATTTGTATTTATTTTTTCAGTTGTTGATACATCAAGTATAATGTAGTCTCTTCGTTTCTTAAGAGCGGTTGGATTTTGGGCTTCTTCCCACTTCTCACGGTAACAATCATCAGTTGTAAAATTATGTTAAGTTTTAATACATCTGTTGGGTCATTGCATGCGATACATGACAATTAAAATAAATACAATTAATCATATGGTTTTTTAGGTTTTTAATTGTATTTATATTATTGAAAGTTTAAAATTTATTATTGAAACTCAATAGTAACATATACCAAAATGCACAAAAAATAATCAATTCCATATACTTTATTAAAACTAATTTTCTTTAAACATGGTAGTTGATGATGATAATATTAGGTAATTGCAATGTATCAGATATAGAAATTTGAAGTTATTATAATAACATTGAATTATGACTTTTTACAAAATGGAACGTAGTAGTTTGTTAATGAATATAAATTTTTAAGGTGAAAGTGTAAGTAATTATGAATTTTTAAGGAAAAAATAAATTGATGATTTGGCATGATTAGGAGAGTTATAGAAAAAAATAATGAGAAGATGTGGTATGGCTAAAAAGAAAGGAAAAATTTATGAATTTTTAAGAAAAAACTAAATTGATGATTTGACATGATTATGAGGGTTTTTGAAAAATAACATTGAATTATGACTTTTTAGAAAATAGAACGTGGTAGTTTGTTAATAAATATAAATTTTTAAGGTAAAAGTATTAGTAATTATGAATATTTAAGGAAAAAATAAATTGATGATTTGCCATGATTATGAGAGTTTTAGAAAAGAAAAGTAATGAGATGATGTGACATAGCTAAAAAGAAAGAAAAAGTTTATGAATTTTTAAGAAAAAATTAAATTGATGATTTGGCATGATTAGGAGGGTTTTTGAAAAAGGTAATGAGATGATGTAGCTTGGCTAAAAAGCAAGAAAAAATATATGTTTTATAAATATAGATAGATAGATATACTAGATCATAACCCGCGAAATTCGCGTGCTACCCCAAAAATTAAATACACGTATAGTATGTTGAGTCAAATTGTATTATATGTTTTTTTGATGCATTTACAGGTTGTACACATAATCACGTCATTAGTTACATGATGTTACATATATATTAAATATTATTTTATTGTTATTTTTAGGGTGATGATAAATCCACCATCACTTTTGATAGATCTACCGTCAACTTGTTACATGAGGGTTTAACAACATGAAAAGATCTTACTGAATGACGCTTTGATTTAAATCGAATAGCCATAAAAGTAATTTCATACTTAGCATGTGGCAAGATCATCCTTACCCAGAGCTAAAAAAGTCAAAACACAAAGAAAGATATGCAAAGGATGATCTACTTGTGAACAAATTCTAAGTATTACAAAAGAGCTAAAGCATATAATTACCAATATGAGAAGTCAAACAAAATCAGATGATAACCTCTCACGAAGCGATAATATCATCCCAATTGCCACACCTGGTGCATCTTCTTCTTCTTTTGTATTCGCCTGAGATGAATACACAGCAGTAATATATATGATACTAATAATCTATACACTAAACTGACATAATAACTATAAACACTATACAGATAATCAGCTAGATAAACAAAGTAAAACGAAAAGGTAATATTGAAAATTTATCCATCATCAAATAAGCAATTAGAATTTGATATCAAGATCGCCACTGGGTTCTAATCCTTGTTCCATCAAATTCGCCACTGGGTTCTAATTGTTGTTCTAATATATTCTTACGGAAATCAAATCAAGATACTAATAACAAACAATTTCATACCCTGTTTGAATGATCATTTACGATATTCAACTATACAAAATCAAAAATTAGAAATTAAAACAAACACACATAATTAAATCAGTTGATCAGTAACAAAAACGATTAACTTAGCAAATCATAAGACTTATAAAATTCAAAAACAACAAAAAAACTGCACCTGATCCTGAAATCGTTAAATACATGTAGGAATAGGTTTGAAGAAATAAAGATTGTGTGCAGAAATCTCGATCTTCTATTGTTTGCGTTCGATTCGATTTTGAATTAACCATGGATTAAGGGCGGCATTTTTTTTCCTGGTCGATCTGCTGCCGTTTGAATGACGAGGAAAGAAAAATGGGAATGATCCCTTTGTTTTGTTTGTTCATTAACCCTTTTTTATTCTTATTATATATCTAATTTAATTTAATAATATTTAATTTAAAGAGGAGATTAGAAATGAGAAAAATCACAAATTTGATCCTTTGACCAAACTCATTTAACAAAATAATTCATTGACTATTGTTTTTAACAAACTAATCCATATATTCGCGCTACAACAAGCGAGAACGGCGCGTCCGTCAGAACCATCCATCCACTAGCTGCCATGTCTCCAAACATGCAAAGTCAAAGATCTTTTTAACAAAAAAAAAAGGGAATATCGCCCGTGGGCCCCCATTCCAGTCGCGCCCTTCACCACCGATTGATTTTGACGTTTTTACATCCTCCTAATCATATTTAATATATTATATTTTTCCTATTGAATTAACATAGTATTTGGTTTTTTTAATAACTTTTTATATACAATGTTTAAAATAATTTCGATTATATATTCATGATAAGTGTAATTTTATCTACATTTCGACATAAGTTTTATCGTCATATGTTATGTGTTAAACAAAAGCATATTTTAGTCTCGGTAACTTTTTGAATATATCAAAATGTAGATAAAAATAATATACCACTATGACCAGTTTATTTTTATTCAGAGTTTATTTTTATCTACATTTTGATATATTCAAAAAGTTGGTACCGAGACTAGAAAATGCTTTTGTTAAATACATAACATATGACGATAAAATTTATGTCAAAATGTAGATAAAATTACACTGATCATGAATATATAATCGGAATTATTTTAAACATTGTATAGAAAAAGTTATTAATGAAAAACGAAATACTACGTTAATTAAATAGGAAAAATATAATATATTAAATATGATTAGGAGGATGTAAAAACGTCAAAATCAATCGGTGGTGAAGGGCGCGACTGGAATGGGGGGCCCACAGGCAATATTCCTTTTTTTTTGTTGTTAAAACATTCACTACTACAAAAATGCACAGTACGGGCGGGGAAAAAGCCCATTACGGGCGGTGAACCGTTCGTTTTCAATGCGAGCGATGCTTAAAATAAAAGCTTATTTAGCGGCGGTGAAATAACCACATTAAACAAACATAATCAAGGCGGTTAAAAATGTTAAGGGCGGTTTATTTTTGATTTCTGCGCGGGTATTGAATGTCATTTAAGGGCGGGTGTTTTCATAATATAAGGCGGTGTGTCTTCGGTGTTTGGTTTCGGGTTTTAAGACTTGTAAGGCGAGTTTGTTACTTTTTGTATCTTTAATTATTTTATTATTTAATGGGTTTATACGATATGGCGTATATGTGAACCGCTTTTTTTATATTTATTCACGAATATATATATATATATATATATATATATATATATATACAAAAATTAAAAAATAAATTACTGGTTTACTATAGGCGGGTTACAGCTAACCGCTTCAATATTAATATATTTTATTTATATCAAATTTTTCGGCAAAATATCAGTAGCCAATGCCCATATATCCCTGCAATTGCCAATTACCACATTGCAGTAACCAAAACTCCTGCAATTACCACAATGCAGTATCCAAAATCCCTGCAATTACCAACTTCTAGCTAGCTACTATATATCCAAATTGAATGACCGCATTACTAAATATATACAAAAAATATATGTACATGTTTATATATATGTGCAATATATATCAGTAATATATAGTATACCTACAAATAAACTGAGACAAACCTACTAACGCCTTGGTGTACTATTTCGTCCAACTCCTCGCTAGAATAATGCAGTGATGACTTTCTATTGCTTTTCCATACCTATATAACCATTACACATATGCAAATTCAATTTATGTAAGTACGACGTTGACTTATAAAATCATATATATAAATATATATAATTTCTAATTAATTTAAAGGGTAAACTGCAATTTTTGTCTCTGTGGTCTTGTCGTTTTGCTGATTTTGTCGTTTTACTTTTTTCTTCGCATTTTTTGTCCCCATGGTTTTGGTTTTCGCAATTTTTGTCCTTTCTCTGTTAAAGTTAACAAATACATTGTTAAGTTGGTGTAAAAGGACAAAACTAACCTTATCTTATTGGAGAAACTTCACATTTCAAGTTTTATTTTCCTCCCTCTTTTATCCAAACAGCAAATACGAATAATTGACAAACCCCTGTATCATAAACTTTCGCCAGCTAAAAACATTAAACCACCACCACAATCACAATTCTTACCACCATAACTACACATCTAATCCATTTCCACATGTCTAATTCTTCTCAAATGCCCCCTAAAAATTCTAACTCAAACCATAAAAGATTAAATAAATCAACCAAAAATTGAAACCCAAACAATGAACTACCATTATTAAACTAGTGTCATACCCGGGCGGTGCCCCGGGTACACTATATTTTTATTCATAAATTATGATGTTGTATTCCTTTTAACATCAACAAACGTGAAACAAATTAGTGGGCCGGTATAACTAAAGACAACAGCATCGATAGTATCTTTCTGAAGCATCATCAATGACAAAATAATATAGTCCACTAAATAATAAAAAACAAAGTCTTGTAGAGTAAAAAATCCAATCAATATACAGTTCGTCATTTTCCCAATTGAAGTAGATCATGATCAAGGTTTTTAAACTTTCTTACCATGATGAGAATATAAAGATAAACTCTGACATACGATGAACGCCTTTCATGTTTGTGAAAGAAAACATTGGCGATTATATGTAGCTCAAAAAAAAAAAAAAAAAAAAAGAGTTAGGAAAAACAAATTTAGACAGCTGAGAATGTTGATGTAGAATGCTTCGTGTCTTCCCTGCTTGTCAAATAATGAGACCATTCTCATCAATTACATTGTGATGTCATTCATACATGTCATGCTAATTGCAAAAAGCAATGACTTTCATATCTTTTACAATTGGCTTTATGGTATATGCCAGACTGTTATTATTATTATGATACTAGTATAAAAACCCGCGCAATGCAGCGGAAATCAATAATAAAGTTATGTGATTGGATAATGTTCTTTTTTTTCCGAAAAAACATCGTGGAATCATTTTGAACGCATTTTTTTTATTAGCATCCTAGGTTATTATATGTCAATGTATTAGAAAGATATGAATATATAATTGGTAAAAGTACATTACATAGAAAGTAATTTGAAAGATATTAATGGTATGTATTAATGTACATTAGTGTTATAATTGACAAATTAGAAGTAGGGGCATTTAAGTAATGATATCCTTCAATTTAATATTGATTATCCTTTGATTTAAGATTAAATACAGGGGCAATATTGGTATTTCCCATATGACTTAAGGTCAACATAGTGAAATGCTTAATAAGGGGTATAGATATAGATAATAATATTATAATACTTGACTCAACACTTAATTAATGAGAACAATAAATAACGACTTTCTAGTAATGACGTCCCAAGCCCACCTTTCATTTTCTTCACCACTCATTCAGTTTAGTTGCAACAGCCAACGGAGCAGCACCTAAAATGAAATGGGTCAACACATAAAAAAAGACGGCCAGAAAGACCAAGGAGATCCAGTCAACGAACCACGCAAACATCCATGACCACACAATATGAAATACACTATAAAATTGTACATGTATCGCATGTATATATGTATAGAAATGACCCTGATCCATTTAAACCATAACTAACTTTAGCCCGTGCTGGACCCGTTTAAGCCATAACCAAATTGTATAAGTACCAATTACAGTGGATGACATAGAGCACACATTAAGATTTAATTACCAATGTTAATGGTAGCAAAATGGGCGTGTAGGGTTACAGGTCATGATGGGCTCAGGTCAGATAGTTGTTTCTAAAATCGTTACCCAACCCGACCATTTTGCAAACTCCAGATTATATGTATGCATCTATGTATGTAGGGACACATGTATATTATGATGCTGACCCGTTACTCAAGCTAACACAACCCAACCCAGTCATGTTGACACCTTAAATATATATAATTTATATAATCTATATATAAAATACTATATGTATATGCATGTATAGATGCATAAGAATGACCCGGATCCGTTTTAACCATTACCATTTTTGACAATTGATTGGTCTTAAGATGCTCATACTGATATGAGGGAACCTATTTGACTAACGGCCCATTTGAGCTGGTTTTTGAAAAACGCATATTTCACCTTGTCACCCAACCCGTCCATTTTCAATTGCTTTTAGTATATATTTACCTCTGTGATCTGACCCATCTATTATGTTGTAACATCCCAAATTTAAAAGTACTTGTCTTAGAAAATTATACGAGTAATAAGAAATTATGTGAAAGTATGTATAAAGAGAGTACCTATATATGTTATGTATCATAAAAGGAGATACTTGTGATTTATGTAGTAATGCTTATAGAATACTCATGGTACAACATTTAAAGCATTTGATACAATTAAAAGAAGCATGAGAGGTTTTAAGTGTTATACTTTAAATAAATGTTTTTAAAGAGTTAGTGGATTTGGATGAATCATCCATGAACCCACGTGAACCTTCAACTATTTCACTACAAGAAAAAAGGGCTATAGTGACATGTCGATTTTCATCACTATAGGCCAGATATTCGTCACTAAAGCATATTAGTGACGAAAATTAAGTCGTCACTTTTTGTCACTATAGGTCCGTCACAAACCTGAATTAGACACAGAATGTCAAAATCATCACTAATTAGTCACGGAACAAAAGACGTCACTATATTTGTGACGAACATATTTGTCACAAAAATGTGTCACTAACTAAGAAAATTCATCAGTAATTAATCAGATTAGTGACGAACAATGAAAAGCATCAAATACGTCACTGATTGATAAGATTAATGACATAAATCACTAAGCACTAAATACATCACTAATTGATGATGTGTCAAAAAAATTCCGTCACTAGTGACATGATATCCCAAGCATATATGCATGTATTTATATAAACCTATTTTGCAATCATATTAATTAAATATTAAAAGACAGTAAATTATAACAATAAATATATAGAAAATATCGATTTCATTATCACATGAACACTAATCAGTTTATCAGTCTAGAAGTCACACAATCTAATCTTGTTTCAATGTCATTTCATTATAAACTTTCTCCAAGTCCTGGACTCTGCTTTTCTTGGCCTCTAGCTCTCTGTATGAAGAGGGTGTCCTCCTGCAGATTATGCAGATTATGTATACCAGGGTCAAGAACAATCACTTCACAACCAATATTACATGTGTATGTGAGTGTGTACGTAAAAGAAAAATTAGAATTAACAAAAATAAATGAAATACTACTAAATTATTTGATCGACATAAACATCAGGGGCTGCCATTATTATCCTTGTGAAATTAACATAACCGCTGTCAACTCAATCAGTGTTGCGTTTCATGCTAACAACATCTGAACCCGCTCATAATAAGAAAAACAAGAATCAACTCAAAATATACCATTATCGATTTACAGAAACTGAGATAATCTAAAGTTGCTTTGCGTTGGGTTCACTCATCGCTAGGGCTCCCACATGCTCTCCTTAACAAACAAGTAGCTATCAGAAAGTATAGGAAATTAGAACGAAGCCACAAAAAGAGCAGAATAAAGGATACAAAGAAATAACTTGGGCATATTTTCCTATGGGATACCATTTCAATTTCTCAATTCAGCAATACTTATTAAAGAATACCTTGGGCATATTTTTCCTTCACATCTCGATCTCCAAATCCACTGGGAGCAATAACTTGAAAGCCGTTTCATTGAAAAGAACTTCATCATAGGCACTCTTTAATTAGAAGAAGCTAAAACTAATAACAGGATAGACGATAACAAGTAATAAATAATCGTCAAAGAAACTAACCTTTTCCTAGTCCAAAATCTATTACGTGCAGCTGCTATACGAAGATCCTGAATCTTTAAAATATAAAATAGCACCACTATTAATGACAAAACACGTGACATGATATAATGTATATACACACAATTCACAAAGAGAGAAGAGTCGATGTAAACCTTCAAAGTCACTTTCTGAGTAGCCATCAATCATAATACTATAGTAGCCATTGTTTTAAGGTCAATATCCAGTATTAATTCCTTGTTTTCCAATGTCATTCTAAAAATTTTCTCAGAGCTTATGGCATCTGATAGATTCACCGCTCAACGTGTACCCAAATAAAAGCATTTTGACAAAAATGCTTCAGCGGAACATGTATAGAAAAACTAACTTAACAACTAATTAACTAAATCGTAAATCAAAATCGAATCATTTTGATAAATGATTAATTCATAGAATACGATAAATGATTAAGCATTTATTTCATAAAAGATTCTTGAATCAAGAAGTCAAAATGATATGATAAACATGAAAAGAATACAAAATTGGAGGTGATCGAACCTTTAGTTAGAGATCGAGCATATTGAATTATCAAAATGATATTTTACTTATATCACTTAACATATAAGTAATATATGAGGCATTTCAAGTATACATTCTTACAAAGATAATGTTCTAATTAGAGCCATCTCAAAGTTTTTACAGTCTGTGTGTACAAATGTTCTAATTATGAAAACTGAGACCTACGAATGAAGGCAAAAATTTAGAGGCCCTAAAGAAAGTACACTAACAGTTTCACCAAACAACTAATATATTAAGAAGACATGTAGTCTCTAGTAGTCTATTGATTCATTCTTCATATAGTAATACATATAAAACTTCTTCAGAATTTACTCGTATGATGTAGCAGCCCAAATAATAACTATATTGCTTAAATAATTATTAATTATTATAACCACCTTGTACTTTTTGGTCCCTACTAAATCACATTCAAGTTTCCACCACTTGAGAGATACCTATAAACATGATCAGAAACCAAATAAAACTAGAGACTTGTATAGTAGTGAATATACCAGTTTCGTAACAACCAGGAATGTCATTTTTCACTTGTGCATTTCATCGAACAGCATGTCTTCAAGACAGGTCCCTAAATACAAACACACAAACTATAAAAGGATATATAATTGTAACAATAATAAGAATTACTAACTGACTTTTATGAAACCTAAATCAACCTAAAGCTAAACTAACTTATTAATCACTTTTAAAATCGATCTCATATATATTACAATTACAAGTAATTCAATAACAGGTCAGGTTTCGATTATGAATCAATTGAAATCTGATAAAACATGAACCGACCGATGAAGTTCAGATCGAATACTTACAGTTCATCCAGAAGTGAACAACGTGAGAGAGAAACATACGGTTTACAAATATCAAACATATTCACTTTACATATATCCAGCATCAAATAAAATCCTCGATCAAATAAATGAATCTCACCAGCATCTAAGTCAAATTCCGATCGTCGTGTTCCATTGGTGTTAAATTGATTGTCTTCGTTGAAAATTCGATTGGTGTTAAATCGATTGTCTTCGTGTTCGTGAATTTAGGGCACGCATGGATGGGGGAGAACGAAGGGATAGATTATTTGGACTTCGCAATCTTTAATCCCCTCAAAAGTAAATCCGGGTCAAATCGGATCCGCGCTTTTTTTTTTGAGAAAACCCGAGGATATAAGATTGGGCATGTTCAAAGTGACGTGCAAAAATTGGATTGAGACTTTTATTTTCTTTGTGTTCATATAATTTAAATAATAATAATTTTAATATAATATTATCTTATGACAACAGGGAATATTAATTATGTATATTAAAATAGTTAATACCAATACTTGCATAAGATCTTAAAAATATTAAAATAATCTTATAACCGGTTTATACATATATTATTATAAGTTACAAGTGACGGAAATTTTTCGTGACTAACTAATATATACTTTAGTGACAACTAATTTTGTCATTGTCTATAATATCATTGTAACCATATTAATTCACGTCACTAATTTTCATCAATAATTTCAACCGAACGTGTTTGACATTTAACTTGGTAATCAATTAATGACGACCAGTAAATTCATCACTAATTAGTGTCGACATGCTTTTATCGTCACTAAGATGAGTGGATAGTCACGTTAAAAAATGTTGTCACTAATTTTTCATCACTAAAGGCCTTTTTTCTTGTAGTGTTTCCATAGAATCTTAACGTAGACTAATGACTAAGCTTTAATAATTGCCATGTAATTAGCCTAGTTGATGGTGTTGTCAAGAATAAAAGACATGTGGCAAGTCTAGTTTATATTAGACAAGTGACTAAGATAATATCACTATAAAAAAGGATTATTTTCCATTTGTTTCAATTGCATACGTATGGTAGTAGACAATATTTACAAATGAGTGAATGAGCAAAATGTGTACAAGTCTCCTGTACCAAAAGTAAAAGAATCTAATGATATTAGAAGAAGTAAGAAGGAAATGGTGTTACACATTAAGTTAGAGACTTAGAGTACAAGTTAAGAAGTTAAAAGTACACTTCAAGATGCATGAAGTACAAGTAGAGTAAGTTTATGGTACAAGTAATTGAAGCTTAGAGTACAAGCCGATGAAGCATGAATTAACTTTATGTATCTCGAAACCCCAATGTGAGTACCCGTGTTATTTACGAAAACTGAGATATATGCTATATACGTGCTTATGTGCTAAATGTTGCATTAGAAATGTTAGAGTTATAAGTATGCATTTATGATCATGTTAGAGCATTCGATTTTATATAGATAGCGACGCGATTCAATATCAATGGCGACGCGATTTTTTACGCCTGATAGCCTAGTTTCTGTTTGTTGCTTGAACTTATGTGTTATAAAACCAAAGTACATACGGGAGTAATACTGTGTTATATTAATAATTTACAATCATGATTTATTTAAATATGTATGATGCTAGTTAGGACTAATTAATGAAGTTGATGATTATATGAGTTAATATAGTAAAGATAAATAATTGTAGTTTAGTAAGATAATACTTGCAACTAAATTATTGTTATTAGAATGATTATGATTGTGGGATTAACGATATATTTCTATTGTAAGTACATTTATTTAATTTAATGATATATAAATTAATATGATTAGATGATTTATAATGTCTATATAAGTAATTTTATTGAAATCATGTACGTATGTTGTTATGAATGTAATTGGTATATATGATATATGTTTGAGTTATATTATATATATTCCGAGAAAAGTTACTGACTGGTATTATTATTTGTAATTCCATATGGGCAGAAGGACACTCAGTGATATTAGACTACTGAGTGATGAGACGGGAAATTCGGTGAGTGGTTACCGTAGTCCTCGGTTCAACCCAGTTGTAACGGGTTCGGTTACAACGGGTAAACCAGGATAGTTTCAGTTGTAGTTATTGATTATATTAAATTCAGTTATTCAGTTGTTGATTATATTGATTGAGTTTGATTGATTCAGTTGTAAAAGTTGTTCAGTTGATTTTCCATAACTGCATATGATATGCCTTTATGTGACAAGTTGTTGAGATGATTCGGAGTGAGGTCAACAATGGTTGGGTTTGGTTACTACTGTGTAGCTGTCTAGGTTTCTTGAATACACATAGTTGAAGATTAACCTATTCAGTGAAGGTAGTAATCAGACTATCGGTAGATCACTGAGAATAGCATACAGTGGTCGTGGTTTCTGAGAATAGCATACAGGAACCGCCGGTCCTCATGTACTTATGTGCTTATGTGTTTAAGTTTATTTTGTTGTAAGACTTGTTATGAATGGATTGAACAGTCGGTTACGGTTCCATTCACTTAGCAATAAGCTAATCCCTCGTTGTTAAACATTTTGCAGATTATGTTGGGATATTGGATCGGGTTTTGAGATTCTAGAATTGAATGCTTGACTACTGCTACGGATACTCTGATATGGTTGGAAATTAGAAGTCATAGTTTTGAAGTTTTCAAATAACACTCGATTTAACTTAGATGTTTTTGTAAAAATGTATGTTTGTAATAATAAGGTTTTGAAAAGTTACACGTTTTAGTAATGTGAATGCGGTTAGTATTGTTGGGACCCGCTTCCTGAGTTTGAAATATAATAAAATCTATATTATATATTAAAGGGCAGTTTACGCTGATGTCATTATGCTGATTTGGTGAATTCTTAGGCTGTTTGACATGATGACATGGCGTAATGTGGTGCAAGAAATTTTGTGGTTTTTTTTTAATTATTTTAATAAAGTAAAAAATATTTGTATGGTTAAATATCACGCCTTCACTCCTGTAATGATTTAGCACCGCCCATTTTTTGAGACTTGAAAATGTATTTTGCAAGCTTTAATTTAATTGGTTGGTCTCTCCATCCGATATCACTCCTGATATGCAGCCTCCAGAATTGAATTTTTGAATCATTTATCTTTCTTTTATTCTTCTTTCTTCTTCTTTATTCTTCATTCTTCATCAAAGTTCTTCCCATCAACTTCTTTCTTTGCGATCTTCTATATGTCATGTTCAAGGTAATATTACTTTCTAGGGTTTCTTCAACTGTAAGTATTTAGTGGGTCTCGAATTTAATGATTCAATTTGTCTGGGTTTTTGTTTCGTTATTGTGATATTTGCAGATTATGGACATTTTACATCCATTTGTAAGCATACCTTACTAATATAGACATTTTACATCCATTTGTTCAAATTTTGCAGCTAATTCTCGTGCCATATAACAGTAGAAAGTATGGGTATAGACTGGCTTCCACACATTACTTTGATTTTGAATGCACTCTAAGCGTTTGTTAAAATGTCTATATTAGTAAGGTATGTTTTTTGTTTAAATTTTAACTTTGGTTTAGTTATACATAGTAGATAAATCATTGTCACTTTATTTTGGTCCTTTTTGTGATTATTGTTGAAAATTGCAGCGGCCAAGAAGCATATAAGTAATGCTTATGTTGGTTCATTTAGTTGCGATTGTTTCGATTCAAGTATCATCAGTGTTTGAGAATTAAGTTGTTGATGTTAACTAAATGTTTAAGATATCATTGAACTTGGAATTTTGGGTTTTATAAACAGCCTTTAATTCACTCATACGACACCTTGAGCATAAGGTTCAATGACTTCATATCAATGTCAGTGTGGATATCAAGTAATTGATCAAAGTTTGGTGCAGCTGAGTTCAGTGGCGGATCCAGAATTTTTCACCGTGGGGGGCAAAATAGTTACTCTTGAAATAGAAGATCGTAAAAACGCTAGAAAAAACTCATCAAATCAACATATTATGTAAGAGTTCTGTCACAAATGGTACCAAATTTGCCTTATTCAACATCAATAAAAGCATTATATCAACGACTAATAACCAAAATATCACATAAAAAAAAAACAAAACAAAATAATAATAATAAATTTAAAACGGCCACAAAAATTATCTAAAAAACAAAAAATTAAACATGGTAAAATTAATTATTAAAAGCAACTTAAAACAACTTTGAAACACTACTTAAAAATAGTAATAAACAACATCAGCACGATTTAAAAACACTAACTCGATAACAAATTCAATATTAAGATTTCAAAATTATGACTCCTACAAAATTATGCGTTAATAGGAAGTTATAAATACGTATTTCTCATAATAATCACAACAAATATTATAGATGTTATGTTAGGATGGTCATAAATTAAATTAAGACACACCAAGGCCCAAGGGAAAGTCAGGGACATTAGTGTCGATCCAAGTATATGGGGCATAGAATTATGATTTGAGAAATTGAGATTGTGATTCTTTAGATATTAGTAACATATGGGCTTGGACTTAGTTATCTTTTTAGTTGGAGTTCAATTGGGGGCCAATTATATTTTGGCTTGGGGGCCACTTAAATTTCATCATGTATTTACTGGTACTTGGGCCTGATTTATGGGGGTCCAGTGCCCCCCACGGTTGCACATTGGATTCGCCCCTGGCTGAGTTGATCAATTTTGCTTACCGTATACGTTCCTCAAAGAAACCTTTCCCAGTGTTTTTCGAGTCTTCTATTCAGAAGCAGATTTTCGCAGAAGCCGAAAGCAAGGTAATCTTTGGTCTTTAGCTTGTGTCGATTCCTTGTAATGTGTAATATGTATTGTTTTGTTTAATGGTAATCTTTGTCTGCTTTTCCTAAAAAAAAGAAGCTGAAAGCAAGGGTATTTAAACTGTTACAGTGAAGATATACAGGGGGTGTTGGCTGTTGTCCTATGCTTCTTATATAATCTCATATTCTTAGAAGTTAGCTATAAATGGCTAGATTATTAGTCTGTATATTTTGGTGATTTGGAGCTCAAAGTGTGACCGGCGAAAAGAGAAGAATGGTCATCAACTAATATTCTGTGTGCATTGGTCTTTTTAAGGTATTGATGGCAATGTGTGGGTATGTGATTGCAATGAACATTGACTGACACATGCCATAAGGTAAGATTCATTTATATTATCTAATAAATAAAAAAGGTCCAGAATGATAGTTTTATGTTATATTTTTTCATATTTGGTTAGTTCCTATACAAGTTTGAAGCTTTTCGATTGTTAATATCAGATATTATGTCTCTGTTTGAGAGCTTTTTAATTGTTAAAATGAAATGTACATATTTGTTTTACTATGATTCTGTTTTTAATTTATCATTATCTTTGCAAGTGTCTATAACTCTTTAATCAGATTGCTTTTCATAATGTTCAAGTAGATATATACATCTGTTATGTATCATCTCCCTCAAGTTTATCTGTCATGCATTGATTTGCTTTTTATGTTTTTACGGATGTTTTCTACGGTAGAGATAAGATGTGAAGTTAAGCATGGGACTACTAGAATGGAACTTTGAGTTATTAGTCTGTTTATTTGAACTTCGGAGATTTGAGTAGAGATTCTGTAGTTGGAAGTAATTCAGTTAGTTAAACGGGAAACTTCATAACTTAATTGGTTATGTTTCTTGATATCATTGCAAGCTTTTCTTTTGGTAGATAGCGTGTTGTCGTGATTAGACATGTTCTTAGTTTCTATTTTGTGAGCAAAATAACATGGGTATATATATATTTTTTCCCCTTATGTTGTAAGGTATGTATCTGTCTGTTGCAGGTGGAAAGGATCTTCATAGCTCATATTATCTTCATAGCTCATATTCTGATTATGGTTTACAAGTTCAACGGAGTTTTGATGCTCATTTTTCTCAAGTGATAATGAAATACTTCTACTTGGTAAAAGCAATTAAAGTAGGATCATCTCATTGTATCTTATGAGTCAGATGATTTGTAAAATTACTTAGATAATTTCGATCATGTTTTTATTTTTATATTGTACAATGACATTAAATATGAAATGGTTGAAAGACTTGTATTTAGTCTATACTTAATCATAAATTGAATTGTTAAAAAAATGGAATCCATTTATATAGGAATCTTCCGTGAGTCTACTTAATCATAAATTGGATTGTTAAAAATATGAATCAAGTAAATAATTATTTTATTATAATCATTATGTTGGAAAACATACATTTATATATTCTTAAATGATATAACATGTTATTTAAGTACTTGAGATGTAATATTGTTAATTCTTTTGTTATACACTTGATTACTCATTATTAAGTTTTGAATAATATCTTTTAAGGGGTGGGATCTTTTGAGAATGCTAAAAAAGTAGAGAATAGGAGAACCAATATGATTCTTCTATTTCTCAACAAAACCCACTTCTTTTTTTTTTACCCCCTTGATCAATTATCTCACAAACCGTAGTAAAATAAATTATAAAAATTACATATTCGGAACCAGCGCGTTTTTCTCTTCGATTAGAGATGTCATAAGCTATACTTTCGATGATTTTTTTTCTTCATTTTTTTTTTACCGTATTCTATAATATAATCACATGTGATTTTTGATAAATATATAAATTGCTCCATTTCATCAATAATAATTTTTACTTGATATAATAATTGGATGTGGTATATACAACCAAGAAAATGATTCACACATCAAAATGTATAATAGTTAAAATACACGATACATGTTGAAACATCATAAATTTTAATGTATGAGTCATTTTGTTTGTTATATCTATTAACTCCCTCTAATAATACACCAAACTTATTTGTGACTTATTCACATACTTAGTATACATAAAAAAATATATTAAACTAATTTTAAAAATATTTTTTTAGTAAAACCCGTGTATACACGGGTCAATAAACTAGTACGTTTGTATAGAATGGAGGGTCTTACATATGTCTTTTGTAAGTTGGTTATCCAAATACAAAGGCAGATAGAAATATAATTCTGAAGTTGGTTATCCAAATTTCACGTGTCCAAATATCTTTCAATCTCGACTCGATAATCATAAAGGAATTAGACCACGATTACGATTCTGTCCTACTTGAAAAAAAGTTGAATAATAATAAATGATCCAAAAAACTGATGAAGTTCAATCCCAATACCCCAAATTCCATCATGATTACTAAATAAATGTAGAACATAGCACTCCAAATCATCGATCTTATACTATATGCAACTACAAAATTCAAGCGCCTCATACCAACTACACTAATATAAATAACTTAAAACTATGAGCAATATATGTAACATAGTATATGGACACCTTAGCCCAGTCTATTATCAAACCCATATGGCAAGTTCATATGTAAATGGCAATAGAAACACATAGTTCCGCACGAATATAACACTCGGGTGCAAATATGTCAAAAGTAGCAAAAATATATTGAAAGTAAAGTACCTTATACGCAGTCAGCTACTTCAAGCTATTTTTATGAACGCCACAAAAGCTAATCCAATAGAAATATATGTATTTCCCTTGGAAATCAGGTCGTTTATCGAAACCTCATGTGATTACATTGAATAACTTAAGAAACAAATCATTATCAAAAACCCATACCATCAACATTTGTTAACCATAAGTGGAAAAGACCCAATCAATGTTCAGTTTAGTTAACCGTATGTATTATTTTAATGCCATGAATTTGTTTATTTTCGAGAAAAATGGAAAACTTCATCTCTGCGTGTATGCGTTAACAGAGTAGAAAGCACAACTAAGAAACCTGCGTGTATGCGTTAACAGAGTAGAAAGCACAACTAAGAAACCTAATGTAAAACATCTAATTATTAGATATCAAAGTTTAGAATGAGATGGTATGAATATTAAACATGGAAATTATCAAACTAATCAACAATCGAAGATAGGGCAAAAATATACCTAATGCCATCCAATACTATTAGTTTACAGCCTTATAAAAGACGTTTATTTAGAAATTTCTACCTGCGATGATGGAAAAACGATCAATCGCCGTTGACGATTTCCTGTTTAATTATCCAGCTAAATTCAAAACTTAAATTAATTCTTGATCAATTTTGTGCTCGGACAGATACATCAGCATCAATTAATTGGTATGTGTGGAGAAGAAGGTAAACTTATTTTCAGAGAGATTTAAATGGAATGGGGAATATAGTAACGGAGCGATTACTGAACGGTTTGGGGGAGTGATTGCTTTAGCTGGGGGTTAACAAAGGAAAGGGAGGCAGTTGTTGACGGTTCAGGGGGGTTGCAATGAGATAGTGACAGGTAGGAAATCTGGTAACCGTCTATTCTCTATTAGACGGTGGAGATTGAAGTCAAGACAAATCGTACGGTCCAGAAGTATAGTCAACGTGACTTAGCGCCAACCATATAGTATAGTAATTTAGCTGATCAGACCCGCATATCCCAAAAGTACCCTTTTGGTGTCTTTCAACCTTTTTGACCCGTTAGAGATAAAACTTATCCCGCATCGACCCATACATAAAAAATGGGTCAAAATTGCCTCATTTTAAGCAATTGGATAAATAATAAAAAGGTAGTTGAACAGAAAAATTACTTGATTGGAGTTGTCCTAGCTTTCGTCAGATGACCTGCTACCAGTAAAAAATATTCATGAATTGTATGATTTAAGAAAATGTATAATTAAAGTCATCAAAAATCAAAGGTACATCTGACTTGTCATTCCTTCCCCTCTGCTTTTTATAACTAAATCAACAAAGTCTGAAGTCATATAGTGTTACCTGTTTTCTAATAGTGAATCATATTTGAGAGAAAAATGCACTTTGCATATCATATAGTTATTTTGTAATTATAATAGTTTAAGTTAATATTTTGCATAAAATGATTTAGGATGTTGATATCTAGTAATTGCACTGAAAAAACACTTTGAGCAACTATCACCCCATTCAACTAATTTGACTCGTTTCTTTTTCAAGTATTACTACCGTTAGAGATTAAAATAACCGCAATCCACTCATTTAAAAGTAAACGGGTCAAAATTGCCACCTGAAAAAACATACCTTAGAGCATAACCAGGAAATGATCCGGACATCACTTCTTACAGGGCAGCAGTAAAAGCTTCCTCATATTTATCCTCGTACACCAACCTTCTTTTCGCTCTTTCGTTGGATCCACCGGTGCTTCAATCTATTATTACATAAGCATAGAAAAATCAGGATTTGGTGTAAGAAATCTCGAGTTCTGTAACATAGCGAAGGTAAAACTGACCTTTCATGGAAGCCAGCGGTTTTTGGTTTTGGCTTTAAATGGACTTTCCGCATCAAAACTTTCTCCAGCAGTTGCAAGAGACATCAGTTTCCTATTGCCATGAGCCATTCAACGCTAAACGTTCAAGTCACAGACGAAGCTGAATTGATGGTATCCTGAAAACCTAGTATAAAATCCAAGAGGGAAACAATATGAAAAACCAGCATAATAAGTAAGATCGAAACAATGTCTAGTAACATATTAGTTAAGGCCAGCCACGAAGCCAGGTTAAGATTAAAAAGTGTCCAACCGCATATGTTTAACCATTCCCTTCTGATATATAGCATCAACTATGTACAATTACTTTCCACAAGTTGATGTCATGTATTGGGTTAATGGTCAAGAGTGACTGAATATGATCCTAATTTGCATTCGTCAACATTGTTACCCAAGCATCCACCTGAAAGAAAGGATAAGAGTTTTGAGGGGTCAGCTCTGCAATCAAGACCATCAATTTTGAAGTGTCTAGTGGCTCTTAAATCATGTAACAGGTCTGATGCAGAGAATGCCTTCGGCCTCTAGCTCCTCTGGCTTAGCCGCCGGTTCTTCGGTCAACATGTGAAGTCGAATGTTTAAGCGATTCGAGATAATTGAAGGGTCAAAGATGACAATTTATAATTGTCATATTCTATCATTTTATATTTAGAATTTATTTTATTTTTAATTAGGATTTATCTTTTATGTATTGGAAAAGATTTATCTTCTCCTCTAAGTTTAGGACTACTATATAAGGATTAGAGTATTAGGGTTTTAGGAGGTTATGATGAATTGAGAAAAGAAGAGTATTACTCTTGAAGTCCCGATTTGGGCACCCTTTTAGGGTTTATTGAATTTCCGTTCAATGTTTATTGTGTGATTTCTTCGATTCACAAACACCCCGTCATCAGTTGGTATCAGAGCTTTTGGTTCTCATATGGCTCGACGTGGAAGCGAGTGTTTTCTTGTTCGAAGAGTCGCCGACCGAGGCATCGACAGGAACATTGGTGATTCACGTGCTCGTGATGATCGATTCAACCGTGATCGTAGATTCGCCGCCGGAGGCAACGTGATCGGGAACCGTGACCCACGGGATATTCTTAAGATCAAACGGCTCCGACAACGAGTCCGAGATCTTGAAATAAAACAAGATATCAAACGACTCCGTCAACGAGTCCGAGATCTTGAGTTACAACGGGAGAGACGCGTTAAGGAAACCGAATCGGGAACCATCGTCTGGGACGAGGTGAACGGGGAAGAGGAGCATCCTTTCAGTCATCCCAACCCTCGGTTCTTCGAACCGATCTATGAAGACGAGTCTGGTCAGGAATGTTTATCTGAATATGAACCCAGATTCGATGAAGATGGGGTTGATATTGATGATCCGAGTGTCGTCGTCTGGGACGAAAGTGATAACGAAGAGGAAGTTCCTACGGTTATTTTTGGTGAACTTTTATCAGATGCAATGGCTGATAATGGTGTTGTGGTGGATATTGCTGGCGATGTGGTGGATATTTCCGGCGATGAGGAGGTTATGGATGACCATGGGGTTGGAGGCGTTGGTTTGAAAACTCCATTATTGCAGCCGATAATTGTGGAAGGGAGTTTTGTTGATTATTGAATATTAAGAACATTGTTCTTGGAACCATTGGTTCGATTTATCGTCTTTGTTAATCATGAGTCTCTCGAGCCATTGATCGCTTACAAAAACTGCATCAGTTGGTATCAGAGCATAGGTTCGGGAGAAGAAATTGCACAACCAAAAGAAGCCAATCGAAGAAAACGAAAAATTCCGTCAAAATTCGTCATACTCTGCGCATCTGCGAGAGAATTGACGCCACGGATTCGTTAACCGTTAGATCATTGTGATTTTCGGATATGTGGTTGAGAACACATAGCCGCACAATCTGACCGTTGGGATTTTCGATTTGAACTTTCTATCAGGAGATATGAATTTCCAAAGTTGCTGCAGTTTTCTAGAACGAATATGTTTTGATTTTGGTAATCGTAGATTCGCCGGAAGAGGCAACGATATAACCAACCACCGATACGTGTGTTACAGGATGAAGATCCTTATTAACAATTGGAGGAACTTCAGACGGATTCCAACAACGAGCCAACCGTAGAGTCGCCGAACGAGGCAGCGGAGACGTGAGTGAGGAAGAAGTCCCCGGAAAATTTTATTGGATTGTTAAACAAGATGGATCGTGATTCTCTTTGTAGAAGCCGCGTTAAGAAAACGGAGGGGGGTTAGAAAGTTTCAGAGTTTGAGACTTGGAAAGACAAGACTCGAGGACGAGTCTTTTCCAAGAGGGGGAGAATGATGCAGAGAATGCCTTCGGCCTCTAGCTCCTCTGGCTTAGCCGCCGGTTCTTCGGTCAACATGTGAAGTCGAATGTTTAAGCGATTCGAGATAATTGAAGGGTCAAAGATGACAATTTATAATTGTCATATTCTATCATTTTATATTTAGAATTTATTTTATTTTTAATTAGGATTTATCTTTTATGTATTGGAAAAGATTTATCTTCTCCTCTAAGTTTAGGACTACTATATAAGGATTAGAGTATTAGGGTTTTAGGAGGTTATGATGAATTGAGAAAAGAAGAGTATTACTCTTGAAGTCCCGATTTGGGCACCCTTTTAGGGTTTATTGAATTTCCGTTCAATGTTTATTGTGTGATTTCTTCGATTCACAAACACCCCGTCATCAAGGTCAAAACACGTCATTTTTAGGCTCAGGTCAGTTTGGTGGTTTGGCCTACAAACACTTTTGCCATTTTGGAAACAAAGTAAAAAACTAATTCATTAAATATTATTCAAATAATATATTTCCAGAATAAAGAGACGTAGGAGCTTAAATGCATGAAAGAAACTGTATGGGCAACTTTCAGGCCATTGACCCATTTCTTAAACTTCAGTAAGTTGAGATCAAATGTAACCGAAAGCGACCCATTCACTAGTAAATGGGGCGAAAAATAGACCTTGCAGCTCACCAAGCCTAAATGACCAGAACTTAGATTAGCCGATCCTACCAATCTCCTACAAATCACTTAATTTACTGTATAGTTAAACTTCCTGACTTGGGGATTCTACTATTTTGAGACTTTCTAGTTGTAAGTTTGTTAGATTGGTTTATTTTAACTTTAAAGTAAATGATATTGAATGAATAAACATCACAAACATTCAAACATGAAGGTGAACATGCATGAAATGGTACCTGCAATTTTGAAGCACTTGAGCACTCATATCCTAATCCTTGTGGAGTTACTATGTAAAAGTAATATTGAGTTTCCCCCTCTACTTGTGTAACACATGGCATACCCTCTACTTCCACAACATCAGACAAAAGGGTGGAGTATTGCGTGCTTATATATGAAATAATTTACACTCATCAACACAAAAAAGAGCAGCCATACGTACAAAAATAATATCTTCAACGTTTTTGAAATGACAACACTAATATAAATGATAGCCACACTTCATATTACCTATGGACATAAAGTACAAGAAAATGCACGGTCCTTGAAGGACAACAAATCGTGAAGCCAGTCAGCTGCTTCCGTATCATCGAGAGGCACACCAGGTAGCGCTGTCTGTTCTGTAATACGAGATTCAAATGAATTATAAATAGTTAGCTCACTGCAAATGTCAATTAGATGCAGAAAAACATATGCAATGAGTTGACAATACTGTTCGCATCGGTAGATAGCCTGAGAGGAGGGCAACACGCAGAATTTCATCAATATGTTGTAACCTGCATGAAGTAACAGGTGACATTAAGTGACAAAAAACATGACATTTTTGTAGTTAAAGTAACACTCATCAAATCAGAAGGGCAATCAATAAACATAAATTTATGCACAAAGTCACTTGGTAATAACTTAGCAAAAATATATGCAAATGGCTACAAAGAGGCCTTTCTACAAACAGTTAGTGTGCAAGAAAACATTATCGTGGAATGAATTGTAGGTTGTATAATTTGTCACTGACTGACCATAAATCCCCAACTTGTAGGTATAGCAATCCTACAAAACATATGAAAATCCTCAAAATATATTTGAAATAAAGAAACAAAACGTGCCCATGACATATATATAAATATATACATGATGTTTAATAGCACCAATAAAACTGACAAATATTAAAATTACATTATACTAATGGAAAAGGTTTACTGGAAGCAAGTGGAATGTACATATACATAAGTTAGTGTTCGATCAAAACTCATGAAACAATGTGATTAAAAGTGAATTCAATCCTACAATATAATCATCAAGTCAATAAATTATATATGTTTGAGAAATCATAAATTGATGAATCGCTTACCTACTAACACCCTGTATATATGAGAAGATGAAAAAAAACATGTCAATTGGTTACCTCAGTTGTGAATTTCAGGGAAAAAAGCACAGTTCATCCTTAATCCTGTAATTACAAACCCTTATATTACAAATTAAAAAAAAAAAAAAAAACAACCGAAAAGATTAAGCAACTAAAAATCCCAATGCCAATAATATATGAAAAAAAATGGAGAGAAAAAAGAGACCCTCGATGGTGAACATATAATCCTCTGCTCAAACGTTCAATTTGTGCTCCAAATTTTGAATTATGCAAATGGATAGAACAATTTTGGGGTTTGTTTCTTGAGATCGAGAGCTGTTGAAGTTAATTTCTTCGCAAAACATCGGAAGAGAAAAGAGTGAATTTAATTAATCAATTTGAAGAGCATGTCCTCCTTTTAAAACGGACCAGGATGATCGTGGGAGCGGTTGACCCTAAGAAGAAAACTGTACCGGCGCAAATTAACCGAAAGTATAGATTAAAGGACGGCTGTGATGCAAAGTCAACATAATCCAATGCACCATATTGGAAGTCAATGGAATTTGTAACTGACAAACAACGGTTGACTACCCCAGAGCCATATATGGTAAATTAGTGATCGTTTCATCTCCTGCGTTTTGAACGAATTTATAACGATCTCGGTCGCCGCTACCACCACGTGTCTGGCGAGTGTCAATAACCCCACCTCCAGGTCCGGTGGCTGTCAATAACACCGTCACCGAACTTTGAGAGGTGAAGGGGTGTTGCATGTAGGGGTGTTCATTCGGTTTAAACCGAACACCGAATAAGTGATTTCCGTTTATTTTTAACGACGAAAGATAACGTTATTTAATACGTTATTTAATGCGTTATTTAATGTCAACCTTTATATTTAATATCCTTTACTTTATTTTTAATGCTCCTTTAATGGGATTCATTGCATATTTCTTTTCAAAGGTCTTGTTTGGATTAGTTAGCCGTTTCGGATATGCTTTCTAAATTAAATAGTAATTCATCTATATCATATGCGGAATTTTTATTTACTTTTTCTTCTAATATCTTAACCTGTTTATTTAAATTTTCTAATTCTCGTTTTATCTTAATATTTTCTTCTGCTTGTTCTGTTAAATGTCTTCTTTTTACTTTTTCTAGACAATCAAGAGACGCTTGGATATCTTCTAGAATTCTCGATCTATATGAACTTAATGAATATTTATTTTTTATATTGCTTCTAAATTCCTTTAAATCTTCAATCATATCGACTAATTCTTCGTTAGTTGTTCTTCTTTCTTTTCTCTTTTTATATGGACCTCTCTTATATCGTTCTAATTCCATTTTTATATTCTATTATTAAGATTAATTACTACTGAACTTAATTCTTCGACTTGACTTTTTAGCTTATCCAGTTGGTCTTCCTTATATAAATTAGTTTTTCTAATAGGTGCTTCTATTTCTTCATTTATTCCAGGAATTATTGAATGACTTGATTCTCCTATTATATTTCCTAACTTTAATTGTTTAAATCTTTTACTATGATTTCTTAAAAATTCTCTTTGTATCTTATCTTCTTGTATTAAAGTACTTGTTTCATTAAATAATTTTTCTGTATATAATCTATCTAGATTTTTATACTGAATGCTTAAAGAACTATTACTTAGCGCGTAGGCTATTCTATAATTGACTATTAAAGGTATTTCACCATTTTCCATTAGTTCTTTATTTTTAAAATTACATATTACTCCTATACAATTATCTATTTTTCTTGTTTCTAAAGGTATTGGATACTGTAATGCTATATTGAATTTTATTACTCCATATCCTAAATCTCCTTCTATGCTTCCTAATAAACTATATTGTTTTTGTTTTATTCTGTTATCTTCAATTTTTAATTCTACTGGGGTTTTTATCCCTTCTCTAAAAGTTGATCTTATTATTATTTGTATTACATAAATATGTATATATCCTATCTTCTTTCTATGTTCTTCTTTTATTTTTTGTAGTCTTTTTATTATTTGATTTATCTGAACTACTGGTGCCTGGAATTTATTATTAGCTTGTTCTATTTTAACATTCTGTTCTCCTTGCATGATTCCATAATATATTATATTCTCTCTGTTTAATCTTTCGATTAATGATCTACTTATTCCTTCTGATTCTTTTAAATTTAGTATTCCATGGTTTTTTACTTTTGTTACTATTTTCTTGTTTAATAATACATCTGATATATAACTTCCTGCTTCTTCTATGTTTTCTATATCTTGATATTCTTCAGACATATTTAATATTTTCTTCTATATCTTTATAATATAAATTTATTCTTGGTATTTTAAAACCATTTAATATTATTTCTCTATTATTTATTTCATAATCAAATTGTTCTAGAAAATTCATTCCTAATAATATCTTTTTATTTTTTAGATTCTTTCCATTATCTACTGGTATTTCCATCTTTATTTTTAATTCTTGACTAAATATTAATTCTATCGTTGTTAACTTAGTGTCTATTTTTTCATGATCACATTCAATTGAATCATATACCTCGGTTACTATGTCTGGACTTATATAACTACTACATGCTCCTGTATCTATTAGTATGACAATTATTTGATTATTTATACTTCCTATAACATGATATTGATTATAGTTTTGCGTAGCTAATGATATTTTAAAACTTTTCATTTTTATTAAAATCTTTTATAATATGAAATTTTCTTCAGAATTTAACAAGTTATAAGGATTATCAATATACCTGACTTTCTTATGATGGCTGTTGTTTGAACAGAATTTCCAACCCAACACCGGAATTTGTCCTTGACGCTTCCCTAGCTTTGACGGACTTCTCGACGGTTTTCCAGGGCTCCAGGAAATCTTTCCTTCTTCAAACTTAGACTCATAAACAAGTAGTATATTTTTCTTATTTCCTGTTAAATCCTTACGGATTTGTTTTAATGACACCTTCTTGTACTTAAATAATAAACATGATATTTATTGGGAAATATATTACAAGAGAGTAATATTACAAGATTGTGAGAAAGAGTATTTCACTCGAAAACTAAGCCCCCCCTATAGCTGAGAGATATCCTCTCAATATATAGACTCTTACATAGTGGATGTCAACATCATCCGACTCATACACACCTATATTGTGATAAGAAATCTTATCACAACGTACAATTATTTATTTACATAGTGGGTAACAGCATGTGACAGAGTCACATCTTTTTGATTTTTTTGGCAAGTGCTTTTAGACGTAAGCGCTTACGTTTGTGTCTTCAATAATTGCCTCATCTTCACTGCTACTTGTCTTTTCGCACCCCACACACGTATGGTCTTCTGGATATTCTTGTTGTAATCTGTAGCAAAGATATTCCTTAACATGGTTGCTAAAATTGAACTTGTTGAACATTGCCTTTGTTATGAAGTCTTTGAGAATCTTTTTGTCAAGCTCAGATGATTGTTTAGCTTGGTGGCTCCATATTAGTGTTGATTCTGCTGCATAATTAATTCTTCCTTCGACCTTAATTCCTTTGTTAAGTATGAGGACATAATTATTTCCTAAATAATCTAGTTCGTCTCCTTGGTATTGTCCTGAACCTATTGCAGGATAGTTTTTGTTACTAACACCTATTTGACATAATTGAATTGCTGCCTGAGTAACTTCTCCTTCTTCATTAAATTCTGGAATAGTTCCAAAGATGCGAAGAAAACCTTCTTTGTCCTTGATGATTTTGTTGATGACATTATTGATTGCAGTTTTCATTCTGATTGGAAAGTACCTGAATAAATCTTGACCCTTGAAATAAACACAGCTAATAATTCCTGATTGGAACATTAGGTATGTTTTTAACGGCTCCATATTAGTGTTGAACATTACCTGAATGATTATATAATTTAAATAAAATATAATGGATAAGGGTCCGTTAAGATTAGGAAACTATTATACACAAAGATTAATAGAATCAACTCTAGAAAGTTTAGAACTAGCAACAAGAAATAAACAATTAATTATGAATGTCTTAAAAACACATAGAAAACATTTATTAATAATGTATCAAAAATCTGAAAAACAAAACGTAATAAATGAAAAAATAAATCTTATAAATTTGTGTCTACAATCAATATCAAGACAAGAACACGAAATTTTGGATTTTAAAGAAAGGATTAAAGTTTATAGACAAAGAATACATTCCGCATAAAAACAACAAATTCACTAGAGAATTAATGGGACAAGTTAAAAATATGGTATCAGAGCTAGAAAGCTAAAGAACCTTTTATAATACATTCAGGTAATGTTCAACACTAATAGCAGATCCGTTAAAAACATACCTAATGTTCCAATCAGGAATTATTAGCTGTGTTTATTTCAAGGGTCAAGATTTATTCAGGTACTTTCCAATCAGAATGAAAACTGCAATCAATAATGTCATCAACAAAATCATCAAGGACAAAGAAGGTTTTCTTCGCATCTTTGGAACTATTCCAGAATTTAATGAAGAAGGAGAAGTTACTCAGGCAGCAATTCAATTATGTCAAATAGGTGTTAGTAACAAAAACTATCCTGCAATAGGTTCAGGACAATACCAAGGAGACGAACTAGATTATTTAGGAAATAATTATGTCCTCATACTTAACAAAGGAATTAAGGTCGAAGGAAGAATTAATTATGCAGCAGAATCAACACTAATATGGAGCCACCAAGCTAAACAATCATCTGAGCTTGACAAAAAGATTCTCAAAGACTTCATAACAAAGGCAATGTTCAACAAGTTCAATTTTAGCAACCATGTTAAGGAATATCTTTGCTACAGATTACAACAAGAATATCCAGAAGACCATACGTGTGTGGGGTGCGAAAAGACAAGTAGCAGTGAAGATGAGGCAATTATTGAAGACACAAACGTAAGCGCTTACGTCTAAAAGCACTTGCCAAAAAAATCAAAAAGATGTGACTCTGTCACATGCTGTTACCCACTATGTAAATAAATAATTGTACGTTGTGATAAGATTTCTTATCACAATATAGGTGTGTATGAGTCGGATGATGTTGACATCCACTATGTAAGAGTCTATATATTGAGAGGATATCTCTCAGCTATAGGGGGGCTTAGTTTTCGAGTGAAATACTCTTTCTCACAATCTTGTAATATTACTCTCTTGTAATATATTTCCCAATAAATATCATGTTTATTATTTAAGTACAAGAAGGTGTCATTAAAACAAATCCGTAAGGATTTAACAGGAAATAAGAAAAATATACTACTTGTTTATGAGTCTAAGTTTGAAGAAGGAAAGATTTCCTGGAGCCCTGGAAAACCGTCGAGAAGTCCGTCAAAGCTAGGGAAGCGTCAAGGACAAATTCCGGTGTTGGGTTGGAAATTCTGTTCAAACAACAGCCATCATAAGAAAGTCAGGTATATTGATAATCCTTATAACTTGTTAAATTCTGAAGAAAATTTCATATTATAAAAGATTTTAATAAAAATGAAAAGTTTTAAAATATCATTAGCTACGCAAAACTATAATCAATATCATGTTATAGGAAGTATAAATAATCAAATAATTGTCATACTAATAGATACAGGAGCATGTAGTAGTTATATAAGTCCAGACATAGTAACCGAGGTATATGATTCAATTGAATGTGATCATGAAAAAATAGACACTAAGTTAACAACGATAGAATTAATATTTAGTCAAGAATTAAAAATAAAGATGGAAATACCAGTAGATAATGGAAAGAATCTAAAAAATAAAAAGATATTATTAGGAATGAATTTTCTAGAACAATTTGATTATGAAATAAATAATAGAGAAATAATATTAAATGGTTTTAAAATACCAAGAATAAATTTATATTATAAAGATATAGAAGAAAATATTAAATATGTCTGAAGAATATCAAGATATAGAAAACATAGAAGAAGCAGGAAGTTATATATCAGATGTATTATTAAACAAGAAAATAGTAACAAAAGTAAAAAACCATGGAATACTAAATTTAAAAGAATCAGAAGGAATAAGTAGATCATTAATCGAAAGATTAAACAGAGAAAATATAATATATTATGGAATCATGCAAGGAGAACAGAATGTTAAAATAGAACAAGCTAATAATAAATTCCAGGCACCAGTAGTTCAGATAAATCAAATAATAAAAAGACTACAAAAAATAAAAGAAGAACATAGAAAGAAGATAGGATATATACATATTTATGTAATACAAATAATAATAAGATCAACTTTTAGAGAAGGGATAAAAACCCCAGTAGAATTAAAAATTGAAGATAACAGAATAAAACAAAAACAATATAGTTTATTAGGAAGCATAGAAGGAGATTTAGGATATGGAGTAATAAAATTCAATATAGCATTACAGTATCCAATACCTTTAGAAACAAGAAAAATAGATAATTGTATAGGAGTAATATGTAATTTTAAAAATAAAGAACTAATGGAAAATGGTGAAATACCTTTAATAGTCAATTATAGAATAGCCTACGCGCTAAGTAATAGTTCTTTAAGCATTCAGTATAAAAATCTAGATAGATTATATACAGAAAAATTATTTAATGAAACAAGTACTTTAATACAAGAAGATAAGATACAAAGAGAATTTTTAAGAAATCATAGTAAAAGATTTAAACAATTAAAGTTAGGAAATATAATAGGAGAATCAAGTCATTCAATAATTCCTGGAATAAATGAAGAAATAGAAGCACCTATTAGAAAAACTAATTTATATAAGGAAGACCAACTGGATAAGCTAAAAAGTCAAGTCGAAGAATTAAGTTCAGTAGTAATTAATCTTAATAATAGAATATAAAAATGGAATTAGAACGATATAAGAGAGGTCCATATAAAAAGAGAAAAGAAAGAAGAACAACTAACGAAGAATTAGTCGATATGATTGAAGATTTAAAGGAATTTAGAAGCAATATAAAAAATAAATATTCATCAAGTTCATATAGATCGAGAATTCTAGAAGATATCCAAGCGTCTCTTGATTGTCTAGAAAAAGTAAAAAGAAGACATTTAACAGAACAAGCAGAAGAAAATATTAAGATAAAACGAGAATTAGAAAATTTAAATAAACAGGTTAAGATATTAGAAGAAAAAGTAAATAAAAATTCCGCATATGATATAGATGAATTACTATTTAATTTAGAAAGCATATCCGAAACGGCTAACTAATCCAAACAAGACCTTTGAAAAGAAATATGCAATGAATCCCATTAAAGGAGCATTAAAAATAAAGTAAAGGATATTAAATATAAAGGTTGACATTAAATAACGCATTAAATAACGTATTAAATAACGTTATCTTTCGTCGTTAAAAATAAACGGAAATCACTTATTCGGTGTTCGGTTTAAACCGAATGAACACCCCTACATGCAACACCCCTTCACCTCTCAAAGTTCGGTGACGGTGTTATTGACAGCCACCGGACCTGGAGGTGGGGTTATTGACACTCGCCAGACACGTGGTGGTAGCGGCGACCGAGATCGTTATAAATTCGTTCAAAACGCAGGAGATGAAACGATCACTAATTTACCATATATGGCTCTGGGGTAGTCAACCGCTGTTTGTCAGTTACAAATTCCATTGACTTCCAATATGGTGCATTGGATTATGTTGACTTTGCATCACAGCCGTCCTTTAATCTATACTTTCGGTTAATTTGCGCCGGTACAGTTTTCTTCTTAGGGTCAACCGCTCCCACGATCATCCTGGTCCGTTTTAAAAGGAGGACATGCTCTTCAAATTGATTAATTAAATTCACTCTTTTCTCTTCCGATGTTTTGCGAAGAAATTAACTTCAACAGCTCTCGATCTCAAGAAACAAACCCCAAAATTGTTCTATCCATTTGCATAATTCAAAATTTGGAGCACAAATTGAACGTTTGAGCAGAGGATTATATGTTCACCATCGAGGGTCTCTTTTTTCTCTCCATTTTTTTTCATATATTATTGGCATTGGGATTTTTAGTTGCTTAATCTTTTCGGTTGTTTTTTTTTTTTTTTAATTTGTAATATAAGGGTTTGTAATTACAGGATTAAGGATGAACTGTGCTTTTTTCCCTGAAATTCACAACTGAGGTAACCAATTGACATGTTTTTTTTCATCTTCTCATATATACAGGGTGTTAGTAGGTAAGCGATTCATCAATTTATGATTTCTCAAACATATATAATTTATTGCATTGATCATCTTGGTTAGGTATCTCGTGGCCTTGCAACCCACAAAGTGCTTAGAGCATTAAGACGTGCATAATAGTCTGATATAGCTAACCATGCCATCGCAGATTGTCGTGTTGTCAATATCTCATTTAGTTGTAATAAAGTTGTCTTTCAAAGTGAATTAACCTACAAGTAGGAGATACAAATAAAGTCAGGATCAAGTAGAAATTCTGTATATATATGTGTGCTAACTATTATTTTGCCAATAAAACATAACAATAATACAGTTTAGCATATGTAAAATAAGTTAATATCGAATTAAAATTGAGTAAGAAATAGAAAACCTGATGTAGGTAATCTTCTACGGCTCATAAATTACTCATTGCCTTGAACATTTGAGACATGTATGTGGACATTTTTGGTGATGTTGAGGAAGATGTCACAGTATCCCACATCATTATATTTGAAAGAGTCTTGCAATCTAGTCATCCCCTCACTTACAAATATAGCAAAAAACATGTCACTTAAATTTAATGCATATGACACATTGTTAATAAAAATATCGACTCGTAAGTACAGAGGTTTATTTGACGGAAAATAAAAGTATAAGATTATTTGATTCTGTTTATGACTATAATAAATAATAATGTAAGTATATATTTTATGTATTAAATTTTGCATTAACTTATTTTCGGGGCAATTTAGTAATGTAGTCATCAAAAAAAGATAAATAAGGGTTTTAACTTACTATTAGAACATTATATAAGTATTGAATATCATGACAAGCCTTACTTGCATTAATAACTGTACTTATATAAGTCCGTGTTGTTAAAACTGATGTTTTGAGTCTAAATAAAACTGATGTTTTGAGTCTAAATATCACATACTCTCTTTCAGAATGCACATCAAAAGACCATGATATTGTTTTGTGTAACGCATAATATTAAACATTCAAGTGTATATTTAAGATAAATAAAAACGAAAGACATGAAGTAGTAATGGACATAACCTGTACGCCAATCCTTTTAAGATGCAGAAAGTTACAGTCTTGATTACAGGTGTTCTCTTCATATCGGCTGCAAGTAGGTTCTTAATAATCAGTCAACAGTGAGGAGTCAAAAATGATGGGGCGACCTGTACACTGCATTTTGAATATTGTATTACGAATGAACTTTGTAGACTTTGGCTTGCCTATAATTGTAACCATCCAAATCATCTGGACAGATTCGTGCAATAAAATAAAAAGGAAGACAACAATTCTAACTATCAAAAAACAAAGAAGTGTAAAACTTGCACATGACGTGCACACTGGAATTGGAAGAACTTCAAAAAACTTTTGTGTTCAGAGGAGAAAAAGAACACTCAGTCTGCTGTTATAAAATCAATGATTCATGTTATTTTTCACTCGTGGAAAGGATAAAAAGCTATCCCAAGTTTTATTTTGATGCATAAAACCTCCAAATCAATTTATTCATACAATAAAATTGGAATCACACTTGACACGCTAATATTTATTAGAAAATAATCAAAAATACGTTTTGTGGCTGAAAAGTTATTCCGGTATCGAATACGTTGCGACCCATACCAAAAGCCAGTAAGCAACTCTAACTTTATCTCAAAATCAAGAACGCCAGTATAAAGATGAGACTAACCAACCAAATAGAGACACAAGCAATTCAGTGCTCATATTGCTGATTGTAGTATTGCTCGCGATTTTTACTAAAAGTGTTGTCACTCCTGTCGTTACTCTGTACGCCATCATCAACATTAGCCTCTTTGAGTTGTGCTTGTTTCCTCTGGCTATTCTATTGCTCGATTTTGGCACACCATTCTTCACTACCCTCCCTAACTGTTATCTGTCTTTCGAACTGTTACTACGTCGTTCTCTTCTTTGATGAGGGCTTGTGCTCCGGTGCCTCCTGGACTGATTCTCACTACAGTAATCATTCAAATCCCTGTACCTGTCAATCTAGAATCCTGTTGTTAGTTAACGCTACACTCACACCGCAGCCTGTGGTAAAGGAACTGAAGGATGAGGACTTAGTCAATTAAACTGGTGAACCCAAAAGAACCACCACTGTTGGCTATAGTACGGAATCGATAGCAGCAGTGCTGAGCATTAATCTTGGGATACTGATGATGTTAATGCTGATTTTGATGATCAATCCCGGCTATGACTGAAGAATATACGAATTTGTTCCCTGCACAAAAACCAAACAGATTATGTGACAGTACCTTGGTCTCTTTCTTATTAGTGTTATAAAAGGTTGGCAAGAGTGATATAGCTCAATTAAGGGATTATAATGTGGTTGAAAAACAACCTGCTAACCAACATTTCAAATCCAATAAGAACCGGACTTTCAGCTAAACAGAGACCCACACAAAAATAATGATTAATGACACTTGGATGTATCAAACATTACTTAATTTGAGATATTCCTAAATCATTAAAAGCCATATAAAAAAATTGCAACATCACATGGGAATCGGGTTTTAAGTAATAAAAGAAGAAAATAAAGTTGGTTAAAATAACATTTGAAAAATTAAGCAAAACAGTACGTGACAGAGAGATGTATCCGAAAGAGCATCTCGTATGCGCTCTATTCCCGCATAGCATTACTTTTTTCCTCAAAAGTTGTTCATCTTCTGTAACCTGCAATCACAACATTCCAACAGATTATAAGCAAACAAAAAAATGACTCATTTTCACATATAATATCATTGGAGATGTGTAGTCATTGAATTCAAGGCATGCATTCAGGGTATTTCCCATATGTGTAAAGTACAGATTTCATTTGTAAGTGTGCAGCCATAAAACTATTAAGATGTACAAGATTATCTTATGTACAAGTTGGAACAGGAGAGATCTGCTCTGAGTAGTAGTATGATCATAGAAAGGCAGCACGAGCAAGACTACTTTGGCCATACAAAATTGTGAGACCTTCTTAAAGCCACTTGAATATGATGGTTTTGATTAGCTAAAGAGGACGCACCATGAATCGGAGAAGGGAGGGCAACCCTGTGCGGATAAACTCCTTTGCAGCTACTGCAATACAAAAAAACAAAAAGAAAGAAAATTAAGTAGAATCTGCGAGTCAGACTTTTATTTATAGATGGGTCGATTTGGGTTATCATTTCTCTAACTCGTAATATAAAGAAATTGGCAAAAAAAGGGATTCAGTGCATAAAACCTCCTTTTTCATTTTCTGCATATGTCATTTGACACAACGATTATTTACTGAAGAATTAGAAGTTTTGGTCCAAAAAAATGGCAAGTGGCAACCCATTACGTAACCAGTACGATTATTTACCGAAGAGTTAGAAGTTTTGTGCTGTATCTAACCATAATATTGATTTGTAACTTGAGGATTTCCTACAAAAAAAGATGTTTATATTAAAAAACCACGGAAACAACAATCGTATAAGCAATCCCAACAAACTCATAGTGAACGTACCAAAAGCAAATATGGAGGATGGATGTTGATTTTTTAGATTAATAGGCTTCAAGCAACCCTTAATTAGGATTTCCTTACCAGCTATACAATTATTGACAACAAAACTCATATAATACTCAAAAATTTAGGAACCCAAAAGAAGTAAAATTGAGTAGAGCTTATTGCCCACATATACCTCTTATCAAAACCATTGGCTTAAGTGATGGCTTTCAGCCTTTGTAAAAGTAAGATTTTCTAAATAATCACAAATGTATCTGCAATTAAAGCTTTAATAAAATCGAAGTAATTAGAAATGGAAACAAAAACTTACCCACGTAAGGTTTAGACTAATCTTGGACTTTCGAACAACCCGTAGGGCCATAGGTAGCTATACCAACAAAAAGACCATCATATTATGTCGATTATGACTTGTCGTTGGTCTCTTCATTTCTTTGAGGGTTCCTATTACAACTTAAGTTGCATCGGTTCCCTAATATGTACATATAGAACACCATATGATAGTTCATTAACAAAATTTAAATAACAACACAAAAACACATATCAACAACTAATTTAACACTGTTAAAAAAAAAGGAAAAACCCCAAAAGCATTAGATAAAATTACTGATCAACACCAGCTACTCATTAACGATCAAACATACAATAGTTTAAACCAGACCAAACAACAATATCAGAGAAAGACAAAGAAGGAAATACCATAACAGTTCAATATGGATCAAGTTCTTTTAACTATACCAGAGCATGATGACAAAATAAGTCATGTATGATCTCTTATAGTTAGTTAAACATGTTTCCTACAAATAATGTGTAAAATAGAACTTTCACTTACATACTTTGGATTTATTAGATATTTCTCCTAGAATACTTCTCGATAATGCATATTTCTTATAAGAACATGTATATATATACTTTGTCATAAACTATACTTAATCATTTGTAATAACTTTGGGTGCATCCCTATATTTTATGTAGCCTCATACGTATTAAAGCACTTAAAAGTGTACCTAACTATTGGTCGTAAATTGTGAGCATCTTGAATTCAATATATATAGCCTCTGTTTCACACAAGAAGTACAAACTTTAAGAATCACAAATTAATATTAAAAAAAAAAAACTAAAAAGCAAAGGAGTAATCTGGTAAGAACAGTAAAAAATAAACTCACTTTTGATTGTAAGAAATAAATTATTAAAAGCTCCATGCCATCCTTTGAGCAACCTTCTTTGCAAGAACCCTCTCATTTGATTTTGTTTTGGCCGGAGATTTGGAACCCACTATAACAATGCCCCACTTCTTGCTGTATGCTTTGTACTTCTCATTGAAGTTGGCGTAAGCCTGAAATAGCTGAAATTAGTATATAATTGAACCATCAAATTTTTATGAGGTCACACGGTTTCAAGAGACTTAATGAAAGCAACTCTTGATTGCTTCCAAGATTTAGCTAAACTTCATCTTATCTTCATTCTTGACTGTAGTCAAGCATAAAATAGTTCTTCTTCTCCTTTGAAAAAAGATACAATATCAACGGAAATAAAAGAGAAATCATACGGTTCCAAATCCAAATTTTCCATGTACAATGAAATAGGGGATTTCCATATTCCTACGCAAGGCAGGAAGCTAGACAACTAAGTCTATGAAGTTCACATCATGGGCAATGATCACCGTTTATGCCTTATTTCTATCCCAGAATATATAATATATATTAAGTTTTAGTTTCCTTTTCAACAGCCTATAGTCATCCCCCCAATTCACTCATCTCAACCCATCTCGATGAGTATCCCATTTAGCAAGAACCTATTCAGACTCATCACCTAATCTCCGGCATGCCCAACAATCAATCAAGGTGACTTATATATTTATATTTCAAACTGAAAATTATCGCAGCTATAGTAGCTGACCTGTTGAGATTGTAGTGAAAAACAAAGTCTTCTCACCATACAAAACTTCATATACCCCCAAAATCATTTAACCCTTGGGTTATCAAGAGCCCTTTAAATAGTTTTTTAATCAGCAACTACTTGCATCAGTACCCAATTAACACTTTAACGACTTTGAATCGTCAACTACTTGAATCAACACCTTTTAGAGACACCATCGCTAAACATTGTTTCAACCATGCTTTAGTAGCTTTGTACTTAACGGACCAGTAGTTAACCTATTAGAGCAAAAATCTTGTTTCAATAGCTCTAAATAATGTAGAACATATACACATTCGTAGTCTAAGATACCTACATAAAGAATATTGTTGAAGTCAGTTTACAGGAAAAGAATTAAAACATAGTTTTATACTAATATATAAAACTGAATTGTATTTCATACCTCATGATGCAATTGATTGCTATGGTTTCATCTTTCAAGTATCTTTCTTTTAACAAAGAATCTAAAACTTGATGACTATCTGAAAATCGAAACAAAAACAACACCACGAAACTGATACAAAAACTCTAAACAACTAATCAATCAAAAACTAAAAAAATAGTGCCAAAAACCGGATGAAAGTGGTATGGTGTTAAGGAAGAAACCTTAGAGAGAAAGTTCGCCTTCGAGGTCTTTAATTATAGTGCGATAAAATTAAACCAAAGTCAGATACCTATTTTGCTATTTTAAGCAGCAAAACACTTAGATATGGAGGCAAATTAGAGAACCAAATACTTGTATGTGGCACTTTAGTGCTGTAAAATAGACAAATCATTTATTACAAAAATTACTTCATTATATTCAATAGCTCATAGGTAGTTGTAACTTCAAATGGAATTGCTAACCTGATCATGATCTGATCTTGTACTTTATTTGACTTCAGCTACACCTAAACACAAGACATTTTTATGGCCCTTTCTAACAAAGACAATACATTTAAAATAAGTCATGAATTACATGATTGAACAAATTATGCTATGCAAGAGCTTCTTGTAGAGTCTCAATTGTAGGTTCGAAGTCTTTATGATGTTTCAACCATCTTAACCAAAGAGGCTTTCATGTATCCTTCTGCACATAATGCAAAATCATCAAACTTTCTATGCAGCTTAAATCACACAAAGTTACTAACTAAACACAAATATGCATAAATCAAAGGGAGAAAGCAACTATTAGTGAAACACAAATAATAGGTCAAGCTTCTCATTAACAATACATCGAACACCTTATGTGCGTTTAAAAGACTTCGAAAATCACAATACATTCATCACCTGATCATGCATAAAATTCATGACACATTGATGAAAATACAAAGCCTGATAATTCACAAAATAAATAATTAATATCATACAGTAATTAATTAGACAAAAATTAAGCAAATACAATCAACATAAATACTTTATACGCAAGTTCAATATACACAAAATATAACCTGTTATGTATACCGAAATAATAACAATGATAAACAAAATATAAACATGCTATGTTTAATTCGAATCAGTTTGAAATATAAAAGAATGAATAACCAGTTGAGATACACGGAGAAGCGGGTGGAGGAGTCAAGCCAATTACGTTAATGCAATGGTGGCTGTCTGATTAAGGCCGTGATGATAGTGAAGTAGGGTTACGTGGAGGTTTGAAGGTCGTGAGTGAGGGTCTAAGGGAGAAAAGAGGAGTTGTAGGGCACGTCCGAATTTTTTTGATTCTTATCCTTTTTTTTATATTTAATTAATACAGTATAATATAAATTAGAAATTTGAATTTAAAATTTAAATTAGTTAGCTCCTAGAATTTCGCAACATACAGTTAGGATAGGGGTAACATGGTAAATTTAGACGATGAAAGATGAGATATTACGTAAACATTGTTGTTAATCTAAATCAACGGTTAAGATCAATTTATGAACATCATTTAAGGGGTAGGATGAACTCATTTGAAATTATTTAAAAAATGTATACGCATTTAAACTCGTCCAATAAATATTATAAGAGATGTTTGGGATTTATTATTTTAAAAGGAAAATGCTTTGTGTGAACGCCGGTTAAGTTAAAGTTGGGGCATAGAAGGATTAGACCATCCGTAACCGTAACCGTAAGACAATCCGTAACGCACTGATGTGGCGTGGCGTTCTCACCCTCACAACGCCAGAACGCCGCTAACGCGGCGTTCTGGCCTGGCGTTCTGGCGGCGTACTCACTCGAATCACGGGACGATTTTTGGCGTTTTGGTGGGTCCCACGCGTTTTTTTAATTTCTTTTCCCTTTTTCATTTAAGGTTTAATTCGGATTTAAAAAAAAAAAGTGGCGTTCTGGTGTTATGGATTAGGGGCGTTCTGGTGTTATAGTTTGATGCTGACGTGGCGCTGATGTGGCAGCTGAAAAAGTGGCGTTCTGGTGTTACGGTTACGGATGGTCTAACCGTAACACCATAACGCCACTTTTTCAGCTGCCACATCAGCGCCACATCAGCATCAAACTATAACACCAGAACGCCCCTAATCATAACACCAGAACGCCACTTTTTTTCTCCATTCTGGGACCCACCACTAACTAACTAAATTTATTTTTCTTTTATTTAAAATACAATACAAAACATTTTAATTAAAAATACAATACACCACAATAATTAAAATAAAAACCATACATTAATTCAAATAAAAATGAACTACATTACTTTTTAAAAATAAAATACATCACAATAATTTTAAAATACAATACGATCCTAAAAATTAAAACGTTACATTCCTAAAAATCTAAACGTTACAATCCTAAAAAATAAAACGTTACAATCATAAAAATCCTAAAAAATAAAACGTTACAATCCTAAGAAATTAAACGTTACAATCATAAAAATCTAAACACACTAAAAACTACTCGTCGTCATCCTCGTTGTCCTCGTCGGCATCGTAGAACTCCGCAAACTCATTTCGAAATTGTTTCTTCATCTTCGCGAACGCTGCACGGTCAGCTGGATCCGGGATCTCTTCGGGGTTGAATTTGAGAAACTGTAGACCTTGAAACGCAGTTCTCAATCGTTCCTGACGGGTGATCTCCTCAATCGATGCTTTTTGGGCGGCTAACAATTCGGCCTTGTGTTTCGCCATAGCCTGTATCGCGTCATCAACCTTTTCGGTCGGGGTTCCTGTTCGGGAAGATGTCGCCGCATCGGAAGAACCAGAGCTTCGGGCCGCTTTTCGGGCTCTGTTTCGGCCCATGGGCCGTGGAATCGGGTCGGCCCCAAATAACTCGTTCTCTCGGTCGGCAGAGAGATCAACGGACTGATCAAAAAAATCTTCGTCCTCGTCGCGCAATCCGGTTCCACCTACCGGATTTGGTGCCCTCCATTTCGGACGATCTTTGAGGAACCACCAAGCCTCCCTTGAGGTGAATGTCTTATTGTAGGTATCGTAGTATTCGGCTACGGCTTGATCGTAAATCATCCCGTTGTCTCGGCCGCTACCCCAAGCTCGTTTTACCGACTCATAACACCCGTTGAAGTTTTTGCAGTTTCGGTCAAGTGTACGCCACTTGGATGATAATTGGTCGGCGCCACGAACCCAACCATAATTGTTGGCGTTGAACTTTTCTTCAATAGTACCCCACAAAGTACCCCGTTTTTGTGAGTTACCGACTTCAGAGTCTTCGGATGCGTCGCAATAACTAGTTGCTAACCACGCCTCTTCAGTTGGCGACCATGCCCGTTTGTTGCATGTTTTTTTCGACCCATCTGTTTTTTTGGCATGGCTTCTTTTATTGGGTGATGGCGCGACTTGTTTTCCGGATCTTTGGGTTGGTGCTTCATCCGTCTGTTCGGGTTGCATAGCCGGTTGTTGCGGGAAAGTTGGTTGCCGGAACGGTTGTTGCGGGTAAGGTTGCGGGAACGGTAGTTGTTGAAAATTCGGGTTAGGATAATACCCGTATGGTGGTTGGGTTGGATCATAGTGTTGTTGAAAATTCGGGTTAGGATAATACCCGTATGGTGGTTGGGTTGGACGTACGTTTGGGTTAGACCCGCTCGAACCGGGTGTGTTTCCGGTTCCGAATAACATAAGGTTTGTGTACGACATATTTTCCGGGTTGTTGGTTTGATTGTAGTCGGAATTTGGGTTGGACATGGTGTTGAAAGTATTGAAAATAGATGGAGAAATAGTGTTGAAAGTATTGAAGTGGGTTAAAAAATGAGTTAGAATGTGTTAGTTTATATAGAGAAATGGGTTAGGTGTTTAGGTGGTTTGAAAATAAAAAAAAAATAAAAAATTAAATTTTTTTTGAATTATATCTGTTACCCACGCTCCCCTATTTTTTTTTTAATTTTTTTTTTGTTTTTTTCGAAACATTTTGAATTTCAAAAAAAAAAAACCGTTTTTTTTTATTTTTCCGGCATTTATCGCGAAAGAAAAAGAGAAAAGAAAATTAAATAGGCTGTGGGTCCCACCATAACGCGGAAAACGGAAGCGTGATACGAGTGAGAACGCCGAGCACAACGCCGTCCAGAACGCCGCATTAGCGGCGTTCTGGCGTTCTGAAGCCGAGAACGCGGGCCAGCTGTACGCGTTACGTATGGTCTTAGAAGGGAACGGGAAAAGATGAGGGTATTTTTGTCAATTAAACAAAATTTAACAGGCATTTGATAACTTTAACGGAAAAAGGGCAAACGTAGCGAAAATCAAAACCACATGGACAAAAAATGCGAAGAAAAAGGTAAAAGGACAGAATCGGCAAAACAACAAGACCACAGGGACAAAAATTGCAGTTTACCCTAATTTAAAATTAATTATACAACTTACATCAGTTGGACTTTTTTCTTGGGACCCCATGACCAATGTAGAAAGTTGCTGGGGACTGTTCACCACGATCTATTTCCAGGTCTCCATGCCACTCCTAAAAAATTGCATTAATAATTACAATCTTAAAAACATTCATGTATAACGTGATATTACATATGTGTGTGTGTGTATCATGTGTTGAAAAATTCTTACCCGTTCACTCGAGCAAACAAAAGGATATTTGGAGGGCAGTTTAGTACCCTTGGAGGAATTATGATGTAGCCGATATGATCGATAGGGTCGAGAACAAAGAGGATCCAATGGGTACTACACAATATATTTATATATATAAAATATATTAACTAAATAATATATATATATATATACGCATGTTAATAATTTGATATAAATAAATTATACTTGTTGTCATTATATGGAGCCAGGAAGAACCGCTTGTTACTATGCAATTGTAACTGCTCAGTGAGGTGATCGGTAAAAACTTGATACCCATCATCACTAGCCTTTTCGCAGTTATGTGATTGATATACCCCCAGTATATATATATATATATATATATATATATATATATATATATATCTTTACTCCTTTATAATACATATACCCCCTTTTCATTTTAAGAGATTCAGTTTCAACCACCAGCAAATCCCAACCATTCATTACTATCAAAAGCAATCCAACGGCCCTCCTTCTTTGATCTCCACCTTTGGCCTTTTAACCTACCTGTATAATCACGTATACAACACATAAACACATAGTATACACACTAAAAGACACACACAAAATGCTCTTTTCTCTCAAATCAGGTTAACATCACCGACAATACAAAAACACCTAAAAAAACACACACTCTCCTTCATTCTCCATTCCTTCCTCACACTCTCTGGCGTTTCCACCTGCCGTTCTTCGTCTGAAACCATCACTGCAAGTATGAAAACATCACTACCGACTCTCCACCGTCAAAGTAAATAACCGGAGTTTCTTAGATCCAAAATGGTTTTCTTTACCCAACCCCTTTCTATTGGTCAGATTTGCAACTATTCTTTTAATAACTTTTTTTTTGTTAGATCTAAATGTTTCACTATATTTTTGTCAAATATATAATTTACATGTTAATTAAATCTGCAAGTTTTGTTTTTGTGTAGATCTAAATTGTTCCCAACCACCGCCACTGCTGTCGCTAAACTAATGTTGGATGGATTCAAAATCGAGTCCGTACAAACGGCATCAAAAGGTTTTATCCCTTTTTGTAACTCCTATTGTGTGTTTTTTCTCTAATTTTATTCTTCTGCTTCCTACTTTTATTATTATTATTTTCTTACTTGAAAATTCATCTTTGTATTTTATAGATCATGAGCATATTACTTCTAATTTTATCCTTAAAGGTAAAGGTCTCAATTCTATTCTAAAAGTTCATCATTTTTGTTATTTAGTTTGGTATTCAGATTATTTTAACGGAACCTCCATGTGGATATATGTAGGTGGTAGGACAAAATTATGTTTTTGTTTAATGTTTTGACAAAATTCTTAGGCAAGATGAACTTAGTAATTATGCCCATCATTTGTTTTAGATCTACAACTCATATTTTATTTTTATGTTTTTATTGTTTCGAGTTTATAACTTGATAAATGACCATCGGTCAGGTTATCATGATGTGTCCCATTAATGTAATTTAATTTGATTTGATCTATATTTTTTTTATCCACAACTAAATTGTTTTTGAATGACATAGGGTATAAAATTGTTCAATGTTACCTATAAAGTATTGTGTTAGATGAAGAGTTATTATGTTGGATCTTAAGTTTTCTTCTCATCCACGAAAAGGTACGTATTTCCTTTTTGTTTTCTATTGCCGGAATCGTGTCAGTTTTCAGACTTATTGCCGGAATCGTCGACGGAGACGGTGTTTTTTTATTTGTAATATTTCGCTTCTTTTGGTACTCTTAACAGTGTACTCCGTAGTATTTTTTTTTAGGCTTTTAAATATGTAAATTTTTGTTAGATGAGATCATGATTATTGTATTATATTCTTAACAAAAGATCGGACTAGAAGTAATGTATATGCTTTATATATTAAGTGTATCACGTACTTACTGTCCGCTTTACAATTCTTATAGCTTTTTTAAGTATTTGTGTTGTTCGTTGTTATATATATATATATATATATATATATATATATATATATAGGGTCTGGATCCAATAGAATAATCGTTAATGTAGAATAAATAGAATAGCTAATTTAGGCAACATGTGGCATTTATACCTGATATTAGTCGAGGGGTACTTTTGGTATTTTAAATCTTCCTCTTTATTCTATCTACCCTAAACAGCCGCCTCCATCCTCAAGCCCTCCATTCCCACGTCCTCTCATTTATCTTGTACGACCAAGATTCGAATAAACCGGCAACAACAACATACATCTATGATCCAGATCGACGAGATCGATACAATTATGTGTTAAGTAGTTTCGTGAATCACAACCATGTGCATCATCTTCTCCAACAACATGATCGATCCCAACAGGGTTTCCGTGTTCAACCTTCATTGTTGTATTCTTCGGTGATTTTACGTCGCCTGAAACTAGGTTTCATAAATTCCATCGTTTACTTGAAAAGCCACGGGTTGTGAATCATTCAGATTGTGTCTAGGAAGACCCACAATGAAGCTTTGATGTCACGAATCCGACGGCGAGTCAAGATAACCGTAAACCATTCGAGTCTCGATCTGCAGATTGTCGTCATTTTTTAGTTATGTGTCAAAAAGATGGTGTTTGATTGATGATATTTTCTGCCTAAAACGTGAAGTTTTTTCGTACATCGATTGTGTATTCAATCCATTGTATTATATAGTGTTAGTGAAGTCTTTTATAAAGAAGATTGTGAATCAATAAAACATAACAATGTTTTTTATAGTTGCTACGCGTGCATCAGTTCTTTAATTACCAATATTTATTAAGTTTTATTTGTGAATCAATTATAACCAGTGTGCATCAATTTTGTTCATGTTCTGTGTATACAAAGTTTGTGTGCATCAGATGCACATCGATGATGTACAAACGATATTAAGTGATAAAAAAATAATACTAAATTCCGTCCCAGAGAGTTGTGTGCATCAATTTAAAATTTTAATGTGCATTTAAGTGTGTTTTGGATAAGTGTGTAAAAGACATTTTTGCCCTCCATTGTTTCTAAATGCCTTTGACTTTTGAAGAAAACTGATCTGGTCATAATCTAATCCAACGGTTGAGTTTTTATTCTATTTATTTCACATTAAGTATTATTTCACAATAATCAAACCCTATATATATATATATATATATATATTTATTGTGAATGTTGTATGTTGTATCCAATCTGCTTTTTTGTAATTAATTTGTTGTATTAGATTATTAAAAGTTTCTAGAATTTTGCAATTACATTATCAGAGCTTGGATTCAATCTCTATGTAATTACTTAAAATATTTTTTGTCCAGGCTTTGAAACTTTTTAATGCCTACTTGAAATTTGAAAAATATACTCCATAAAACCTTATCTTGTACGATATCGTAAAATCGGAAAAAGCTATAAGGTACGACTTTTAAGGTACTGTGTACAACAGTTGTCAGCAATGGACTCATTTCAAATTTCGTGTTTAAAAGTACTTTTGTTTTCTATAATCCTTTTGATGTTTCAAACGACCAACATTAAAATCTCTAATTATAAATAAAGTAGATGTGTCACTGTGGGAGAGTACAAAATGTCAGCCATGTTCTAATTTTGGGTAAATGATCAAAATTTTGAATTTGAGCTCTTTGAATATCTTTCGTTGTAGCGGGAGTTTTTGTCCCTCCCTACTATTTCAAAATAAATTTCTCATTTCAAAATGTACAAGGTTTTAGGAAAGTCACTGTTTACTAATAATATATTAATATTACCTATTAAATTCTTATCTAATCGTTTATGGACGATTTTCAAGTGGAAAGAAAAAGTGGATATTCATATTTTCATATACATTGAAATTTTGAAAGTTGAAAGCGACACGAAATTTATGAGTAAATAATACTTTCGGTAGTAAGTAGTAACTACAACATTTAAATAAAGTGTTGTTATTATTATGCTTTAGTATAAGTAACAAATACGACATAAGA